>JAZGTH010000001.1:17585000-17957500 GCA_036877525.1 Chromobotia macracanthus
ATACATACATACATATATATATATACACACATACATATATACATATATATTCATGTTCCTGTTGTCATGCATACAATGGTAATGCCATGATCATGTTTGTATTTTATTACAGAAATGGGGTCAGAGCACAGTACCCGCTCATCTGCTGACCAGAGGCAGACAGATCAGAGCGAGCTGTCGTCTCAGAGTGAGACATCTTCATCCACAGCCCACTCTGATGCTGATCCTGAACCTCCACACCATGTGCATGCAGAACCGGAACTGCCCCAGTGCAGGATGGGCACCAGAAGGGTGGATGACATGAGTTTCATGATAACATGCACTAACTGGTACTAAAGATCCAGAGATGTTGCACCGTGCAAAAACTGCTAGATGTCGACCGCTTTTTCAAGTCAACATGAGAACACTGGCTTATTGTCTGAGTTGTACATGCTGAATGTAATCACGCTGAATGGTATGTATGCCTTTAATAAACTGCAGTGTTTTGAAGTCAATCAACATGCAGAACATTACTGGGTGTATTTTGCATGTCATTTTGCTTGAGTTTGTATTGCATGTAATATAAAACGCACACTGACACTAGCAGTCAGTTTAGCCGCACATGTTTGTATTGATTGTAAGATATCAGAAGCATGTGATATATTGTTAATATCCTGCATTAATAGTACAATACAATATGTATGCACAAATATTACAGACTATTTTATATTGTAATCCACAAAACATCACACGCTTGACTTTGTCATTTTATTTTATTGACATTTTATTTTTCTTTGAACATGGTGAATTAGATACACAGTGTAAAACTGTAGACCAAAATAAAACGACCCATTGTTTATAGAATTAAAAACAATTCAACGAAAAAGTTTAAATCATATCTAATATTAGTAAATCAATTTAGTTTAAGATCACTGGTTCTTAAGAAATATAACATTATGCATGACAGTGTGAAATTATAGTTGGAGTGAAAGAAAAATACAAAAGCTTTAAAAAGTTTCATATTTACATGACCATTAAAACTTGGACAAAAGCTGAACAGACAGCAACATTTTACCTGTAAATCAGAAAAAATATCAAAATTTTGAAGGACAAAATCAGAACTGTTTGAATTACAGAGCAAGATTTTCACTTCTTGATTCTGTCGAAGGGAAATGATTATGTACAGTAATACAGCTTAAATTTCCCTATCATCAGTCAGCAAAAAACAAAAATCTTTAAAGCTATCTCAGATAAAATCTCCAATAAAATTAACCCTCTGTAATCAAAAGAGTAAATACAGTTGGTTCTCGACTACCTCTGATATGTTTCTTGTATTGTTCGTCTCATAAAAGTATCATAAAAACAAAAAGGCAACAGCAGCGTGGGTTAAAAGTGACTGTTGTCCAAAGCCACAATCGTACCCATTAAAAAGAGGCAAATTACCAGAGAATTCCTATTTTTGTCTCCCTGTACAGTTGTTTGTTTTCGTCTGTGCAACTAATATGGTTATAGGCATGGCTTCACCTTGATTTCAAATTAAACTGTAGAATACCCTCACGTCTCCATTGATGATAAATAAATCGCTTTTCATATAATATGCCTCTAGCATTACAAACCGTCCACATGACCTTACAACAAACATGTCTAAAGATATCCACCTTTGATAAATACACTTTGTTAAACATCTTACTTCTGACATTAGGTTTGTTTAAAGTTAAAAGTGTGTTAGTATATACACATAATACTCTCTTAGCTGTCTGTCAGTCAATTTTAAAATTCCACATGAATATGGAACAGTCCATAAGATATATATATATATATATATATATATATATATATATAAACTGTTCCATTTCTTCACAAAAATGTGTCATCACAACCTGTAATAATAGTGCAGGTTTCATTAAAAGAAAACTGTGCCGGACCCCATTCTGAGCCTAAATCAGCTACAAGTTTAGCATGCCAGGTTTTATTTCCAGCGGTCCACAAATAAAGGATCATTTGTCATTGTGATTCCAATCTTGAAATAACCCAGTGAGAGTACATAAGCAGCTCTGCCACATCATTCTTCATTTTCTTACGCTGATAAATAGTCTTAAACTCTCTTAGGGACACGGCACTATAATGATGGAGGAGCTGAGTATTGAAACACATGAAAGTGATGGAACACACTCTTTTGTGCCACATTGTCAAATCCACACCGCGTCTTAGAACAGACCGTCTCGGAGTTCATCTGCTCCACCAGCACCAGCTCATTGGTCAGTTCTGACTGGAGGAAGACAAGTGGTTGATGAAGCACAGTGTGTCCCATTTAAAACACTCCCACCCAGAACTTCCTGTACCCGAGACGTTACACAATTTGGAGTGAGCAGGTTCTCTGGATAACGGAGGAGTTGACTAATAAAAAATCTAAAAAACTGAGAGACAATAACATCGAGTCTTTCCCGAGTGGGCACAAACATGTAAAATCTGTTCTAGCTTCCAGCCACGTCTCTACCCACGAGCAAGCTGCTCGCAAAACACATCCAAATGAGATGACAATCAGGGCAGCTGAAATAAATCCCAATACATTGTTTTCTCACTTAGTAAAGGCATTGATCTGAATCAATAGATGCAGAATTTACGTAAGCACTGATGAAACAACAGTGAAGTGGAAATGGATGTTATGAGCGTAGCTTCACGTGCCAGCAGACTGATAGACAAGGCACAACATCTTAAAGGGGAAGTCACACAACCACTTGACACATCAGTTCAACTGCATTAAACCAAACTCATGACTTTTATTATGTATTACCATCCTTTTTATGAAACATTATGTAGTTAATGCAAAGCAACAGTAACATAATATTAGATATTCACAATACCACACTAACACAAAATACTATGATGTTGTGGACATGATACAATAATATCTTAAATTGCCATGTAAATATGATGGTATATAAATCATCTGTCACAATTGCAGTATCATCCACCTCAGTGTATATTTTTGTTGCTTTTTGAATGATTAGCTGTAAAAATCACTGCACAGATGACCTGCTTTATTTCATGTCTCAAACAGCGGCTGTATGCTGGCTCCCCTTCAAATGAACACATTCACACCAACACACAAGAGGATGAAATGTCAGTTTGGAAGACGAGAGCTTCGAGAAAATGCCTTTTCTCTTATCCAGCAACTACACACTCAACAAACCACAGGGCTAATCCTTAACATCCGTGTTGGTTAAATGTGTTAACAAAGCTAAAAGATCCGCACATGATTTTGGGGCCACTGTAGTTGTCATGACCTTACAGAAGTTACTAACTACAGCAGGGCACAGTGTCACCAATACCAGATGAATCCAACTCACTGTAGAAACATGGTTAATCTTAAACTGATGCTCAGATAGTTTTCCCGACACATCAGAAACACGGCGGATAGTTTCTGTAGCACATCCACACTCCACTACACAGAGCACTCAATATTTACACTGTTCTTTACTGAATAAACTAAATTGCCCTGCTTTTCCCCCCACAGGAAATGTTATTTTCTTACATGCAATGAAAATGTGTTAAGGCAAACATATTAATGATGAAATCCAAAGAAAAACCTCATATCTTGGTTAAACAAAATGACAAGCCAGTTTTGCCAAAACTACCATCTTAATACTGATAAAGATGCTACAAAACTTTTAACACATATGCCTGAAGCTTCATCAGGTTCATCCACTGTAGGTTCAATCCCACAACAGATGAACGCAGAGATGTTAATACAGTCAAATACGCTTTTAAATATCACAGTCGAACCAATAAAAGTACTCGACAGACATTATGAGTGTGTCTCATAATGTGTTAGACACTCCAGACCAGCACATGAAACTGAAGTCACTTTAACACGACATACAGAAGGTCCATTCAGAGAGAACAGAACATCTCCTGCAGGCAACAAAGCTAACTCATATTCAGACGTGTCCATTCTTTAAAAACTGTTTGTGTAAAATATTACACTTGATGATAAATCAGCAAACCATCAAAGAGGGTGGGAGATGAATGTACAGTAAAATCATAACTGAGCCCAGTCCCGATATCTGAAACACTCTTCTTTTTGTCTCTACGACCCAATGATCCTCCACTGAAACAGTTACAAATGAGTCTCCTATAAAAAGGTCATACGAACGCTGTCTGTAAACAAAACCCGATCCAAAAAGAGATCATCCTTTTGTTACAGACCATTCAAAACAGCAGAAGAAGAAAAACAGAAGCACGGTACAGTACAGTGTAGGAGGAGGTATTAAGACTGTCCTACTTATTATAAATCAAACGTTTGTTCCTGCTGTGTGTAAATAAGCAGGCAGGTGTGAAACTAAAAAAAAACAAGCAAACAAACATTCAGATCGAAGCTATAAAGAAAGTTATTTTTATTATAATTATTTCTTCTGAAAACATCTCCCAAGCCCCCCAAAAAGTCTTTGAGTATTAAGTGGTGAAACTGTTACCTCATAAATGAAAACAAAACTGCACCAACTGCAGAATTCCTTGGTGTTCTTTTCTATGGCCTTTCTACCTATATTGTTTATCTTATTGTGTTAATTTTTTTGTTATTTTTCTTTATGAATTTTTTTGATAATACTTCAAACTCATATACAGGTTTATTCTGAGAACAAGAAGCATTTGATCATCTGTGCTCTCGTCTGCAGCGTTGGTTCTTCAACCGTAACGTTTACTGTTGTGTTCCAGCGCGGCCGGCGAGAGCAGGGCTGAACAAACCTATCCCACTCCTCTCTAAAGTTTTGTCTCTCCGGCTCATGCTATAAAAATTGCGATATTTGTTAGAAAGATTTGACTCAAGTGGAGTTGATACTCCCTTTGTCTGTTTTACTTCGTTTGTCAAGACTGTTCAGAAAACAGGCACTGGTCACATATGCTTCCAAACCTCAGCATAGTAGCCCTCACTTATGTGAGCATTTGGGGTCCACAACGACTCAGGTGGTCATACCCACTCCTGCACGGGGTGTTTGTAGTAGGTCACGTGCTGTTGAACGTTTTTGTTCTTGAACTGGAAGATGGTGTACACAAGGACCAGGATACACAGAGACAGTATGCAGGGGATGACCACCGCGATGGCGTTCACAGTGCTGGGGACGCCGTTTATGGCCACCATGATGTCAACATCATCATGAGGAAGGTTCCGGTCTTTGTTCTTTTCCACCTCTGATTGGTCGCAGCCCATCCAGTCTTTGATTATGGATTTGGGGTAGCCTGGTTCCACGGTTAACTTCTGGTTATCAAACTTCCAGTAATCTTTGCCTTTGTAGAAGTAGGTATAAACTAGAAAAAACAGAGAAACCAAACAAGATATGAGTATATTACAATAGACATTTCTATACCATTTCAATATCTGGAAATGATAATGATACATTATAGTATAATTGACACAACATTAACTTTGACTTTACTCATAATAAAGTTCACAGACAATACACACTTAAATTACATGTTTACTCAAATATATATGACATGTTTAGCTCTAGTCTACACTGTACATACATTGCATTACCATAATCAACCAATCAAACCTACAAAACAAGATGCAGAACTGTAGACACACACACAGTCCTGTAGTCCCCTGTTCTCCCAAGCTGTAAACATGGATTAATGATATAAAACTCTGATGAATAAAGTGCTTATGAAAGCACAAATACTTGTGTTCACATGCCGGCAGTGATGCATGACCTTCTAATAAAACTCAATTCATATTCATGATCACAGCCGCCCTTGTGAAGATTCAATGACACTGTATTTCAAAAAGTTGCAGTGTTGCACAATCCCACAGAGAGCAGCGGCCCGATCGCCAGCTAAACAGATGCATCTAAAACACGCAAACACACACACGCATGCAAACGCTCTCGACAGAACCCCTGAGATTGTGACTGATGAAGTGCCCGACCTTCTGCTCTCCTCTCTAACTTTCTCTATCCTGCCAAGCGAGACGTCTCAAATCCCTCTCGCCAAATCTGAGTGACAGAAAAATCACGAGCTGCAGGCAGAACCGGACAGAGCAAACAGTGTGTGTAACTCTCCTGGTGTCCCCTCCACGTTTCCTGCCGGGCTCTGCTGCGGGGAGGAGAAACTTATGACACAGCCAGCAGAAAATATGATCGTTCATTCTCTGCAGTATACTCCTGAGATGAGGAATAAATCTGCACATTTGTGCAGTCGCAGCAGATGCACACAGCTCCTGTGAGTTTACAATGACACCTGTGTGTTTAACACTGGACCACTGGACTGTAGCTAACAATCCATCATACAACTCAGTCCATCCATCTGTCTGTCTGTATTTTTTAGCTCCCTGTACACACAGACAGTGTTTTCTTTATCACAGTTTATGTAATTTGACTATTATTTTCTTCATTAAGTAACAATCTGATATACAATCAATTAGCTCTTAAACAACACAATATAGCTGAGTTCAGCTGAATAACATAAATGATGTTTGTGTGGTTATGATTGGCTGGTTCAATTTAGAATCATAGAAGTGTCAAGAGAGTGATAATAATTCTCGATGGTTTACTTCAGCCTCTGTGCCAAACCTGATCAAATAATCAGCACAGACGATTCAGAGCCAGGCAGTTACTATCCACACAACAATACTGTATCGGCTGTACCAAACACACACTGATTGATTACAGCCACTCATTACAATCGACTACTCAATACTGTACATACTGTACATGCTGCACCAAACTGCACTGTTTCTACAATCAAACAGAGCGATGCAACATAATAATCAACCATACTGTCAGCACTGCAAATGGCCAGTGTTGTGTTGCTTACAGTCGAGGCTTCATTGATTATAATGGGAGCAATTGAATTTAGTCATGTTGTATTGTGCTGATTGGGGAAAGAATTATTCAATTACAATATGAAATGTGTTTATGTTGTTCCAAAATAAGAATAATTCCCAATCTTTGTTCTGAGAGAGTTTGAAATGATTCTGCCCATTATAACTAAGTATAATGGCAAATACTCCAGAGGTACCTGGTGCATCATTTTTGTGAGCCATGTTGGATTGATTTTGCTGTTAACAAAACCCACAATGACATATAAAGCTAGCCAGAAGCATTATGGGTAACTGTGAAAGGTCAATCACAGGTCAAAGGTCATCACTCATGCTTTTGAAGGATCTCTCCATGCATCATTGGGTTAAGTCAGTATTCGGTCTAACTGTGAGGACAGTCAGAATAATGCCCACTGACCACACAGCTGATTTCTGCATTAAATATTGATCAGTTATTGAAACCACAGCGACTCACATCCTTCTCGGCTGACGAAGGCTCCCTGTGGACCGTCTGGGATGCCCCTCCACACGCTGATGGGTTTGGGGTAGCCCGGGTCAACGGTGCGTTTCTCCTCATTGTAACGCCAGTACTGGTCCCCCCTGAAGAAGTAGGTTTTGCCCACGGGTTCCCAGCGTAAAGCTGTATCAATGCCATCACGGGGCAAACCCCTGCCCATCTCCACCAGACTGCGGGGGTAACCGGCCTCTGCCGTCACCTCCTTAAAAATCCAGTATTTATCCCCTAGAGGGACGACAAGAGGCAGAGACAAAGAGGAAAGAGCAGATGAGGTGAGGTCAAACCTGATTGGTTAGTGAATGATTACTACTGTTTGGCGGATACAAGTTAACAAATGAATCAGTCTAATGAGTCACTCTTGTCAATAAATCAGCTGATTCCTCCTATTAAAACATGTTACCAATAACAGCTTTGTTTGTGTGTAGTATTTTTGTCTAGTTTACAGTTGGGACTCAGTATTAATGGAGTCAAATCTCCCACAAACCTTCTACTAAACTAATTATGAAGCAGAATCATGCAGTAGAATCAGAATCATTACAACTCCTCATGACTCCACCCCCAGATTTAAAGAGGAGAGCAGGGCTATAAATACCTCTCCCATCCTCTCTCTGCACAGCAAGACTGAACTGAGCTCAGTTAATGAGTGAGAGAGAGACAGAGCGCCTAAGAGCAAAAGAACAGAGAGAATAATAGAGTATCGAACAGATTCACTAAGGATGCCAGATCCAACAGAGGAGAAACACGATGGATAAATTCAGACTTTTCCTGAGGTGAACTCACAGTCTGCGTCATTATCCCACCTTTAACTCTACCTCACCAGACCTACACAATGTTTGTATTGAAACACCGACTGCAGTTAAATTGATCCAGAAACAAGAGATGTTTAATGGATACAGCTTGCACTGGCTTTTGGTTTAGGCCACGTTTCAATTACCATTCAGGTAGTAAAAATTAGAGCTTCATATCAAGGCTTTTAAACCTGTTTGATATTACAGTTTACAGTCGTGGCAATAATAATATCAGAACTTCAGAACTTTTAATTATTTAACAGGTATTGCACATCAGGCAACAATAACAATCAATAAACTTTTAACACTGGTTTTATTCCATTAAAATTAGTCATATAAGGAGACATATAACATCTGCTGCACAGATAAGAAACGTCACCTTT
Source organism: Chromobotia macracanthus (assembly GCA_036877525.1). Lineage (NCBI taxonomy): Eukaryota > Metazoa > Chordata > Actinopteri > Cypriniformes > Botiidae > Chromobotia > Chromobotia macracanthus. Next base: position 17,593,485 of record JAZGTH010000001.1, read on the forward strand.
AAAGAAAACAAATTTTCCGTCTGATCTCTCGTAAGCAGCATCGATGCGAGGAGGCAGACCCTTCCAGAACTGCTCTATCAGCATGGGATATCCCTCCTGAACTTTGTTGTTTCGCAAACGCCAGAACCAGCGATCCTGTGATGAAAACAAAGATGATGTGGATCAATAATAAAATTCAGATCTTCATCAAGACATTTAAGATGCTATTAGACACACCAGAGGAAATTTACTTTTTAATCATTGATGTACAGATACAAGCAGACATACATAACATTGAGGGTCCTTAAAACAGTCATTTAAACAAACACATTGTCGAGACCACATACACAATTCTACAATAAGTTTGCAAAATGAAACAGCAGTTCACCTTAAAAACAAACATCTCGCGCCGGAAGAAGGCCACAGTGTTGAAGTTGCCGTCACAGATGTTTGGTCTGCCGTTACCCGGAGAGGACGGGCGATCATGCGGACGAGCCGGGCGAGACTGACGGTCGTGTTTTCTCTCTGAAGTGGAGTGTGTTCGGCGTGCAGGTAGTGTTGGAAGCGGACGGGTGGGCTCCAGCATGGCTGTGGGGATACCTGCCCAAACCAGATCATTCTGGTTTAATCTACTATCAAGCCAAAAACACAAACATACAAAAACAACCACGATTTCCTGACACCAATTTCAACAGCACAGTAAGTAATAACACTGTTGAGGATGCAACTTTATTCAAAAACTGAACAAATTACATGAAAACAATACCATGTACTATAGCCTTTAAGTATTTTTAGTAAACAAATGTTAATTCTTGTCTATTTCTGTTTTCTTTTAAGTAAACAGTCAGTAATGAAAAGAAGAATAAAGAGCAGTAAGTGGATTTCTTGTCAATATTGTTTTTGATTCAAATGAATCAATACTACATCTGAAATTTTGACACAAATCGGTTCCGTCCAACCTGTTTACACTTAAAAATAATAATAATTATGTGAGAGCTTGAAAGCAGTCGCATGTTACTCAGGAACAACCCATAATCCCAGTCCATTCAAAATAATATTCACTCACACTCTGAGTGTCAAGCAGATAAATAACAGATAGATAAGATAACTGTACCGTAGATTTTCTGGATGCCCTGCAGATCGTCCAGAGGCAGTTTGAAGTTGTGCGTCTCCATGTACTGATAAAAGGGGGCCATGATGGCACTGGGGTCGTTGGAATGTTCCAGACCGAGAGCGTGTCCCAACTCATGTACCGCCACAAGAAACAGGTCATTTCCTGGAAGATAAAGGTTAAAGGTTCAAATCTATGTGCGGCAGAATTTCATATGCATGGTCCAAAATTTTGAATATTTCATATATACCTATATATAGGGATTATATATATATATATATATATATATATAAAAAAAATCCCACAGAACATGTGCATCACATGTTTTGATTCAGCAGAGAATAAATACATTCATTCTGTCATACAGTTTAAATCGCACGTGATGGATGCAGACTGTCTAACTGCAGCATTTTGCATCAATTCACCCTGTTAATAAAAGCCTACACTCATGTGAAATCACCGCCGCATGTGCAGCACTGCTTGTACCCGGAATTCTGAGCAAAACATGCAAAAGAACATCTTGTGCATTTGTTGCGAGTCTGAGCTATTACCAGAGCATGACTCACATGTTCAAACCTTTCAAAACAGAGACGTGACACCATATCACTCCAATCACAAAATAAGTGATTCCTCGGCTGGAGTCTCCAGTGCATTTTATTCTGTTTCCTGTTTTCATTTTTGTTTATGCTTCTTTATCCAAGTCATAACTTGTTCTTTTTCTCCTCTGTCTCTCTTCATACATTATTTCTTTCATAGTTTATGTCTGCTTCATTTTTCACAAGTATCCATCTATTATACGTTCAGTGCACCTCCCCTGATGTCATTTACGAGAAATGAAAAACACAACCTACATCAGCTCCCGTGATAAATATGAATACTGCTGGCAGAGGTTTGCTGTACACCAGTTACTTTTGATCTGTATACACCAGGGTACATAGGATGGATAGAGGAAGATATCTGGAAAAACGTGTGTGTGTGTGTGTGAAGGAGGTGCATATTCGGTGGTCTATAAAGCATGCACTTAAACTGCTGATGATGCAGCACCCGGGCAGAAATAACACAGTAAATATGCACCGTGTGCAAGCAGAGCTGATGTTAGTGAAGATCCATCCACAGCTCCCTGTTGTCTTCTCATTTCCCCTGATGTTCCTCAGCTCCGCTCTGCTTTACCATCACAGAGATTCCTAAGAGATCTTCTTCTACACTATATCTCTATTTCTTTGTATTGTTTGGATAATATAAATACATTGTTCTTAAGCTATAATACAATCATCAATCCATCTTATTTTGTCTTACAGATGCCCTAAACTAACATGCATCATGTATGTTCATCATGAGATGGTACAAAACATTCACACTGGCAGATAAACAGGCTACTGTCATGCATGGACAGGTCAAAACATCTTAATGTTGCTCGCTGGTTGAAAACTGTACAGCAAAGATCATATGCAATTAAAAGCCAATCATTCCAGCGTCACACTCACCATCATGATTGGCGTTTCCTAATGTCCAGGGCTCATCGGAGTCAAAGTGTGTATCTCCACCAATCCCAGGACCAGGAAAATAGGCGTGAGCTAGGAAACCTCCCTCTCCATCAAAAGGGGAACTGTCACCATGGAAACCAGAGGCAAAGAAGATCATGATGTCGGCCTCTTTACCCTCATTTTTGATCTCGGAATAAGCCACTTCCTGAAAGGTCAGAGGGGTCACCGTCTGCCAGACGTCAAAGGCCTGACGAATCGCCCTCTGAGTGTCTTTCTCTCCCACCTTAGGTGTGAAATTATGTATGCTGAAAACAAGAGGAGGAGACAGAATTCATTGAGAGACTACACAGAGCTTTTGTACTTCTCACACACATGACTAGATTTCTCTTAGTAAACATACTTCTCTATGACAACAGCTAGTACAGTGTCAGCACTGACTCTAGAAGAATTAGCTCTCCAGTAAACTGAATTGAGAGCAGTTGAGTGCACACTGTTCTGCTGTTACATAAGAATTAATCTGCATTAAAAATGTCCTTGAATATGGGGCAAAAGTTAAACCAGGCCAAACACGAGCAGACAAAATCACGTTTATTAATCAGCGACTACAAACGAATCACAACCCCACATTAGTAAATGAAATTAGTAAGGCTTAAAGAAGGACCAAACAAACAAATGTTTGCACATCATTTTAGTGGTTTCATGTTTAGGCCAATGGGAATGTATTACAAGTATAAAATATCCCAGAATTGGTGTTGTTTTAACTTTAACACTTTTGTAGTTCTACCGAGAAATTGTAGCTTCTTAGTCTTTAAATATTTGCTAAGCTATTAAGTGTAAGTGTACAGCTTACTTTGACATCACAAATGTGTTATCTAGAGACCTTTATACAACACTGCTGTTAAACAACTGGCTTACACATGAGCATAACAGTAAACAGATATACACACAAATACACCCGGCACAGTGTAAACGGTACGGCAAAATCTCTACCAGTTAACACAGTACATGCCATCACACTGCCCTACACTACACCTTCTGCTATAAAAAGAAAATACATTTTAAAAGGAAAAGTTGAGTTGGTTCCAGGCAAAATGATAGTGAAGTAAAGCACTCACATCATCTCATGTTTTCTGCTCTCAACCATTTCTCTTAACCTTCTGACCTGCAACATCTCCTGCTTTCTGTCTCCATCTCTCCCATTAGCCAAAAAACAAAAGCCTCTTTTAACTTCTTTTAGGGTTAGAAAGCATTTCTGTGACATCAGTCTGGATTGTTGTGTAAGCAGCATGTGTTCCAAAACATACGTGTCAATGCAATATGTACTACATTAATTATCTGTACCAAACACTGTTTTCAACAGATGCACAGGTGCACACACCTCCCATGTGTTATTTGTCAGATCATGCATGTTTATAACACCTGGAGAGAGAGATCTGTGAATACTGACAATCATCACAATGATTGGCCGTCCAGCTGGATGAAAACACCAGAACTCAGCTCCAAAAATATTACATATTTAAAAATATATTTTTTTTTATTAAAGCTGCAGTCTGTGTCGTTCACCTCTCTACCACTGTCTCATAAAAGCTTGAAACATAAAATCACAGGTTACAAACTCCCCCAACTCTTAAGTCAACACTGTTATGGCTGGACATTTAAAATCAATTCCAATTGCTGCTGGTCAGAAACGACTCGTCACCTTTAAAAGACAAAGAGAAATAAACTCCACGAGAAAGCTTCAGCGAGACGGCTAATGGGCCCTTTACTTATGATAATCAAATCACGAGAGGTGCTGTTAGTTACAGGCATATGGAGTTTTTGGACGGCTTCCCTCTGATAACATCCAGTGGCCATTGATCTATAATGAGTAAATTTAGTTTGTGAAGAATCTTCTGTATCACACAATCAAGTAGAACATTTAGTGACTCACTCCATCACAGGGTTTAAGACTCATGACGCACGCTTTACCTGTACGTGATCTTTTTGTCCCTCCATTTTTGTCCAGTGAGGGCATAGCGTTTATTTCTCCTGCGTCGGCTGATGTGAGGATGATCTGGAACACCGCAGCGAGGTTTCCTCATCCACCTTAAAAACAGACCGATAATAACAATAAGACGTCTATCTAGCAGCTCCAATTAAATCATCCAATATAACTATAACAGTCAAGCATGAGTGTGCATCTTACCTTCATCATTTACAAATAACTGCATGTAGGACGCTACAATCCCACAAGAGAGCACCTCAAGAGCGACACGCAACTTCCATAGTAATGACTTGAAAACGCTCACTCACTCGCTCAAAATTCTCAAAATGAAATTTCTACAGGCGGCTCTTTGAACATTGATTTGCATGTCAAGTTTTCTTTAGAGGGCTAAAATTTTTATTGTTTGGTGGGAGGCCATTGTAAAAACTAGGAAACACCGCTTTAGTGTAACTTTATTAATGTGGAGGTTACCTGTAACCCTGCGGCCTGCTCAAAAACAATATCGAAGTACCATCTGAGATTTAACAGATATTTTTTTATTATTTTTATCAAGTTATTTTCTGGTGCTGAAATGCACTGAGCAGCAGTCGGGCGGCAGACTGTACAGCAGAGTGTGACTGTACTTACTCAATGGTGGTTTGATCCAGGACTCCTGTCACCGGAATGCCATAAAAGCGCTGCATGGCAGCGACCGCAGACTGCATGGCTTTCTCTGACCGCAGGTCTGATGTTCGGATGTCATGGGGGAGCAGATAGCCATAGTTCTTCAGCCACGTCTGAAAAGAGAGAGAGAGAAAAAAGAGAGTTCTCATGAGGAACCACAAACATACTGAGTTTACTGTACATTTTATATAAACGATATATGATATAAACTGAATTCTATCAGTTACTGATATAAGGTACATTTGTGCTAGACTTTTGCCCATAAACATCTTTACATGCATTGGGTAGTTAGATCGACTTATTCATTATTGGATTGCATGCACATGGAATTAGTATTAAGTAGGTTTTAGTTTACTAGTTTAGCTTACTTTCTCTGCCTGCTTTAAAAACATTAAAAAAATGTGCTTTAAAAGCACAGTTATTTATCGTTTTTATTTTTAATCATGATGTTTTGATATCCTATTTAACTTCATATAAAGTTCAAAATTATGACTTTTGCATGCATGCTGAAACAGGTAGGACAGTATATAGTAGATTTATAAATATCTGCCATCATATACAGTACTGTAAATTATCAGTCAAAACCAAAACATTCCATATGCATCCATTCAGGAAACATCTGCCGTTAAACAAACTATATTTGTGAAGTTTTCTAGGTCATTCACATAATGTATGTACATTCCATTTGTTCCCACTAGAAGAACATTCTACAGCTCGGTTCCTCAGATGTGGCCCTTGATCTCTGCGCGCTTAAGAAAATAAAAATAAAATTGAACTGATACAGAACATTTCAGTCTTCATCCTCTCATTGGCATCATCTGAGTGTTCTCTCTGCTTTCATCTCTCCCTGTGGACCTGCCGAGCGGAGAACTCATTTTAAAGCAGTGCACAAGGAGAGAAGCTCTTTAATTGAGCTCATGGCATAGAGTCCTTTCTCAACATTAATATTTTAATGCTGGAGTTTCTGCTCTTTTTCTTAAGGCAGCATGAAGCAGAACTCATCAGAAACCCCCGAGTCAAGGCATCAGATCTATCAGACTCCATCAGACCTCACTGTTTCTGTATTTGAGAGGGTGCCATGCAAAGTTCATTCAAATTAAAAATAGTCTCTCTCTTTGTATTACAAAGTTAATTCAATAACAACATTGATAAAATATCACCAGATGTCAAAGTTAATAAGAACTAATAAAAGAAACTGTTAAATAAACAGAAAGATATTAGGAAACAGTATTAAAAAGGAGTACACATACATACATATTTACATATTACAATACATAAATATTTATGGCTCATTCACAATATTAATAATCTCTAGCTAGTACCAATTTAACGCTCAAGCCTGTAACAAAAACATTATTCTGCATATTCATTCAAAATGCTGAAAAGCAAAAGCAAACTTCATACTGCACTGAGCGCACGCGCTTCTTTGACATAACTGGCTCAGGCTCCATGGTAACAGCAGCGCTGCACAGTCTCTTGGGAAATCGTCCCCATTAAATAATTCACCAACACCGTTACTGGTGCCGTCATTATAGGACAGCACACTGACTGAAACCAACACTGGCTCTAACAATACACATCTCATCCAATCAGAGAGAGACGACGGGGTGAAGACTTTAAAAAATCTGACATCTGAAGAACACAAATGATTGAGACAGTTCAGGTCCACAAGTACAAAGTCTTATTTCAGCCTCTAGTCTGTTTCTGCTCTTACATTTAATGATGATCAGTGGAATCCAGTTTAAAATCTGATAAATTTCTTTGCAAATTTCAGTGATAATTTGTTCTTGTTAACGGTATTTTAATCAATCTTGCATTGATATTACAAACAATTTCATTCTAAGATTGTAAGTAACAGTAACTAGCAAGTATTTGTGCGTACTGAACATAATTACGTATGCATAAATATAATCTTTTAACAAAGAGCAAGAATACAGCACTGTAATAATACTTTCAATGGTTATTTACTGTTCTGAACTCTGAATTTGTAACTGGGGATTTGTCTTATTATTATTAGTTCAGGGCACATTACTGTTCAACTCATACTATTTCACTGTTATAGTATTTATACTCTGCACAGTATGCAGTTCTGTGCAGTACAAACCGAGCCCACTGTGCATAATAATGTATCCCACAATGCACTGCACTCTACTCGACCTTTGTGTGATGAATAAACCTTAAGAAATATCTCTTGCCCCACTCATTTCATTTTAACTCCTTAACTGGAGTTACAGGTAAAATACTTTTGAATTAAAATTTGATTAAAAATGCACAAAATAGCCATTTTACAGCTGCCCACATAAATCTACGTGGCTCATAATAAGATAATGTGATAATTAAAAAAATGCATTCTGTTTCAAGTACAGTTTTGTACTGTTTTGCATCTTCACTTCACTTACTCTACTGAAATAACATTATTCTTATGAAACACAACTTCAAATGTATAAACTTGATGCGATTAAGAAGTCTGAGTAAGATTACACTGGATCGCTCTGCTGAAACAGCACCATCACCCCTCATGAGACTGTCCAGATCTCAGATAACGCTGGATTACCTCATCTGGATATCTGCTGTAATGTAATCTGTGTAAGGTTTCATGTGTTTTACATCAAATAAACAACCTGACCCTCTGCTGAGTGCTGACAGATCAAATCAACCGGCAATCTGTTTAAGGTAAGAACAGATATATCACTCCTTCACTCCTCAGATGTATCAGCAGTTCTCCTGAAGCTCACATCAGTACCGCATCATGCTAACAAGGTAACGGGTTCGGGTCCCAGGCAACCCACGAACATGCAGTATGAAAATCAGTCGGTACAGCGCTAAAATACTTACTACAAACTATTTACTCTTTATTTCAATAGTACACTTAACATACTCCGCTAACCATACATAACGTGGCAATTACACGTCCACCAACTCTCACTAGAGTATTGGTAGATTGTTTGGTTAGGGTTTGATTTAGTAAATAAGTTGATGTACTTTAAAAGTTATTTAAAGACATTAGAATGTCTGCAGGGAAGCATCACTAGAGAGTGTTAGTAGACATAAGCAGTTTACTAGTACTCTAATAACTGCTAGTTGACACGTAGTTGCAAAGTTACTTTTAGTTAGCTGAATGTCTAAAGAGGAGTATTGAAATTAAGTTCTTCTTCTTAAAATTATTACTGTCACTAAAAATTGTGATCACAGCCATGTGACCATCTAACAGAAGATGCTCAGATCATGTGGACTCCCATTTCTAACAGATGTGTTCTAACTGGCAGGCGTTACAGAAGGATGTGTGTGTTTTTGGGCACTGATCAGGTGCTTCATGGCTTTTTGCATTTTGTGCTACGTGTGTCACATCACTGAAATCAACAAATGTCTGCACAGGGATGATGAGAGTCTGGTTTGTGGCATTAACATGTTCTCATTTTATTGTTCTATAAACTAAATATAAAATAAATAACAGCAGTATCATAGCCATGGCCTATGTAAATGCAGGGAGCAAACTCATTTTGAGGCTGTAATTATTTCCTGTTTCCGTCTCACTTCCTGTCTTCTCTCCACAGTTTAATAAACAAAAGCAGAATTAAAGCCTAAAAAGGTGACAAAAGTGTTGGACATGTGGTGTTTTGGTTAGTATTGATCTGTGGCAATAAAGGTTTAAGTCTGGCTAATGCAGTTTCCTGTCCTGTCAGTGTTCTGTACAGTTCTGGCTTTGATCACTTCCCCCCTTGTTTCCTCATCACTTCCTGGCAAAAATAAAAATCACAACAGTTCCACGGAGGGAAAGAGACGTAAAAGAAAAACAAAAGATAAAGACAATGGCAGTAACACAAACAGAGCAAGGCGGAGAGAGATGAGAGTACAGACAGCGAGGGCGATGGAGAGAGGCAGAACATGTACAGTAGATGCTGGAGTGGGGGAGGGGAGGAGATTGAAAGAGGACATCTCACACAAAGCCTCACAGGAGTGATGTTGTTTGTGTCTGTATCTCTCACAACCGGACAAAAGAATATAGATCAAATCAAATCATTACAGCAACAACACCATCACTAAGCCAAATTCACTGGTACACAATCAAGAACAACATATAGCCAATATATTCAAACATTTCATACTGTAAGAACAGATAAACAACAGGTCAACATCTATCTATCTATCTGATAAAGGTTGTGTACAATTCACTTTCAAGTCTTGATTCAGTAGCTGTTACACAGCTGAAAATAAATGAGGTTTTTCTGGCCTTGTGCGTTTTCTCCTCGTGTTTAATTCCTCAGCATGTGGCATCTTAAAGAGACACATTGAGGACAAATTAGACTTTTATATGAGGAAACTGTGTCAGCTGTCCCTATTTACTTCCCAGAGTCAGAGAGAGGGACTGCTTATATCTTACCCAACACCAGCTCACTCTTTCTGCAGGTACACTCAGAAAAATAAAGGTTCTTCAAAGGTTCTTCACAGAAGATCAATTTATGGTTCCCCAAAGAACCATTGGTTAAAGGTCATTAAAATAACCATTTCTTTCTTGCCTTTTTATAGTCTAAAGAACATTTTTCCACTACAAAGAACCTTTTGCGAAACAGAAAGATTCCACGGATGTTAAAGGTTCTTTTTGGAACCACGCAGTCAAAATGGTTCTTCTATGGCATCGTGAAGCAGGTTTTAAAGAGTGTTAATGTGTATGAGTGTTTCCAGCACACATGTACATTCAAACATCTGGATGTATATTAAAAGCTACAATAAAAAAAGCTATATAACATATAACCTTTTCCAAATGAACACCTTTATGAATATACAGTAATTAAGAATCTTTAATATGTTTAACACCATCACATGTATTTATCTAGTCATTAATGAGTTTGCGGTTCACACATCAACCTAATATGACATTATAACAATTCCATTCACTGTTCTGTGTGATTGCTTAAGAATATCACAATAAACAACATCAACAGAGAGTGAAGGAGCAGGTTTAAAAAAACAACAACACAACAATAGATTCCTTCACAGCTTTCAACACCAAATCCACTAGAGACTGAAACATCACACACTGCTGAAGATCTCAGAACTGGATCTTACTGTCAAAGACAAAAATTAGGCCGCGTAAACAGAACATATTTATATCCACACAGCCAAATAATGCAATACCATGATATTCTGATATAATGATATAACCATATTTAAACGTCATGCTATTTGCATGGTATGTATAAGGTACTTCAACAGACACATTAAAAAGCATTAAATTTGAATCATTAAGATTTTTTAAAATATCAGTTTTAATCTGTGAAAGAGAAATACTGTATGTTTACAACCAGACAGCTTGTTATTATACTTGTTACTGTTGGTTAGTTGTCCTGGTTCAATCTCATGTGATATGACTGATGTCATTTCTAGATTCAGTTGATGGATTGATGGAGGAAAATTTAACTGCTCAGAGATTTCTCCTTCATAGCTCACGAGATCTGGAGTTGTTGTATTTAATTTATTTCAGTTCATTAAGAATCAACTCAGATGTTCCTCCCAAAAATGTTTAGGAGAACTACAATTAGTTACAAATGAGACAATTGCTGAAATATATTTAGGGTATAGAGCTATAAAATCAATGTAGATTTTTCTGACCTTTTTCAAGAGAAATACGATCTAGGAGAAACAACTGAGCTCTCATCTGTGAGTTTTCTTTCTTCTCTGTGAGCTCCTGTGTGCAGTCAGGAGTTAACAGGGAGAAATCACTGAGCGTTTACATTCAAATCCAACAGGGCTGTAGCTTCCCAGACTCCAGGACATGCAGGTGAAGAGGTTTCGCATCTCCAGGGGCCCAGACATAGGAGAAATCAATTGATCGTTCAGGAAAAGCACTGAATCAGATTTGAAATTCTGTACGACTGTATGGGCTAATTTGGCCAGACCACCAAATGACCAGAAAGCTCCACTATATCTTCTATTAGCAGTCCATCATGAGAAGAAGACGGTATTGAAGAAAGCTAATGATTACTGTAGAAGCAAAGCAAATGGGTAAATGAGTCAGTCTTCAGACCTGGACCTCGACCATGCTGAGATTTTGGTTCTGTACCATTATGATAGACATTTATACACTCAGACTCTAATGTTAAGATGCTGCTATGTAGTTCCAAGGGTGGTTGCTAGATGTTTGCTAAGTGTTTTAAGTTCTGGTTCCAACCTCACCACTTGGTGAGATAACTTGGAAATGTAATAGCACACCTCTCATGTCTCTATCCCACAGGCTGAAGTTTAATACTTAAAGCGTCAGGTAAGTAATAATGACAGTAATGTCTGCATTAGCAAGCGCCACTAATTACACAGTTTGACGAGCAGGTTCTTATAAAGACTTTGAAGCAAGTCCACCTTCCATGTGGCCAGTGATGATAACTGCAGACAGCTGTCGTCCATTGAAACAGGTGTCGTATGGCCCACTAAGAATATCACCAGCATTCCACGTCATTCGCACCTTGTCAATGAAACATTCATGACAGATCGCTGACAGACAAAAACAGCATCTGAAAAACAGCCTTTAAAACCTGGCTACCAGGTGCCATAGTTAGCTCACAGCCAAAGAGAATAATAATCACCCAGATTTCCCACAATGCAGTGCAGCATAATACGTTTACAGTCATTTGTTGGATTATCAGAAAATTGTGAACAAAGAATTGTGTGTGCGTGAACCTACTGTTAAATATATAATCAATTATATATAATCAGCTTTTTATTTCTGCCAAAATCCAAAGTCAATATCTGCGGCATAAAGAAAATAATAAAGTGCAGTAAAGTAGCAAATGTTAAATATTAACAAAAGGCTTCATTTCTTGCTGCTCAGGGGCAATGCATTAAGCGTAAAGATCTTCGGTTCAGCTTTAAGGCAACAACTCAAAGCTAATATAGACTCACTGATACTCACTGCATGAGTCATAAGGTAGAGGGCAGGGGTACGAGACGACTGAACACAAGAGCTGGCAAAGAAAAGCAGCATCACCCTCACCAGCTGCTGTCACTGTTTCCTCATCAGAAACTCTTCATTATTACCTCTCCAGCAGACAAACACATTTATTTACATTTGTCCAGACACAATGAAATCAAGGCTGGAAATCTAGATGAAATCTCACTGCTGTTAACTGTTCGACTAAGTGAACAAATACGAATGCTACGTGTTTAAATCCCCAATGCAAGCCCATCGCTCCTGTGATGAGTGAAGCTATTCACTTAAATCAGTGAAGCAGCCAGAGAGATGAAGATATAATCTATATAATATAATATCATCAGATACTATAATCTTAAAAGATCAGAGAACAGAATGCACACAGTTAACTGGATCATCACAGTGTGAGGAAGAGATATTAATATTAAAACCTTATTTTTCAATAAAACATTTTCAATATCCAACTGTAACCTTTCTGAGGATTGTAAGGAGCTTATACATTTTAAAAGAGAAGAACACACTTTATTTGTCTTTACAGTCTCTTCAGATAAACACAATAACAGATTCTTTTCACCTGGAACTGAAAAACGAGGTCATGAAGGTGTAATACTGCAGCTGATGAATTCTGAGTGTAAATGCAGCTTTTGACCACTGAAGTGTTTTTACTTCATCAAGGCTGATACTGTACACCATTGTTTGAAGACACATTGTTCCTCACAGCCGCTGAACTGCACTGGTTACACCATATCTTAACATTTTCCTTTCACCTCTTCACCTAAATTCTTGTAAACAAATCTCACATTTTCACTCCTGCATCTTTTACAGCTGTGTTAAAATGCAACTCATGTTTATAATGCAATCCTATTGTGTAATAAATCCATGAGAATTTACAATCAAACTGATAGGTTTACATTAGTTGCACTTAGCTGTTGTGTAAACACAAGCAGTTGTTGTTATACATTTATATAGAATCCATTTGCTGTAGGAGACTCACATCAATGAAACAAAGAAACATGGAGTTAACAGATCCTGAAAGCAGAGAATGACCATGAATGACGAGATCACTGAATTCTGCACAGATCTACTGTGCTGTTTTTATGCAATACCAGCTCAATAACCTAGATTTGAGAATGGTAATACAATATTTTTTTACAATAGTTTTAGTTTTATTTGTAAAACTTTGTAGATCATTGTTATTGTGTCTCAACAAAAATGTACAGGAGGTTGTGAAGAAAGGGGAGATTCATGCATGCCCTTTAAAATCAGCTACACAATGCATCAATAACAATATTATTATTAAAAAGTCACATAGCGATTTTTAAACCTCATATAACCTATAGTATTTATCTAATTCATGTACTTCATTTACTTAATAGCTTTTGTCCAACCTAAATCAAGTGACTGTCATTTCATTTAGGGCATGATGAAAGATTTTGTCTTTAAATAATGCATACACTTGTAAGACCTTTGTCTTATAACATTGTTTAAGTAACCGAGTGCCACAACAAAGCAGAATCCAGCAGAACTGTTTCTGCCTCTCGACTGAAACGCCTCCTGCCTCACACATCAATAATGAAGAAACCTATATTTGGAACACACAAAAACATCTATACATCAAACCCGAAACATTACTATACAGCCTATATCGATATGATGAAAAATATCATTACAACATTTATTTGGTCTTTAAATAAAATCATTTGTTTGGAAATCCACGTCTGAACTAAAGCTCTTTGTCCTGTTTTTGCTCAATAAGTGTCTTATCGCATGTGTCTTAATCATCATCAGTCCGCATTATTCAACACTGTAGTGTGTCTAAGAAGACACTGAGCATCGAGACATGTTGCCTACAAAGAAAACGCAAGACATATGGGGTATAATGTGAGAACGCTGCAATAAGATTATCCAGTTACTGGCAACCTGATAATGGCTTCAGTGTGCAGGATTTCCAGGAAGAGTGAACATCTCACACTTAATGTCTGTCTGGAGCCCAACACCAGGCAAAATGGAGCACAGCAACAATATGAATTTGTGGGGCACATGTGGATAGTTTGGTTGCGCTGTTATTATGGCACTGTCTGTGCTATGAAATATCCACACACTGATGTTACTGTTTTCAAATAAGTTTTCTTGGATGTGCATGTTGTTATTGTTGCATCTGTACTGTCTCACAGAAGGCATGTCTATTCAGATATACGTGAATGTGTTTTATGATGACAACTGACTAGAATGAGAAATTCTGTTATGAAATCAGCACACTGAACATGGTGCTGCTTTACATTTTTAGGCTATTGACGCATAACTTACTTACGTATGAGCCACATCTGATTAAAACATTTTATTTATTGTAACAGGCATCAGTTAGCTCGACGCTGAATGGAGCAGGAGGACGCGCACCTCCATCTCCTCTCCATCCACCTACCTCAACAATAAATGTCCTCTCTTCTCCATCCACCTACCTCAACAATAAATGTCCTCTCCTCTCCGCAGGCAGACACGACCCAGAAGAGGATGTGGAGGGAGCATGTTTTCCAGCAGAACCCCGGCAGTCCCGTCCTTCTCCCCCTGGCTTCCACCCCGGCCATGACCGTCCCCAAATTCCCCCCACCGTGCGCCGTTGATTTCCAGGCTTGTGTCCTGCGTTTGTCTGGTTTATTTCAAGAAAAGAGTGAGGCTGGTTATGCTGCGCGTTTCTGTCGCTTTACAATGACAAAAGCGTCATGTCGCGTCGCGTCGCGTCTGCTGCAGGCGCGTCGTCCGGGTGCCGCTGCGCTTCTGACGCTCTCCGGCGAGCGCTGCGCCTCCAGCGCGCACAGACGCGCGGGCGCACCGCGGCGATGATCGGCTCGGTTCAGTGAATCGGTTCTTCAGACTCATTCGACTCAATGAATCTTTCACACTATCCAGATTTCGTTGTTTCCAGCGCTCGCCTGTAATCTACAGTAGTGGCCAATATGATGTACAAAGTTGTTATTTGGATAATATTCGCTTCATTAAATATGAGGACTACAGGATCACAGCTGCTTAGGCTGAACATCACCTTTGCCGGTATAATTCACACAGTCCAAAACAAATGAAAGCTTCGTCCGATTCATTCAAACATTTGAGAATCGGATTCATTTGAGAATCGGATCGTCACGAGTTGCTCAAATAAAGAGACAAAGCCTTTTTAGTGAACACTTCGCTTACAGCTGATTACACACTACTAAGACAGCTGCTAATATACTAACACTGGTCTGAAGACTGTAAAATAACGCACCACATTTACCAAGCATATATAAATATGGCAACTTTGTGTAAGGGAAGCCACAAGTATGAAATATTTGGACAATCAAGTGCTGTTTGTAAAGCAGTATATCCAAAAGAGAGAACAGCAAACAGTAAATAAACCTTTACATACAATTATAATATTTATATAATAAATCAAACCTAAACAATTAACATGATCTTTTGATTGAGTTGTATTTGAGTTAGGGATCTTCTGTTATATTACAAACAGATGACTGGTGTGTTGTGTTAATTTCACACTAGCTGTGGGCAATTTTGTGCCACTTCATCTGCAAAACCTAGTGAGATTAAAATGATTGTTATTTGTTTTAGTCAATTATTGCAAATGGCACTAAATTTGATTTCCATATTGTTGACGAGGAACTTTAAGTTACAATACGAATCATATGCGATTACCTTTGAAACTGTGCTGCTGTAAATAACATCTCTCCAAAAATCAGGAAGAAGTCACTGCAGTGTGGGTGACCAGGTGTAACAGCATGCTTTATGGCCGAGAGAAAATCTCCAGCAGGGAGAAATCGGAAGTCGGAGAGACCAGGCCGTACGGATGGGTGCACCACCTGGCCACCAGGCACCAAATCTGGGTCACAACATACAGATCTGCTCCAACCGTGGAGATGCTGAAATCTGTGAACAATAGGATGAAAGCCAGAGCTTCCCTGCATGTCCAACAGTCTCTCCATCTGGAGCAGCAAACCAAGACTCGCACAAAACAAGACCAAACACACACACACACCTGACAGAAAAATAATAAGCACATGATTTACTACAAATCATACACACCTCATTCATAAATAGTGCAGTGACACTAACAGACAGACCGGGGTTAGTTGTCACATGTTGTACTCCAGGAAATAAAGTGTGTTTTTATTTAAAGACCATTTCTGACTAGACACACAATTTAAAAGTCTTTACTACAAAAAAGCTTTAAATGTTTTCAACGTTGTTGCCAGGATAAAAAGTTACCAAGTTTTACATTTCTGGGGTCCTCTAGGGTTGCTGTGGGTTCAATAATAATGTCTATAATAGAATAGAAGAGAAATAAAGATGAGAAGCAATAGACCATAATGATTCTAATTCATATGCCTATAGCCTTAGGATTATATACATTTATATCAGTGTTGCATGAAGTGCATATTAAATGGTATGTAAGAGATGAGACGAACAATAAGCCAGACAACTCAGATATGAATATATCACAACAACTGTTGTGATAATACTGCATGATCTCTGCATTATCCATGAAACAGTGTGTTACTCTGGAACTGGAGTGTGAAGCTCACACAGCCAAAAACACATTTCACCCACTCACCAAACACCAGCATCTGAAGAGAGAGAGAGCGTGTCTTCCCCCATCTGTGTCACTCGCCCACATCACACCTTTTTACTGTTATAGATTCAACAATAACACTTCATTGCAGGACATGTCCCACTTTTATAGTCTGAGTTGTGTAAAAAATGACTTACACTCCAGGAGACTGAACTGCAGAATTTTTCACAATTATCTACAATTTAGAAAACGGATATATACTCAATACATTATCATTGCTTTTTAACATAAGTCTATGAGAATTACCTTATAATTCAGATCAATTATAAAAGTAACAACACATCCCTTCTCAAAAAACTGCAGTTTGAGGTATGAGGTATGTAGGTCAGTTTAGATTTTTCTCACCTTATGAATGAGGTACCAGAATCCACCGATATTTAGTGTACCTCACAGCTGAAATGCTAAACCTTTCCTCAATGTTGTGTGCGTGTGTAATTACAGAAATGACTCAATAAACAAATGGCATCAATCAACTGATTCAGGACCTGTACTTCCGAATGCACTTCAGACACTTAACATTGTTTGTGTGATGACGAACCTGCTTCGGTTCAGGAGTTAAATGCATTACGTGTGTATACTGGTGAGTCATCTTATGTCTGCGAGACATTAAACTGATTTTATGTTCAAAACATTCGGAGTGGAAACTAATCAAACCCATCTTTACTTCCTGTTTCCTTTGGGGCCTCTAAAGGTCACTGAAAGCTAGAAAGCTGTCCATCATAGCAGATCTGAAGTCAGTCGCTTGTTTTCTCTTAGGCTAGAAACTCCTACACGAGTTAGCAAACGCAGAGGCGAAAGCTGGGCCAACACACTGCAACCACGCGGTTATACAGACATAACCTGAGATCCTGCATCTCTGTACTGTATCAAATCTAGAAATGTAGAACATGGTAGAACAACTGGACCACTGATCTGAAGCTTGTTGATGCTGTTCTTCAGACTGCTGGTGTCCATGTTACCATCCTGCTCTACAACTTCTCCCAATGCAGAAAACTGAGCCACCAGCTTCAGAAACATCAGCCTCACCTGAATCCCACAATATTAAGATTAGAGTAAAAGATTCACAAAAAATAAGTTTAGCCACAAATCCAAACCCGGACTTTCTTCTGTGGAACAGAACAGATATTCTCAATATATCAGATGATGAGAATGGTGACCAAGGCTGTCAGTCTTTCTGACTTCTGTGTTCTGCTGAAGAAAGAAAATCGTGTGAATAAATCGTGTGATAAATTCATTTTTATTTTCGGGGGTACTATCCCTTTAAGAGCATGTCCCAAATCTCACTTCTCATCATATTGCTTGATGAAATTTCATTTGTCACCGCAAGGGGTCGCTGTCACTCTGTAAACGGATCATCTGAATGAAGGGACGCTTGAACCGTGGGCCGAGGCTGTAACCTTTGCAAAGGTTACTACTAAACTCTGAAATATGTAACCATACATTGGTGTGCTTGTCTAAGCACACTATATTTTTAACAACAGATAAAACAGCCTGAAATGTAAGAGTTAAATATGAAAATGAACGTGAAGCACGTATTTAGGTCACCTGACAACAAGTTTTTACAGGGCAGAAAGAGAAGCACACAAGACAGACTGAATCAGTCCTTACACTCCTGCAAAGACAACAGTGTCACTTGTGTTCAGAAGCAGTCCATGACAAAAGTGCTTATAAACGTCAAGGAATATCCTGTATTATGTGTACTCTCTTACACCAGTGCTGGATGTCATGGATTCAAACGCTGACTGAGACATATCCAGTATATAGTTATATAGAGGGAAAGAAGAAACAAGTCTGCACAAGCAGTTTCAGCCCCACCCCTCCAAGCACTGTCCATCTTTCAACACAACTTCAACAGAGCCTGTTAAATCTAAAGCAAACCACACATATCTCACCTCATACTGTATCATATTTCACCCCAAAGACAGATGAAAATGGTCTTAATTTAACTCTCTGTATAAAGAAAATAAAGACTCATTTTAACCCTTAAGATGTTTGGCATTCTGACATTATGTGCATGATAATTAAACGCATTTTACGTGTCTGCATGTTTTACTTTTGCATAAACTGCAATTATTGTCATTCGATTTTCATTACTGTAATTAAAGTAGCCTTTTATCTACTGTTACACCCCTTTATCTTCAAGAGAATGTTAAAGAACAATTAGGTAAGAAAACATGGCAAGAGAACTTCACAACACTTTATCAGAATCATGTAACAACTCGAGAAGTTCCACAGATTACCATGTGCACTCAGATCAAAATAACAAGCGCTGGAACATGACAGAACATTAATTCTCAGAACACATGAATCATCTTGGCAGAAATCAGATGAAATAAATGAACGCTCACATTTTGTTGTGAGACTGCACCAGCTCTGTCTCTGCAGTTTGCTGACGAGGGCGCAATTTCAACAGAAGCTGATTAGCTCTCTCTCACACAGAGAGCCTCTGTTTAAACCCACAGATATTTGGCATTCATTTCAACTGGCTCAACCACATACTTACTCTAAAAACATCTGAAAATGTCAACCCTGTGCTACAGCTTCACTCTCTGCAAAAAGCTCTAAACCTTCTGTAACCCGGTTACTCTTAAGAGGAGTCAGGCATCTATTCAACTGCAAAGACTGTAACCGTACATTTATACGAGTCAACAAAAAACTGGCAAGCTGTGACTCACCCTGTTTCTGGTGGCTTTGATGCAGGTTTTTAGAAGAGGAACCTTGAAGATCTTTGTCATTAACAGTAGTGAATACTGGGAGGGGAAAACATGTTTATTACTATAGATGCTACAGTAATAAAAAACGTCAAAAATGTGGACATACCCACTCCATCCACCTATTCATTTATATCACACTTGTCCTACGTAGGGTCATGGGGAGAGCTGGAGGCTACTGAGGGCAGGACAACATCCCCTAAACACACACAAACACACACACAACCACTTTCACGCTCTCTCGTACCTGCAGCTATTCAGAGTCTTCAATTCATCTGTGCTGCATGTCCACGCACGTCTAAACTTTTGACTAGTAGTGTAAATATTCCAATTTTAAATATTAACACTGAAAATTCAGGAACAAAACAGAAGCTCTGGAAATGGTTCTAAAGTTAGTCTATAGCCATTATTCTAGAGATATTAGGACATTTGATTAAATAGTTCCTAATTAATTGAAATCTAATGAAGCTAAATTACTCACTTCTTTGCCGATCATTTAAATGCGACTTTCAGACGACATGTTTGTAGTTCCATTGCAGATCTCTTATTGAAAGTGTGAAACAAATTCCATTTAAAACATCTTTGTGGTAAAGGTGAGCAGGAAGTCAATTTACCCTAAAAACAGTCAATTCATTGTTGTCACAGAGGAACAATAAAAGAAGAGATATGATGAAGAAAACAACCTTTAAAAAACCAACAACTATATTTTTTTGGTATTTTGTACTCATGGCTTTGCTCAACAAAATTAGCCAGAAGATTAAAACCAGTTTAACTACACATAAAACCCCTGTGCAATAGCTCATACATTTCTTGAAGCTTTTCCCTCTGCAAGCTGAAACCGCTGAAACAAGTTATTACATTCAGATGAAAAACAAACTTTTTAATTCTTTGGAATAATGTGCACTTATGAACCCTTAACATTACATAATACAGTGAGTTTGTGATTTCACGTTGACGTTTAAAGCAATTTTGTTCTGAAGTAAAAATATTTGTTTGTATAGTAGTGATGTATATAGTATCCAAGAATTACATGAATGTCACCAACAATTTTACTAATACATATTACACAATGCACTCATGAAGGATCATTTTGCCCAAAGAAATAGTGTAAGACAGACTCATCACGAGTGTGGATTGCATGTGCTTGCTCTCATGCATGTTACATCTGCTGTAACAGTACATGACTGCTCTTCGTCTCAGTGACTTTGAGAATAGTTAATGATGAGGCCTGTATAGCTGAAACAGCCTGAGGATAGAGTTACCTTCTCATACCTGCTAACAGGCAACACCACAGTCAGCAGTTTAAAGCAACTCTTTTACATTAACACTGTATTTAGCCTCTCATAACTGCTTACTAGTGCGTATAGATGTACTTTACACCACCAGACAGTAATGTAGTAACTTTGACTGATTGTGTACAGTCACCAAAGATTGGAAGCTGATATTTTTGCATATGGAGCTGAAAAACTAGGCAGATAAAATTAACAGAGAAACTATTTTAGAATTACAGTAGAAACTGTATCAGTATGTAGCCTATATAAATGTATTTTAAAATGTTTGCTTTTTAAAAATGTACTGAAATACTGCGTGATATGCATATAAAAGTTATTTTAAAAAGAATAATAATGACGTTTTATGGATAAAGGATAATAAAGATTTATGGTTATCATTCGTACAAAGTATGTTTATATACACTATACATATACATACAAGTTTATACATTATATCCACATTAAAACACGCAAAAACATGTTAGATTAGCTTTTTATGAATTTGATTTATCTTTACAGTTTCATGATTTAAAAAACAAAACAAGCAAGTTGATAAAAACAGCATTTGTGAAAGAAAATGACTGAACAAATAACTAATGACACAAACCAGGCACTGACAAACTTACTAGTAATAAACTAACAATATGAGCTGGGGACAGGTCCAAGAACATAAAACATATTTTGAGCAGGTATTCAGCAGGTGTCACACTTCATGATTTGTGTAAGGGAAACAAAATTTGTACTTTATATACTGTCCTTAATCACACTTACAGTTTAAATATAGTATGAAAAAGCCCTGACTTAGAATCTGCTCCCGTCTGGGCACATATTCCTGTGTGGATATGAAGAGAGTTAAAATCTGATCTGGAATCAAATCAGATCAAATGAATGAATCTGGATTGTATTCATTTCAAGCTTAAATGTTCACAGTATTCACTTTTGTATCAGACATTAACAATGCTAGAGAACTCATCTTACAGGTGTGGAGACGAGAACACCAGCCTTCAGATCAAGCATTTATATAAAATGCTAACAAGTCCATGAGATGCTAGTTAGCATTTAGAGGCACTAGGTGAGCTATCATAGACATGCTAACACGTTCACTGTATACAAGCATCAGAAAAAATATCTGTGAAAAACTTTCATTCCCAAGAATATAAAACAATGTTTTTTTGCAGTTTGCTTGTATTGCATCAGTATCTAAGCCTCATTAAATAATACAGTACTTATACAGGCTAGTCAGGACGCTAACCGCAGCATTACCCAGATTGCATTTCAGTGTATCTAAATCTTCAGTGAATCACATTCTAGTATAAAAACATAAGAACGTTTGGAAGACTGCACATCTGTAACCCCCTGAAAGATGCTATCCAAAGGTAATACTTCCGGCAGAGTGACTACATTGAAATCACCACCATCTGCTTAGCCAGCTAATGTGGCAGACAGACGAACAGCATCAAGAATACACAAATGCCCCTTCAGTATATAGTAGCTTATATATACAGCAGAAAAACAATACTAACAGTACTCTGCACGCGCACACTTCCTTTGCATATCCAGAAACTTCCCACAATTGAAGGCAATATTATTAAAAGCACTAAGTTCACTCCTAAAAATAAAGGTTCTTCACAGCAATGCCATGCAAGAACCATTTTTGGTTCCCCAAAGAACCATTTAGCCAAAAGCTTTTAAAAGAACTATTTCTTTCTTACCTTTTCATAGTCTAAAGAACCTTTCTTTAATAAAAAGAACCTTTTGTGCAACAGAAATGTTCTATGGATGTTAAAGGCTCTTTATAGAACCGTACAGCCAAGTGGTTCTTCTATGGTACCGTGAAGCACCTTTTTATAAAGAGTTTATTTCACTGTCAATAAAAATGCAATATGCAAAGTAAACACACATTTCATCTTCCAACTCTGGTTGTGCTTCTTTGTCCCCCAAAATCATCAGTCTCCATACTGTCTTTTTCATTATAAAGAAAAGATATGTACAAGATAACTAGAAAGAGTGACCAATCAGGGCCAGTACATAACGTGCCACAGTGTTACTGAGGTAAGCTGTTCTTTAGCTCAAATCGACTGTATACCTGTTTGGTTTTCTTGTTGTATTGGTTGACCAGGTCCAATTTGCTGTGACCCAATGTCATGCGTTTCTCATCCCAGCGATGTATTCCTTTATCTGGACCCATCGGCATTGGTCCAGGTGGAGGTGGACCCTGCTTGCTTTCTGGCTCATTCTGAGAAAGATCCGGGCCACCGAATGGAGAGGTATAAGCAGGCGTCTTCTGATACATGTGAGAATCTTTCTCTTTGGTGGAAGTCATGAATAAATCAGTGAACTTGCTGAAAAATGGGGTGGGGCCTCGATGTTTAGGAGAGATTTTGTTGTCAGCTGGTTGAGATGGTGATGGGGGTTTTGGAGAGCTATAAAGACCCAAAGCCTGAAGTTTGGAAGTTTGACCAGCAATGTTTGACCGGACATAATCTGCCGTTCCTCCTTTAGACCATTCCACACTGGCAGACTGACTTAGCCCTAAGGAGGAACGTTCCAGTGTCTGGTTTTGGTGGGTACCATTAGCAAAATTTCTTCCACCTTGCCCTGGATTTGTGACCCCCTTCCTGTCAGGAGTCTTCTGTGAGTTTTCTTGGTTCTTCTTGTCATGTGGGATTTTGTAAATAGATTTTACACCCGGAGGAGCAGCTTTGATGCTAGAAACGCTGCCGCTGGATTGGCTACTGGAGTTCTCGGAATACACTCGCTCCTTGCTGCTGTAGTCTGGAAGGAAGTCCAGCCCTAACCCTAACCCCAGCCCCATGTGTGATGTCATCATGTTGTAGGAATAACTGGGAAGCCCCTCCTCATCCGGATTGTAAAAACGGTCTATTATTTGGGAGTCTGCGTACATGCAGCGAAACTCCCGATCGAAGCAGTCAGTAATGCGTCCGGAAAAATGCATGAGCATGTTGCTATGCACCTGAGCAGAAAGCCATGTAAAACTACAGGAAAAGAGAAAGAAATTATATTTCTTACACAAGCATTTAACTGAATGCAACAATTTCCACATGATTGTGTCCATGTTATTATATTCAGTCAAACTGAAAGTGCTAGAACATATCCTGTTTGTTACTGCTCTTCACTAACATTTTATAGATAGTTTAGTCTTATGCTAACAATGTGTTAAAGTACGTTCACACTAACCATCTGTTTATGGGGTCGCTCACATGCTTTTCATAATACTGAAATAAAACAGCATGTGATAAGTGTTATATTAGATGGTTTATTCTGTGTTGTTGTGGATTAAAACAGTTTTCTTTCTTAGCAAAAATGCCTGAATTCTTTGAAACTAAATTCTCTGGTGAAAAGTTTACAATGTTAGTGTCACAAAACTATGTTTGCAGGTGCTTTTCTTTTAAAATGTACACACTTCTAGTCAAATAAAACACCCTCTTTATACATGGGCAAAGTTTTAACACTTGCCTCTGGGCCTCACCCTCTATCAACACTCAGTGTGTGTTAACACGTTCGTTATACATAAAGTTATACATGGTTCACTATCAATCTTTGCTAGCTGTGAACTAACAAAACAACTCCTTCACAACCTCTTTTCTGCTGATAATTCCCACCCATAATAACAGATGATCAGATTAATCAAATAAGGCTAATATTAAAGACAGCCAAACTGTGCTCAACATATCAGTTTAACTCTCAAATATGCATAATCATCAAAATAAACAACACACAGTCTTCACAATTCAGGGGTAAAACTGGAAACTACTGAAGCTTGAAGCTGTTAGCTAACAGAGCTGGAGCTGATGCTGATTCTACAGATGCCACACTGTGCCTCAGATCTGCAGAATCATCATGTTTTCACTGCTAAGCTGCTAAAGTCCACAGATGTCTGCTGGAGTGAATGGGGCGTGACTCCAGAACCCCAGCAGTGTCACGAACACTGCCGAAATGCTGCCAAATCACATCCATGCTCTAAAATGTTTTACATAATACAGAGTGATGTGTTTGAAACTAGATCAGCCAGGACTGCCGGGTATTTGAATGTAAATAGTTTAAAACACCGCTGTGTTCCTCCTGCAAGATCTTTAGAGCCGCTTCTGCTGTCAGAGATTGTGCTGTAACACACTTGTGTCAGCACAACAACAGTTTCTCACACTGCTAATGACTGAACACTCCCGTTTCATCTACAGGGTATAACCTGTATGACGGTTCCTGCCACAAACCCAGAGTTAGTGCAATTAACTTATTGTTACTACAGTAAAAACCATGATAATCCGGTATAAGCCACCACTGTCATTAAAAAATGAAATTCAACAACACTAAAGAGTCTAAAAGCATCTTACACTGTCTGCAGGGGATGTCATATTAATTTTACAGTATTAACAAACAACTGTAGCTATGTTATATTTGCATTTATTTAAATCTATTATTACAGAAAAGCAGGCGGAATTGTATTTCTGAGTGACATAATACACAAATAAAGACATTAATAATAAATCTGACCTATACGATCCAGCCAAAACCTCCTCACAGTCAATGATCACAAACTTCTCCTGAACTTGACCAATGAACTTCTTTCCACTTTTGGTGCAATATGTGTCACCGCAGACACTTCTTATCCGCATGTTCTGAAAGATAAAATCATTAAATAAAGACACAGGAGTGTACGTTTTGAATACAATTAGTAGCATTAACACAACAAAGAGACAATAACATCACAACACATACACCAGCTTCAGTAATAATAGAAACCAGCTGAATATAAAAAACAGCACTGCTGTTATGACAAGCCAACATCATAAAAACACAGCCTGAAGAGAGAAAGGTCATTGTATTCAGCTTTTGAATTTCATGAAACAACTGGTGCACATTTAAGACAGCTTACGTAACACTTATGTTACGCTTTTGACTGATTCATACTGACAAGTGCATTCATAGCCACATTAGAACAGATTTAATAGTTACTGAAGGCTCAGCTCTGATGAAAACATTTTCTATGTGAACTTCAGCGCTTGACTTACACTCAGGTGTGAGTTCTGGATGTCCAGTTCTGAGCACATGTTCAGAAAATGGCAGAGATTTTTCTCCTCCAGTAGAATATACACAGGGATTCTGCGCTTGTTAGAGGCTTCCATTAAATCACAGAAGAGATCCACATCTGTAAAAATATCCATGACTACAGCGATAACCTGTATTATACAGAGAACTTACAGTTAACATTACAGTAAATTCCCATCTTTAAATGTACTTCACCTAAACCTGAAGTGATTCTTTATTGATCTAGTAAGAAACTCAAATATTAGCAGAGAAGATTAGGCATCACTTCAATATAATCAAAACTGTCCTTAAAATGACAATTCTTTTATCTAGGTTTGCAATACATATGAAAAGGGCCTTTTACAAAGTTTTTGGGCACTTACAGTGGGTATATGAGACAGACCACACAGGTGTTATATTTATTTAATGTCTGGACCCTAGAAATGTCCAGATACTTTTACAGTTTATCTGTTGCTTCGTCATTTAAAGTATAAGAAACGTTGTGTTGTAAAATGTGTGCTTGTGCTATATTTCAAAATAAAGATTACCTGATTTGATATTCTGCGGTTTAGTGCAAAATGAAGAGTGACCAAACTGTCATCCCCTACAAAACTTAACCAGGGTTTTCTTATAGTAAATGTAGTGACCATGGTTTTCTTATAGTAAATGTAGTGACCATGGTTTTCTTATAGTAAATGTAGTGACCATGGTTTTCTTATAGTAAATGTAGTGACCATGGTTTTCTTATAGTAATGTGTGACCTTTATATAATGTAGTGACCATGGTTTTCTTATAGTAAATGTAGTGACCATGGTTTTCTTATAGTAAATGTAGTGACCATGGTTTTCTTATAGTAAATGTAGTGACCATGGTTTTCTTATAGTAAATGATGTAGTGACCATGGTTTTCTTATAGTAAATGTAGTGACCATGGTTTTCTTATAGTAAATGTGTAGTGACCATGGTTTTCTTATAGTAAATATGTAGTGACCATGGTTTTCTTATAGTAAATAAATGTAGTGACCATGGTTTTCTTATAGTAAATTTAGTGACCATGGTTTTTCTTATGGTTTAATACCATCATTAAACTATGGGTCCTGAAGCTAAACCATGGCTCATTTGTGGTCATATGGTTCACCTGTAGTCAACATGGTTTTGGGATGGTTACACGATGGTTAATTTCCGTAACACTGCACAAAGACATGCATCACAATTCTCTACGTGTAAACAGTAAGTCTCGTTACTTCTTATGCACACAGTTTGTCCCCACAACAAACGGGGCAATAACGAACACAAAGTAGCCGCAGAAATGAAGCGCATCAGCTGAAGTTTCTCCAGCGGACGCTCGCTCTCACCTTCTTCGCTTTACTGATGACAGATCGGACCAGATCTTTGATGTTCTGGCTCTTCTCTCTCTGGAAGTATATCTGCGCCTCTGTGGGACCGTATCGGCTGGACACCTCCGGCCAGCCCAGCTCCAGCATCGGCGGCTCCTCGTCGGACATCATGGGGAAGTACGTGCCCGAGGTGAGCTCGGACACCGTGTCCGCCTCCTCCACGTCCAGCCCGTTGGTGCCGCTGTCCGCGCCGCCGCTCTTGGCCACATTTTGGGTGATGTAGCGTATTTCGGGCGCGGAGAGGAAGTTGACCTCCCGCTCCTCGTTCAGGACTCTCCGGTACTCCTTCTCTCCGTGCTCCAGCAGCGCGTCCGTGGCGAACCGTGCGGTTTCGTTGTGGCTCAGCTCAAGCCCGGATCCCTGCCGGTAAGGGTTCTTCACTTCCTCCAGTCTTGCGGCGAGTTTCCCGAGCGCTTTACGCGCGGGGGTCGGTGGCGTCGGGCGCAGAATCTCGGAGCTGATCATGTCCGCGACAGACCGAAAGATCCGACCGGAGGTTCACGTAAAGTTTAGTTTCCTGCCATCGCTGTAACGAGCACAACTCCCGCGAGCTTCTGTTGCGCTACCGAGAAACTCAATGCCGCGCACCCCACCCGCTCTCACCTGCGACCCGCGGTCGCTCCGCCCCTTCTGACGTCACGCGGAAAGAAAACTGAGCTGCGGTCTCAGATCAGTGTGAACTCACACTGTGGGCACACACAGTGAGACTTCATTAGTATAAATGCGGTTTGGTCGTCCAGTGTAGCTAAAGACAGACACGGATAAGCACTGCTACAATTAAATGTATATATGTATATCCTGTTATAACCCAGAAGGGGATTCCAACCTGGATTTTGCATTAAGAAAATTAAGTCTGTTTATAAAACTGTCAAGCTTTTTTGCATTGTAACACTGGGGACAATTAGGGAAAACCTACAGTCATTGAAATCGGATGGGGAGTTTAAAAAGAATCAGAAGTTTTGTTTTGGGGCATCCAGCATCACCACTTTTCATTTCTTTAAACCTGAATAAACCTGACAAAAATAAAATTTCTCAACAGAGAGGGACACTCTGTTGATCCAGTGTCTAATAAAAAACATAAGCTATATATATACTGAATATACATAAGAATATTACTGAATATATACATGTTTGAGTCTCAATAACTAAGACTTGGTTCAAGTTTGAGTAAAAATAACTTGAGACAAAACATACATTGTGTAAACTGATTCTGTTTTTGTGAAGCATGTCTGTTTGATTTGAATTGTAAATAACGTGAATGGGATCATTTACATAAGTTATTCATAAAGATGATCACAGAGAGAAAGCAGACATACTTGTAGGGCAGGTCTTTGTCGTCTCCGGCTAGCTGTTTTAGGCAAATGCATTGAGCAAACACTCTTCTTCAACAACAAATACTGCAAACTGTTAAACATAGGAGTGAAACTTTCTTATACTCACATTTTTGTATAATTATATGACTCCTCAGTACCTCTCAAGAGTCACTGGCTGTTAGTTGTTGTGTTTTCCTCTCTCATCCTGTGGTGAGAAATTCTGTGTCTTTCCGTCTGTAAGCTTGCAGCCATCCGGAAGGCCGGCCAGTTGAATGAATCATACTGTAGCTTTTCCATGACACACATCTTACCAAGGAGAAACAAATACAAATGTTACACCAACAACAGTTTCCTTGTTCAAAGAATTGGATTAATTTCTAATTTATCCCCTAATTTCAATCTCAATTTAAGATGTTGGATTTATGAAAGTAATTACAACAGTTAGAAACTTAATATATAATACAGCTGATTGGCAGACAGAGAAAAACCTACAATACTGTAGAATATATGTACAGTATAGGTCAGATATGTATCCTTGATCTATAATGGGGCTTACCGGACTTTCATTTGTATAATGTCTGTTATAGTTCCTGTCATATCTTCCAGATGTCTAATATACACAGTGTGGACAGATCGTGTGGCACAATCGTTCGAGAGGACTCGTGACTCATGTGAAACTCTGAATAATGGTATCATTTTAGTAATGTCCGCTGGTAATGTGTGACAACACAGCACTGTGTCCATGCTTGAAAATGAAGGGCAAAATTAGAATTTTAGTGCATGAATAAAACAAATTGTTCAGGGAAACAAATGGTGCCTCTTTGTGCTGCTAAACAGGGAGTAGGTTACACAATAAACCCCTGCAGATTAACAGTCTGGCCTTGGATTTACGGGTCCCACATTTAAAACTTTTGAAATCCCCTGATTGTGCAAAAGGGTAACAGTGAGATACTGCACGGTGTCCAGAACTACAGAAAAATACAGTAAACATAAAGATGAACACAATTCTGTTGTTCTTGTTTCCTGTTGAAACAGGAAGCTGGGATGGGACCTTTTAAGAGCATATCTTATGTTTAAAATAATCAAAAGCCTTTAGTTTACATCCCAGCCCAGCAAAAGTTAGATTTACTTCTTACTGCTGCTGTTGGGTGATACTAACATTAAGGGTAACTAACATTAAGCATGATACAAACATTTATATCATGCTTAAAGCTTATTTTGCAAAGTTGGATTAAAAGCTACAAAACTTTGTGTCCCAGCTGTTTACAGTATGGTTTATAATGAAACTTAAACATGTGTCAGTGTTAGTCAGAAATAAACAGAAGTCAACATCATACCAACATATAACATTACAACTGTTACATAAGACGATTGTTTATGACATTACTGTTAAATGGCATCACTCAACTGCATCATTTGTTTTAGATGTATGTGGATGAATCAAAGCTTAAAGTGAAATATGATTTATCATGAGTGTGTCACTAATATGCAGCGTATGAATGCCACAGTGCCTGACATGTTAAAATGAAAAGCAATAATCACATCACAACATTAATATGAGTCATTAAAGGGTTATGCAATGATTCTGTGTTTTAATAGTGGACATCACCTGGTACATTCAACACCCTAGCAACCACAGTAAGCAATGCCCTAGCAACCATCTAAAACACCCTAACATTTTGTAAAACTGAGCAAAAATGTAAAACATTATAAACCTCATAATATCTTATTTTGTTATTTAACAAACATGTGCATTATATAACACATTTACAGTCATATTGTGTATTAAACATATTTGTAGGTCTGCTAGATTTGATTAAATTTGATTGAATTAAACATGAATGCTAATGCTGGTGATTATACATGTCATTTAATGTCAAAATCTCTGCAGAGATGAAGCAGAAAACAGCCCTCAGCTAAGGCAGAAACACAGACTGTCTCAGCAGATCTACAGAACTGAGAGAGGCACACAAGAGCCATTATATTTCCTCTGACAACCACGTTCACTTTATTTACATGCAGTGACTGCAGCCTGAACTGACAACAAAGACAAAAGACTTCTTTACAAACGCCTTTTATATATCCAATCTTTCTGTTTTATGAACCTGACATATATATATAATTTCATTAGTATATTAGAAATTCTACTTTAGATTCAAAACATAATTAAATCCTATTTACTAGGAATTATAATAATGCACTTAATTTATAATGACTTTAATTAGCAGCACAAAAGTTGTTTTTCAAGCCCCTAACAATCAGTTCCACCCTATCAACCTACCTTAGTCGTCATCTCTTCAGCTGAAGCAAGCTAATAAATACTATTAATGTAATACATGACTGAGTCCAGCATTCTTGAGATCTTTCAGAGGCTTTACCTGTTTATAACAATAAGATCTGAAAACAATACAGACTCAGAGGTCCTTCATGAGGGCAGCTGTCACAGGACGTGATATCACTGATGCATGTCATCTCTGTAACTCTGTTGACTGTGGGCACTTAATAACCTTCCAAGACCAAAGACAGAGGTCAGGGCTCAGCCACCGACACGGCCTTCATTAGCAGGTGAATAAACAA
Source organism: Chromobotia macracanthus (assembly GCA_036877525.1). Taxonomy (NCBI): domain Eukaryota; kingdom Metazoa; phylum Chordata; class Actinopteri; order Cypriniformes; family Botiidae; genus Chromobotia; species Chromobotia macracanthus. The sequence goes on from JAZGTH010000001.1 coordinate 17,624,560, forward strand.
TAACAAAGATATTTGTTAGTGAATCTTTATCTGTTGTTCATTGCTAGGCAATGAACAACAGATAAACGGCAACTTACTCTAAGACAGTGGAGCTTTGGGGAATGGATGAAAGTGTGGAGTTCAACAGAATTTGTAATAAAACCTTTTATTTCAATTTAAAACAGCAGCCAATCAGATTCCACTCCGCTTTAGGCCAGATCAAGACTGAACAATATCCAGAGATTTCTGCAGCATTTAAGAGGTTTAGCTGAACCATCAATCAACAGATACAGCTGAAGTAGCCTGAGAGCTTATATCTGCTCTTCCCACAGTCACTTCACATTAGAAGCAAATGAATCATGTAAAGACAGACACATGCAGCGTCTTGCTGGTCTATCATTGCACGCTGCCATCCCTAACTTGTCCTTCTAGGAATTTGAAGAGTAAACTGCAAGAGAGAGCTTGAAACATGTGTAATGCCTGCTGGAGCTCTGACAGTGAATGTTCATGACCTCACTCATCACATTTCTGCAATATAAAGAACAAAATGTGATTCTGATCAAAGTTTCAAACACAACCCACAGTGGTACTAAATGAGGCACAGCAGCCATTTAACCTTTAAAAACAGATTTATAAACTTTATACTGTAAACCTTTTTTATTATTTTAGATTACTTCTATTCTATTGAATTATTTTAGATTACTTCTATTCTATTGTTATACTGTTCTAGTGTTAAAACATGTTCATTTATGTTTCATTTGTGTTCACCTTTAAAAATAAACAACATGGCTTGAAAACTAGGAAGAAAACGTGAGGGCTTGACTGTGTAAACATTTAAACTTGTTTAGAAAAATTCCTACGTTTGAGTAATACTAATATGACTTAGTAAATGTTTGCGTAATACTAATATGACTTTGTAAACATCAGTAATGATACCAAGGAAACCCAGTGCTGTTTTATGGCTCACCAAATGTTAAGAAGGCCAATTACGTAAAGCGCTCCAAAAACTATATACCAAAGAATGTCTCCAATATTTAAAATCACTTCCTTATGCACAAAACAAAAGTAATGTTAATTGGAAGTTACTGAAATTCACGGGAAGTCCTGAATACGCATTACAAACCAATTGCATCTTAAGGGCTTAAGAAAAGTATTGAGTGACAGTGCTCAGAACAATCTTGTTTTTGGCCTGTCGTGAGCTCTATAGATCACACGATACCTGAGTGTTTATCCTGACCAGTCATGAAAACCATAGAAACTATACGGAAGTCAGCAAAGCTACTTATCTAAGATCAAACCCTAACTCACAAATAACACTAAATCGCTATTTATTAAACAATAAAGCTGGTCTCAGCACAGCACACAAAAGACTTCAGCAACCCTTCGGGCTACAGAAGAGAGGCAGACAGATCATGTGAGCATGAAGAGGAAGATTTAACTCAGCTGCTCTATAACTGTGCCTACAGAAAGTGCCCATGTCTATACACAGAACACAGAAACCTGAGACGCCTGCCATCAGCTTCTTCTGAAATTCATCAGAACAAAGATGCTGATTATAACTTGCAAATGAGAGTAAAATGATCCAGCATTGTAATTTGGAAAAACTTCCAAGATAAATAAAACAAACTCTAACAACAGATGAAAAACACCTTTAAGTTTAAAGATTCTATAGACCTCAAGTACATGAATACTTGATACTTACTGGACTGGATGGATAAAACAATAGACAGAATAATAGGTAGATAGATCGATAGATAGATCGATAGACTTTGCTAAGTCAACACAAGCACGACACTGACACGTTTAGCTGTTAACACTCCTGATTTACTAAAGATCTGCAAACAGAGAAGTTTCACCTGAAGTGCTGAAAGAACTGGAACAGACTGTGGCACTGTCAGGAGACAATTTGATGTTACACACACACACTTGTATATGTGGTTTACAAGGACTGTCCTAACCATCATTTTAATTACCTTAACCATCATTTTTATTACCTTCCCCTTATTACCTTCCTCAACCCTAAACCTAACCCTCACAGAAAACTCTTGCCATTTTTTAATTAAAATAAAAACACCATTTAGTGTGTTTTTAAGACATTTGGTTTAAGAGGACACAGGAAGTGTTATACATTGTTATACACATTGTCTTTGTAAACCACATATACCAGTACACACACACACAGGTTTGCTGCGTCTTAGACAAAAGTTTCATTAGACAAAAGACATTCTTTTCAAACTGACAGGTTACTTTGGAAGTTAAAAGGAACTTTACATCTGACACAATGATATTCAAAAACAATATAAGATAATTTTAGGATTATTATATAATCATTCAAAATCACTTTATTGATGTTCCTTGGGCAATTCTAGCGCCCCCTGTTGTTTCTTTGCCAAAATGACTCTTACAGTCTGCGGTCACTGGAAAGTTCAGTGGCTAGTAGCAGAGCACCTGCTGTTGCTACAGCAACCGTCTCTGTCTAACAGTGTCTGGCACTGTAGATAACCCACAACTAGTTACTCTGAGGCTGTGATCTCAATATTACACTGCAGTACTGCGCTAGTCTTACTGTACAATCTTACAATGAAGTACACCTGTAATGTAATGATGTCTTCATGTGACATCATCAACAAATCCAGAAATACTGTTTGGAAGTTATTGCAACTGAACAACACAATATTTTCTTTACACTCACACCTTCTACCGAATGAAATGTTTCTGGAACTTAAAAGAAGTGTTTTCATTATAAAAATAATCAACACTAAGAAATGTCTTGATTTCCATTTGTTTTAGCTTATTCTAATGCTGGTTTAGACTTATTTTAAAGACCATCTTGAGATCCCTTTGGAAGTTTGTTGGGCCCCTGGGCCCTGTTTGAGAAACACTGATATACAGACTACACTACTATGCTATAATGCAGCAAGGTAATACTCACAGAGAAATGTGTTCATTCTGCGGTGCTTAAACCAGAAACACACAAACAGAGGATTTCCTGTGAGGTAGGAAAGGTCATTCCTCGAGAAACGCTTTTATTGGTTCACAACCCCGACAAAAACACTTTCACACACACTCAAAACATTTTCATCGTACACACTGAGAGTAAAATAAAAACACAACAGTCTGCACCAAAACACTGAGTGGTGCAGTCAAATCCTGCTAAAATATTAACACTGCAGCAGTATGGATAAACAGACATAAATATAAGAATATTCTACAGGTTTAGAAAAGGAGTGTGCAAAACTATTCTGAGCCCTTAATACTCTCAATGAACGAGTGAACAAGTGTGTGTGTGTTTTCCCAACACTGTGATAACGTGGAATCTGACTAACCCCAATGGAAAATCAGGAAAGGTGAGAGAGACAAAGATTTAGACAGGAAGAGGGTGTGGCTTATCAGGTGAGCGCTGCTTCCTGATTGGCTGATCGTGTCCTGACTGGAAGCTCTAAATTAGGTCGTTTCTTTGAGCTGGCTCTTACAGACCAGTATCGTTGTAGGTTGGGGTGGCAACTTTTAGGATGCTCTGTGCGTTTTCCTCCACCAGGGGGCGCCATTTAACTTCTCCTGTTAAAAGTAGGTCCTCTCCATCCAGGGTATCAATGAACTGCATCTGTGGTGGAGAAAAGAATGTTTGTATCTGTGAAATAACAATTAAAGACATTTTTAAAGACTGTGAAGGTATACAAAAATCAGCTTTCAAAAATGAAACTAAACTGGGAAAGCAGTGAAGTATTTTCTAAGACATAATATTCAATCAGTAAAAAAGTGATAATCAGCCCCGGTCTACTCTTTAACAACTGTGAATCCTCAACAGATCTGAATGCGTCACAAACAGACCTATAAAGTTAGTCTGCTCAAACACAGCCTCAATTTAAACACCTTATAATGGCACTAAACAAACACAGATTGTTTACCTGTAGTGTTTAAAATGAAGCAAACTAATTCAAACAATACTAGAGTAAGATAACTGTCCAGGAAAAGAGCAGACCCCTCTTTACAAACTGGTGAAAATTTTGTGTCACCAAACCACATGTACACTTTCTGAAGTATGTGGTGTGTAACTTGTGGAGAGTATGCAAATCTTCTGTATACATGGAATATCCAGATGACCGCCTCCATTTTCTAAATGTGCAGCATAAAACCACAGCACACTGCATGAGACACTGTATCCCACAATGCAATGCACTTGCAACCTTCTACAGGGTGCAGGTAATGTCAGTTAAGCATGTGTTGCATTGGGTCCTTTTGTGCTATGTTATGTAAAATGAACTTACAGAAACAGTGTGCACAGGGTCCACTTTAATATGTTACATTTGACACTTTTTTGCAGCCTGCAGTATCTACATCTCAGCTTGGAAAAAACCTAACTCAAACACACAGGCGATGATGTCAGAGCTAGAGGGTGTTTGTCAAGAGTAATTAGCGTTGAATAACGATGCAGTCGAGCGCCAGCGTGCAAACGTGAATGCACACACACCGCTGCATGTGACTTCATCAGTAGAGGCCAGTGTAGCCATGGCGACGGTCACTCTCTGCACTCTGTCATGAGTCGCTGCCACGCTTCACCATCTGCACCTGCGACTGTTTTCTTTTTAACTCTCTCACTTCAGCTCTCCCTCTGTTCCTCCTTCCATTCGGGGCTAAACAGGCCCACGGATGACGCTTTTTTGTTGTTTTTCTTTTTTCACAGGATGCCCGCAAGGCATGGCGCGATCGCATTTAACACACCTCGCGCAAACACTCGTCATAAATTCCTGCCAGCACCTGTAATGATCTCACACTCTTAGCGGTGATGGAGGACGGACACTGTGCATGTTGGTGCTCAATGGAAAAACAGGTCATGAAAAAGTAAATGAAAGGAACTCAAATGGTAAAACAAATAAAAAAACATTCCACTGTGTTAGAACCTCTGAAAACCCAAATAATTAACTTTTGATCACAATACAAAGAATTTAATGCCTTAAAACATGTCTGTGCAATGTGAAAAACTGACAATCTGATTCATCATGACCTTCATATGAATCAGAAAGAGATTCTTGCATTCAAAGACGACGAGAGGAGTTCATGTGCTCATTGTTTTGGGTGGGAGAAGCCTGTTCTTACTGCAGTTCAAACTATTGACATAACCTGGCGTGACAGAGCCGACAGATCAACAGTTCCTGTTTGTGTTTACATTCGTGTTGTCACGCCAGTCTGTCCGCAGGATGAGGTGTGCATGGTCTGAGACACTCATTGCAACATCAGACTTCCTCATTAAATGTTGCACAGGACAACCAGGAAACTTTATAAATGCTGTGAAGAGCTGAATTAGGAGAAAGACTTGCCCTCTGTTTTACCATTTGTGTATCTAATTGCAAGTTTTAGAGGTCTGGGTCTTAAAACCACAAAATCCACACACATTAAAAAGACACAATGTGTGGCAAAAGAATCACCATGTTATACTTTAAATACCTCAAACTGCTTCAGCTTATGTGTGTGAGTTTAGGACCAGACGTGTAGCACTGTGTTGTGTACACATATACATATTTCTGTGTTTGCACAGAACTAGGGAACTGTCTATCCACATACACAGACACACACAGACACACACAGACACACACACACACTCACACACTCACACACTCACACACAAACCTGTTTACGGACGTATTGGACCATGAGCTCCAGCTGTCTGGGGTCTTCACACTGTCTGTTGAACAGGTTTCTCCAGAGAGCTGCAGCCAGAACACAGTCATCTGACAGAATCCCCTAAACCATCAGAAGACATCCGAGACATCAGAACTCAGAATCTTCTTCACTCTTGATTAGTCTCAGCCTGCGGACAGCCTCTCATACACATCATAAAGTCAAGAACTGATGAAATCCACCAGTTGTAATCTCACTGGCTGGCTGCTGACAGCTACTTCCTGTTGTCATGATATCTATAGAAAGTGCTGTGGTGTTATCTGAAGATTCTGTTTTGTTTTTCATTTTTGCACAGATTTTGTAAAGCCTCATGTAAGTTCATAAAAGCTCAAGTGTATATTCAAGCTCCTACCTCATCATAACCAAAAATAGCTGCGTAGAAGGTCTCAGTCATGGCCTTCATACTCTCCTTCCTCTGAACAGCATCAATCTGCAAACACAGTTAAACTGAACAACTCCACTGTCAGAACAATTTCCCATAAACTGTAAGTAACCAAAACATCACACACATCTATTAATCAGACAATATTTGCCATTCTGATATCATCAGCATCATCTAATAACACTGTCTGATTGGTAGAAAACAGATTTCTGATGCAAGTTCCAAAGTTCCAACAGCATTGTCAACAGACAATCATTTTCTTTTTAAGAAATATCAAGTGTTTTCATTTAATTCAGTCATTTACGCAGCTCTAACTCACCATGGTGTTATAACTATATCTTTTACATTTACACATTTGGCAGATGAACCCATAGCCTTTGCTAATGCAATGCTCCACCAGCAACACTGTATCTGCATTGTATCTTTGTTGATTTTTATCTTTGATATCTTTGTTGTTAGCTGCTACAATCCCCACACTGATGAAGATCTTCAGATCTATCAGACACTGAAAGACATTGTTCACACCCTGAGAAATGAGAGTGGAGATTCTGCTGTGTAATGTTTAATTCACCTGAGATGTGTCGTTTGAACACCAACAGGTGATGGAGGAGGACGGGTCTGTGTCTTGATACTAAGATCATGTGTTCAGTCCAGATCTGGAACTGTCCCTGGCAGTAAATATCCAACATGTGGACAACAACACAACAATCTAAAGCCAGAAAACAAAAGGCCGAGCCTGTCCAGGTGCTACAGCCCACATGATCTAAACACACACACGCATATCACCACAGAAACCAACCCTCGGGAGATTTTCAAAACAACTGTGTTTATTCTGAAGTCTTGTATGTCGGGTTTTCTGCATGCTTGGACTGCGCTGGGTGACTGCATGTGTGTGTTCTTGTACGCATGGGGCAGAAAAGCACCTGTGCATAATTACCCAGACCTGTAAATAATCAGTCTCATCTGGCTGTATTTTAACTCTTCTACCCTTGTCGTCTTTCTGCACGCTCGTGCCTCTCCCTCTCTGTTCTCCCTTACAGTCTGAAACACTTGAAGCAAGTATGTTAATGCAAAATCGAACTATGCAAGCTTTATTTCACAGTTTGCAAAGAGTCTAGCTACCTGAATAACAATATATCTGATTTAATAACAACCAAATGGCCACAGCAACACAAAAACAAGTGTCTAGAAGGAGACGTTTTTGCGTTGATTCAAAATTTGTGTCTGTGCTAGTGTACAGTACATGTGTAGAGTATGTTTCCCTCCCTCACAGATCTCCTCTCTCCCTCATACATCTTCGTCTCATCATCTTCCTTCGTGTGTTGTGACGCAGGTCACTAAAACCAGGCGTGGATATTTAATCCCCCACACTAATCAGGCTAAAGGACAAAAACTTGCTAGGGAGGCAAAATCTCGCCCCTTTACCTGCCAAATTAGTGTCATATCTCACTTTAACATCATTACTAGGGGTTAGAAAAACTTGAATCACTAACACACCCGGCACACTCGAGAGAGTGCGTGTATGAGGGTTTAGAAGAATCTTTAAGGGGGGCTGGTCTAACAGCACAAATGACAAGTGTTTTAGCACAATTAGGAGAAGTAACGTAACCGTGGTGAGGACTGAGTAAACGGGGGTCTTTCCATTTTCAGTCCTGTAACTAGATCCCGATTCTATGAGGTGGAGCTGGTCCGGACCTGTCAGACGCGCTGATTACACTCCATTTACACACGATTTCTCACAGCTTCAAAAATAAGGTTTTCAGTGGCGAGAGCAGAAGGAAATACCTCCTCACTTTTGACCTGTGAAAACAGACTTCCACATCAGGTCAGAGTGTATGTGGCAGTCTCCACACAACTGATGCTCTCAGTTACATCCACAAATACACACTGCTAATGTTCCGGGTTATTCCATTATCACTTCATTATGTAAAATTGGGGCTCTGACAGAAAACACTGAAATGTGTAATACTGTTACAAATCGAATTTTCCTTGAACTTTTGAAATAAGGGTCCAATGTACTATGTAAATATACTCTTAAGTTTAAAAACTTTCTCTCCTGTCCAGAAAGATCATTTAAAGATCTAAGCCACTAGTGTCACCAAATGAATATACAGAGAATTTTCATTTCTAGGATAAAAGTATGTTAACATGGAAAAAAACACACATTCCACTTGATGATCCACTGTAAAAAAAATACAGTGTTACACATCAACACGTTCATATTTGAGGTTAAGAAACTTGGTCCGCCCAGAGGGGCAGCAGGGCAAAGACTTTATTCCTGAAAATCAGAGAAAGAACCTTTTATTCAGACGGTTAACAGTGGCTCCAAAATGTATCTGGAGACGTATAAACACTCTGCAAATGTATGAGTCACTGTGTTAGATAACAAAACATCAAACCAGGTGCAATCAAACCTCAAGACCTTTTCTCAGAAGAACTACCATTTTCTAGCCATTTTCACAAAGACGTTAACTCGACAGGTCATTTTAAGTGACTTTATGAAGTCATTTTAACCCCGTTCATACAGGTGTTCTAGCAGAGTTTCAACAGGTGTATTCATCACATGAGCTAACATCTGACAACCTGAATGTGTCCAAATACACTTTAAACAGCACGTCTATTGTTAAAATGATTAAACAGCATGAAATGTTTTGCATTAAACATGTGCCTGTGTTATCTTTCTTTAAAGAAAATGACACACTTCATTTGAAATTTTGTTTTCTAATCTAATGCAATGACATACATGAATTTCAAGTGTATCTTAAGTGTTCAAATACTTTTTGGGGTCACAATATAACTAATTCAACAAGAGTGAAGAAAATTCAACAAGCAGGTAACCAGGCTCTGTCTCATTGCTAATGCGTTTACAGTGCTGGAGACCTCACTTTGCAGGAGAGACTTCTAGAAAGAGGAAAGAGGAAAGAAAACTGACGGACAGTGATGAAAAATCAAAATGTAACTTTTCTACGGTGCCACTCGGTGGCCGTTGCCAGAGCTGAGGGGTCAAATGTATTTGGTCCCAAACAAACAAACCCACAGCTGACTGCAGGCCACACCCATCTCCACTCAAATCTTTACCAGCGTAAATGCTCTGCAGAAATGGAGACAGATGCACAAACGTGAGGACACCAGGCAGGACGACAAGTGCAAATTTAAATGTCTTTTCCATTTCACGCATGTTTCATTTCATACAATAAGTAAAAGAGTTCTGATTAGGAGATTTTGACAGATGATGGGCAAACGTTTATGCCCTCAAAGTTTGTTTATGAATCATTCGCAATATTTGAATATATAAAAATATAAACAGAAACTTTGTCATTTCTGCCAAAAATACTTTTGGGAACCCGATATTCAGTCACGAAACCTTTATCAGGAATTCTAAATAAATACAGGTCAAATATTAAGCATAAAAAGTGAATTTCACAAATGTTTCCAGGTCTCAACTGAGCGATTATAAGATTTCAATACATTAAAACCCATTTGATGCTTTAAGAGTCAAAGTGGGAAACAGGCTGTAATAATATTTCTAATCTAGGTTTAATGTTTGTTCATGTTCATTTTCAGATGGCTTAAAATTCAGCCATTAACAGCATGAATTTCTCTTTTTCTTGGCAAGATTACAATCAATTACAGACTATGTATGTATATGTAAATACTCTGTATGTATATGTAAGTCTAAAGACTTCTGGTCAATTAAACGGGTAAATTCCACGTGTTGCCTTGTGTTGCATTTTAAAATCATATAGTTTTAATACACAATTCTTCATATACTCTGCATGAGAACACCAAAGTTTACCAAATATGAAAATAAATTCATGGCTCTTGAGCGAAAATGAGTCTGACACCTCTGGCTGGTACTACAGGAGACAACTTTAGGGGCCCAATTATAATCTGGCCCTTATTATTAATGCACTGCCTGCAATTCCAAAGTTAAATTGATAATAAGCTTATAAAATCTTACTGGCTAAACAAGCAGCTGAAAAACGAGATGATTATATTAAAGCCTTCACAAGAAAATAGTGATTTTTGATTTATGAGCTCTGTGAGAGGGAGAAAGTGACATTATGGAAAAAGTCATGGCAGGACGTGGCATAAGAGAGGTGCTGATTTCATTAAACACACAGACACACACACAAACACACATACTCATACACACAAACACACACACAGCAGCAATTATTATACCTGAATGCTTACAGACTTTTTACACAGTTCCACACAGACCTTGCAAAACAAAACCACAGGAATAAAAGACAATCATGTCACAAAAGCTTTTCACACTAAACTTAACTATAATGTCTATTATTTGGCATTTTGGCGGTATCGCATTGTAATACATTTTAAAAACATTTTATGACAATTTATGACCCATAGTTATGTTATCCCAGAGATAAAATGACGACTCACATGTAAAACGCTCAACACCACACCATCCAAAAACACCACAACAACACAACTTTCTTAATAGAATTTAGTTTTGTTATTGTTTACTAGTCAAACATAAGGTTTCAGCACACAAATTCCTAAACAACCTAAAACAAAGCCGTCTCTATCCTCATGCCTAACTCCGAAAAGCTACGAGTTGTTCTCTCAGATAAATAAACTAGTCTACCACTCAAAACTGCTAATGTTCTTACATCTTACACTAGTCAAGTGAAACCTGTCAATGGCTGGCCATCGTCCAGCTCTCTCACTCACTGGCACAAGCCCGGAGTGACTGATTAGCCGTCAGGGGTTTGATCTGGTTTGTGTTAACTAGTTCACAGGGTTATGCAATACACGACCCGGGACACTTTACTGGGGCTGCGCGCTATACGTTAATATTGTACGTGCGTAACCTTGGACCAAGTTATGTTTGCTCTTCAAAGTAATGCTAATTCAGCCCTGTTATTAAGATTGAGATGGAGGCCAGAGGAGACGCAGGGATGTCAACAAACAGAAGTGTGGGGAAAGAGAGAGAGATTTCTGTTTTCACAGCTGGGCTGGAGATCGTTCCCACCCTTTCTGACAGCAGTTCCCCCAAGGCGCCTTGTGTTGGCTCTCTCACAGACTCACAGACACACACATACTCAGTCTTAACTGACCTTGTAGAGATTTAAACACCTTTTGCTACTTTGCTGGACAGAACTCAGCTCCAAATGCCTACACAGTCTGCGGAGCATAGTCATTACATCCGAACCACTGCGTGTGTGCGCGCAAGACAGTATATCACTGTATATGCTTTATTATTTCCCCATCTCTTGACATATCCAAACAACAGGCTGGATCATCACTCATAAAGTTTCATACGCTGCGGCCTCACTAAACATCTGGCTGTGCAAGTACAAGTTGCAGGGTGTTCCTAAAAAAATAAAGTACCTAGTACTCGATTCACAACACTTGTGGATTAGGCCATCTGATGCAGACGTCCAGCGAGCCGGGTGGCCGATCACCAATGAAAGAGTAGTATACAGTGATATCAAGGTGATTTTAGTGGATAAATATGTCAATCAGAAGTTCACACTGGTGTTCTAGTAGAGCAACTACAGAGGTTTAGCACAATAACTATGAAGATGTTTCACTAACATTTAACAACCAGAGAGTATCCAGTTAAGTTCAATAAACTTCTTTTTGGCAACATTTTGTTTTGTATGTGTGTTTACATAAGCAACAATTGTTTACTATAATTCAAAACAAAATGTTTCTTATTCATTGTCAAAGCTACAGTATAGATACATTTCAGAACCAACCCTGTTGTTTACTGATTAATATTTGAAAATGGTCAAATATTGTTTACTGGATCCAGCTGGCAGGCGAGTTTAATCAAACACACACACACACACACACACACACACACGCTCTTTTACCCCCATAATCTTGCTCCTCTGCTCCACATCCTCCCACATGGAGTGAACGATGTAACGGCACATGTACTTCCCAGCCCTGCCCTCCTGTCGCATCCGGACCAAACACATCCTGCAGGACAGAACAGAGCACTGACTCAGCCCGGCCCGCAGCATGACAGAATCACTTGTGTTACGCCACACTCTGTCAAGAGCTGTGTGAGCAGAAAACTTCAGAGATCTGTGCTACTGTGAGACGTTCACGTGAAGAGAAATCCATCATCCAAAGTCATTCTCTTCATTGACTTTTGAGTTTTATGAACAGCATCTGTAAATTGTCAATCATACAATTGTCAAAGAATTTCCTCAGGTTGTAAAAGTGAATGAAAAATGTGTTCACACTTCTCACTAAAAATAACAAAATAGAAGAAGCCTTGTAGGCAATCGAGCAGCTAAGCAAATATGCCTTTAAAATATGCAGCTATCACATTTTTTAAGTACATCCATAACACTTAAACTTATACACTTTAGCATGAGGCTGGCGCAATCATTCACCGATACACAACCAATTATTTAACATGTTACAACAACCTGAAAAAGAAAATGCGGATACTTGCTATCACAACAGAGAAACCAGGATAGAATGTATGTTTAGAATGAACATTATGTACATGTAAATCACTTTCTCCACAAGCATTACACTAGAAATACAACACATTACCAGAACTGTATCACGAAAAGAAGACAGAGCTTTTACAGATCAAATAACAAAAGTTTACAAACTCATTCAAGTGCCTTAACAAAAATATGAGCCTCACATTTCTGTCTGAAACCTTCCGGAACTGTCTGTGTATGCATGCATGAAATATTGGTGAGTTTGACTGAGTCCAGGCTAAGTTTTCCAGTCACACTCTGCAAAAAACACAATTAGTCATCCATGCACACGCATGGCTGCACGTGCAAACACAAAGTGCCTTTAACTATTAATCATCTGTCTCATTCTGATGACATCACACATTCCATCATTTCATAAATCCAGCCAATCCCAGTCACCTGAGCATTAGCATACACTACATATGCAAATCAGAAAAGATGAATAAACATTCCTAAGACATGAAGCTGTAACAATTCACAAAATGATTCAATCACTTATTCATATATTTAAATCATATATGTAAATATAAAATTATTAAATGTTTCTTGGCCATTAAAAAAAAAACATTTGAGCACTATAAAATGTAATGGACATGTCACTCTTTGAACATGTTTTATTAAATCAATTACTTGTTTTGATGTGAATTAACTCAAAATGCCAATTTCTAATTGTAATGTTCTTTAGTATGAATAGATCCAGTGAAATTCCATTTGGAATTCACCTAGCAGATGAATTTTAATCAGCTGAACGCTTCACACTCATCAAGGATTGGAGAGACAGAGCCTGGCAAGAGTGGATCATCTGGAAAAGGCTGGCATGGCTCAATGTCGCCACTCAAACTGAAACGATGCCCAAAAAACTCACCAAACGTGGAGCTGAGCCACCAGGAACCAGGAGTTGAGCGTGTCGGGCAGAGAGCACTCTGGGAAAAAAAGAAGGGCAATATATTATATGGGCAAGAAGAAAGCCCAACATGTAGCCAAACCTATGCAAACTTGGGCTCTGATTCCAAAACCGCTATTGGGTTTACACCTGTTTTTTTCCTCAGCTAAAGAAAACAACATATCACAGCTGTAAACTGCCACATAAATATTTCAGGCGCTGCTGAAAAGGTCCCTTCATGCTCATTTCAACGTTTCGGTGAGGTATGTTAAAAAATTTAAATGAGCATGACATAAGACTTCTGGAGGCCATAATATTGTCTGGGTGTAAATAAAAATGAAACTGACGCCCGCCCTCTTTCTCTCTCTTCTACAGACACTGTGACACAGCTGGAGCTGTATGTAAAAATACTTACTCTCAAAAAAATCATCGTAGTTTATTCTTTCTACGCAGCACGTGTACATGCGCAAGGCAGCTATCTTAATTTTCTGCAAAAGAAGAGAGACATTTGCCACACACATGATCAAAAAGCCACTCGATCTGGTGTGATCAAAAGCAGGAAGTAAGTCAATGAGCCAAGACAACACAGTGTTCATATTTTCTGTCTGTTCTAGCATGTCAAATGTGCCCCAAACGATAAAACATGCTGAAACTTCAGACATTCACTCCTGATGACTCTCAAAGGAAAGATCAGCTCGGATTTCAAACGTATTTTTTTCAAACACAGAACAGGTAGAAGTCTGAGCTGAAGTCATCTTCACAGTGAAGGATTTAAATGAATGAGGTGATGTGGAGTCATCAGAAGCTCAAGATGGTGTCAGTAACTACAATGTTCTACTGTGGGGGCATAAAACTTGTTTTTTGTGGTTGAATTTCACACCATATAAACTTTACAATCAATCATAAAAATAATAAAAAAATAATTTTAAAAAATCATAACAAATGAAAAGGCAGAACAAAAAACATCCACATATTTTGCATGTTTGCAAACATGCAAAATAAGAGATTTTTTCCACATTAAAGTACAGAGAATTGTGGTTGAAGTGTTAAATTGTCAAATTGTAAAAATGTCACAATGATAAAAATGGTATAAAATGGAAGACAAAACTGTCTTTATTCCTTAAACCACAAAATAATTTCTGGACTTTTGATTTCTGGACTTTTGTAATGTGACCTAGACTGTTTTCGTGAGATTCGCTCTTTTAACCCGTTTTAGGTTTTACAATTGATTGTGGTCAAATGTGGGGGACCAAAAATGAAAACAAGACAATGTGAAACATGACTGTGTCTTTGTCAAAGAAAATCACATGAATTTAACATCACAATTTAAAAGATTTTTACCCATTTGTTGTATTTTAGGGGCCCGGTGAAGCCCATGGCCTCGATTAGTCTGGTGAAGGCCCCCACCTCTTCTTCTGTGGCCTGTGGGGTTTCCTTTACAGCACACAGCTGGAAACAGAACACAGAACCACGACTGACATTACTAAGCTAAACTGAACATTGACATACACACACAGACATCCAGAGTTAACACATAAACACATAGTGCCAAATGCATGTCAAACTCACTGGACCTCCAACACAGGAGAAACAGAAATGCATTTCTTGTGAATCTCACACACAGATGAGAGCATATGCCTTCAGATGCAATCAAAGGTGGCAGTGTTTTCATTTATACTGTTCTATTCATTTTTTATTAAGTAATGCATCCAAAATTTTGGTGTGGAATCATTTGTTCATCCTCAGTTATTTTAACATTAGGTTAGATTTAGCAGGATCTTTACAGCTTTTCATACAAAAACAGACTAACTACAGTCATATAGCTTATAAAGCCCACCAAAGGGGTTTTTAGGTCATGTCAGCTGCATTCAGAACAGGTTTTAATGAGTTTTACTCTGTCTAGAGTTTTCCTAAACATTAGTGCTTACAATCAGCAACTCACATCATACAATGAACAAATTGACTCAAAGGAACTCAAGTATCAACTCAAGCCAGCTACAGTTCTGTTGCTGGAGGCACTACAATGAAAACATGTCGTTACTAATAGCTTGAAGGTACAGAAATGGACACAACAAAACCTCACCGAAATTTTTTACATCAATACTTATACTGGCAGGATCCTACAGTACAAACATAAAAACATAAATACTTTAGAGGATTTCTTCTATAACCTTACTATATCACAATTATCACCAAGGAAGGCAAGCACAGATGGTTTTAAGCCATTAATGTAATTCTATGCCATAAATACATCAACTTGACCAGAAGAAATCATACAGAATCATTTAGCAATTAAATTCCTACTCATCACTATTATTAAGTTGATATTATTTAGCATTACAATTGGCACTGATAGATTAATATTCTAGTTTTAGCTGAACAGAACCCCATGGCACAATCTTACACAATGTACATATGTCCTGACATACAATAGCTTAATTAAAAGTAAGAACAGTGTGTTTTCGGACTTGACTGAGTAGCCTAAGAGAGAGGAGAGGGATTAGAGTAGAGAAGGGGTTACACTGCACACACCTGGTTTGTACTGTGAAGAGTTCGGCTTTGACACGGACTCAAGACCCCTGCTGTTATCTGGCACGCCACCAAAGTCCTGATCTGATGTACATGTTGCTCAACAGCCTGAAAAGCAAAAACAAAACATGACAAGTGTACTGGGCTTTAATTTAGCCCCAGTCAAACCAAATGAAAGTGAAGTTTCTGTTACACAATCCGGTTCATGTACATTATGTGTAAACTTACTGCAAGTAACCTAGATGCCCAAGTTTGACTTGACGTTTAATACACATCAAAGTAAACCCTCAAATACTCATGTGTAGAGTGTGTATATATATATATATATATGTGTGTGTGTATACATACACACACATATATATATATGCAGTTAGTATTGCACATACAGGACACTGCCTTTGTCCTGTGATCTATAGGTCTGGCTGCATGTTGTCTATCACTGTGCAATGAGTTCAACAACAGTGTCATATATATATATATATATAATACCTCTGAAAACCTTCAGCTTTCAAAGCTTGAATAATCATACACTTTTAAAGAAGACCAATACAAGGCACTTATGTGCTGTTATTAGCTCTACGTGTCTGTATTATTACCTTCCCGTGGACGGCGCTCGATGCTGAAACATTTAATAAATGTCTGCCGGCCGACTGCAGGGGTCGCCGATACATGATTCCGCTAGGAGTGACTATTACACAAGCAGTGTAGTATTGTAAGTGTGATAGTGTGAGTGTGAACACTGAGTGTGATTGTCACGATTAACACGTTGTGTAACAGTTTGTTTTCGTCCCTCCCCTTCACAACAATGTCAAAGACGGTCCCCCCTTAAAAGCGTCCGTGCGGACACACGGGTGCGCTGCACGGTTCCGTTATAAGACCTACATATGTGTGGCTGTTATGACACAACAAAACTGAAATAACTAGTCGGATTATCTCGTATGTGCTCGGTTCCGTTGTAAAGAAAGGCAACAAAACAAAGTGTGCAAGTGTTATGAATTTTTCTGGGTGACACAAATGGTTTTCAGATTATATACGCTGGGTCATTCAAAATCCTATGCATACGTATATAAGTATATAAACGTGCTGGGTTATTTTAATGCATGTTTACCGATTAAAGTGCATCACACTACATTACATTACAAGGTTTCTTTAATGTGATCAGTAATATTAATCGGAGGAATACGCTTAGAAAATGTCACCACACAGTCGCAATAGAAAAGCTACGTGGTGAGTGTGTTTTCAACCAAAACTATATGAACTTGTGATCTTGTGAGGGTTGTTTAATAACATTAATCGTCTCTTTCATTTCTCCAGCTCGTCTGGTTCCGACCGCGGCTTGCGTCTGACGGACTGCTGAAGCGAGAGCGCATCGGCGGTCTGCGAGATTGATGTTGAATCAGTACCTGCTTCACACATCCAAGACACAAAATAAGTCCACAAATTGTTCAGTCATCCGGGCATCCCAGCCAAAAATCACACAAATGTGTAATGCCCCTGTGCATGAACGATTAAAGACAAATAATGCACGACACGTCCCCTTCTGCATGGCACCAGGTTAAAAAGCAGAAGCACTTTGAAGTCACTTTGTTTTCACAGCAGGTGTAGGTGAGGTCATGTTTTAGTTGCCTCGTTTTCCAAATGGCTGTTTGTTCAAGGTGAGAGGTTCTTCCTCATAGCTGGAGAGTTTTCACTAACTAAAGTCACAATCACCCCGTTTCTACACTCCAGACACAGGAAGGAGAATATCACTGTTATATTAGCAGGGAAATATTTGTCTAGCTTTCACTGCTGTGTATTTATGCCTTCAGGAAACCGCAAGAGAGGAGGTGAACATGGCAGTACGGTGTGGTAGTATTTCGGCGGGTCTCCTGAGGAATTGTGCAGATGTTGTTCATCCCTGTGTCACCATCCCTGAAGAAACAAGCGAGGTGTTGGGTGAACTCGTGTGGGACAGGTGATCGGGTTCTGGATGTCATGCACAGTGTCATTTTAGTGACATTACCAGCATACAGTTCATTACATCTTAAGAAGGAATCAGTGATCTATTCAATTTCATCAACAAATGTCTATACTGCATTATGAAACATAGTTACGAAACCACGCAGTGGAGAGACATCACAACATATTAGTAATGTAAAATAGATTGCTGCTTTCTATTACAAAAGTCAATAACACAGTTTTCAAAGTATTAGCGTGTTGTCTTGCTGTTCATTAAAGGGCTTTGAGTATTAGTGTGTTGCTATGCAGTTGCTATGGTGTTCAGGGTGGTTGTTTACTGGTGAAAGAGTACAGGTGTCTATATTCAGCGGCCTGGATATCACTCAAGATCCCTTCATCAAGGTGAGATTACCAGACTTTGTTCTATGTCTAGCAGACAACATTTTGTAACTGATAGCATATGATCTTCAAATAAAGTAGGCTATGATTTATGATGGTTAGGGGTGTGTTCCGGTCCCTAACCCTAAATATAAGTAATAGTAAGTTTGTGCCAATATCAGTAGTTTAATTTGGTAATTTTAACCATAAACCTGGATTGACGTTCCCCTCACAGTACTCTTATACTTTAACCTCCCTTAACCCGTCTATTCCTTGAGAGGGTTTATTTTAAACCTGGTTGACTCAATGAGAACATTTTTTCTTTCAGAAAACAGAATAGGTCTTTTTTCTCATGTGAAGTGAGTGCAGCTTTCTCCTGCATGTTTGGATTAATAAGGAGTGATTGATGAAGACAGGAGAGGAAACATTCGATTCCTGCTCTGCTCCTATTCCTGTGAGACAAACCCTGGGAAAGAGGGCTATAAATAAAGGGTGTCGGTCCAGGCAGGGCATTTCATGGGGTGTGTGTGAGCAGAAGTGAGCTGAAGTGTGTCAAGTGTATGTGTGTTGTACGGTTTTGTCAGTATGTCAATTTGGCATGAACGACAGACTGGCAACAAGGTTTGGAAACAAGGCAAAGAAAATATTGACCAATCAGGCACAACACATCAATACATAAGGCTGAAGGGTGTCTATTTTAATATGAATTAATTTACTCAAATATTCTTTACATAACAATATCAGAAACACAATAATGCATTCAATCAGTGAAACATTTCATAAATTGTCTAATAGTATTTTTCTGTCTATTCTTCTTCTATAGAAATTTTACTCCTGAATGTTCCAGAAACGCATCATTTATCCTATAATGTTTGCAGACCACACAGGAACTTTGAAATATGTAAATATATGGAGTCCACAGTCGGTTACGAGTCATAAAAGCATGAAGAGGCTGTTGGTACAGCTTGGTCCGCTTTAAGGGAACATCACGTTTTTACAAATGTTGACTTGTTCTAAGAGCATTTGGCAAAAATGTTGTCTTTTAATGCCATTGCTATTATTTTAATACCCTGAAGGCACAATCCAATACAAAGATGCCACACCAATCATATACTGACATGTGAGATAAGAAAATCTAAAAATAAAATCAGTAGGTCCTAAAGTCTGGTTGTCCGTGTCACAGAAATAAAGAACTCTGGAAGCTGAAGAAAGCTAAAGGGTCAGCACATATCATTAGATTTCATTCAAGTGACGCAGATGTAGGTGAAACAACAAACCCAGGCTTAATTAGCTGCCCTGTGTGTAAAGTTTAGCCTTAGAAAAATAAACCCCCAGCATAAAGTGGGCCGGAGCTGGGGTCCAACGTGGCAAGGTTGGGTGGAGGTGTACACACAAGCAAAGAGTTCCTGAGTTCAAAGGTTGCAGATTTCATGCAAAAAAAACGTTCAAATGGGTTTTTTGTAGCCACTGACGTAAACAATCAAACAAGTGTTTAAACATCTTGTTCTTGACAGCTGTGCTAACAAATTAGCATAACAAACTACAGCTGGGTAAATTCATTCTGGAACATCATTTAAATGTGCTGACGTGTATGTGATAGTGAATTATGAAACTGATCGCATGTGTCAGCACATAATGATATTATAATCAGCATCAGTGCATGAGGAGGCCAGAAACAGCTTCTTAAACAATATTCATTTATTTTGTCCACTGTGTACAATTATCATTTCTATTAGGTTTATTTGACTACATCAATCTTACAGTCAACATGAAATATAAGTTTTTAATGCTTGTTCCTGGTTTTGTGTATAATTACACGGTGCATATAATTCCAGACAAGTGGTGTTTATCTTTGTCTTTCATTAGAATTTCTTCACCTCTGAAACAGCTTGTTTTCAGCTGACATCATAAATCCCTCTTACTTTTCAACTCCTCCAGCCATCTGTCTCCAACACCCGCTTCATTTGATCCAATCGATTCCTGATGGACTTGATTATGTTGTTTCGCACAGAAATACACCAGATTTCAAACATATGCATCACAAACACTGTTTTAATGTTGTTGTTGTTTTTTCTTTTTTGATCTCTACAGGCTATTGGGGTCAACTGAATGCAACTTCAATTTGACCAGCATGTGATGATGTGCTGGGAGGGACAATTCAAAGAGCAATTCAATATCATCAAAGAGCATCAGACTCTGCTCCTGGGAGGCCACCATCCTGCTAACTTCAACCCTGAAACATCTGAACACGTTCATCTGGGCTTTTAGGGGAACCTGACATTGACAGGCTGGTTGACGCAGAGACTAACTAAACAGTGCGAGACGATGATCCTCCAGCAGCTGAGTTTATGATTGGACATTTGTTTGGTAGGAAACGTCTTTGGGTGACAGTCATATAACTGCAAATCTAATGGATACATTCTCATTTTTTTGCCCTATATGTCATTTTCCAAGCATCTGCCAATGGAATGCTTTTATGGCCAAAAGTTCGAGATATTAAGTAGAAATATAATTACGGTAATATCGTTGTGCCAATCCGTTGCAAGAAAAGCTAACAACAGCCTTAAATAAAAACATAGTTCTGTGTTTACTCGTTTAGGGTTGAGCACTGTTGTAGCTATCTCAAATATTTCACACTAACAAGGAAATCAGGAAAGGTCAAGAATTGAAAAGAATCCACGGGTTGGCGCGAGGTGAAGAAAGGTTAGCGCAGGCCCTAATGCTTCTTTAATTGGTTGACTTCAAATTAAATTTGCATTAGTTTATAGCTCTCAAAACAATCGCTCCAGGGTATCATAAACAGCGAAATATTGGCAAACAATTCCAACACTCTCTTGCAAGTGAAATCTCGGAACTCGGCGTGCCGTGTAAGGTTGGCCAAAGTTACGCCGAGTATGTTTGGCAGGGGCAGTATTGACACTAGAGCTACTCACAACATGCCTTGTTGAATCTTGGAGTGTTTTGGGTTTCACATGACTGCAAAGGTCATTCAGGTCCACACGGTTTCCCAAGTGAGTACAGAAGGGTACCACTCAAGTATGTGGCACTGAACTTGCCGTATTATTTTGGAGATGATGGTAATGCAACCCACGCACTAGATTAAGATTGTGTTTGGCGCCGTGCCTTAATCTAAATTAGGTAATAGAACTGGGAATAAATTTAGGATAGGCATTCACAAATACTGTATGAAATTCAAAAGCCAATGACCCTGGTTAGTATGTGTACCAGCAATGTGTGTATCATGATTAGAGTGACCAGATTTAACAAGCCAAGTCCAAATAATTAACCTTTGTGTGTTAGTTAGATGGCCATAAGCATTTTAAACTCATGACATTGCTGATATGGGCCTTTTCTACTACCAAATCATAAACAGAAGAAACCCATCCTTTTTAGGTTAACTTGGGTAACAGTTTCTGAAGTGGTGCTTGTCCATGACAAACACATTGTGTGATGCTAGAAGATTTTGCGTAATGGTCTTTCTGTGCAGTTGCTAAGGTGTCCTGACTGCTTAGCATGTTGTTGTGTTTTTGCTAGGGTTTTGCTAAGTCTAGTCGTGTGTGTGTGTGTGTGTGTGTGTGTGTATCACCAAAGGTGGCAGATGGACATATTGGCTAATAGTAAATACTTTAACCCTATATATAGCATGCATAACTGTAAATACTGGCCTTACCACCTTCAAACATATAACTGCTCTGTAGTGCACAGAGAAAACTGAATGAGTAACAAAGAGAGAAATGAATGTGTTTTTTCACAGTGTTCTGACAGGCATTCTTTCATGCTTAGGTGAAATAAAGTCAAAAACACCCTTCATAATAAAGACCAGCACATAAACAGATCTAAAACACAGTAACCTGCCAGCAAAGGACTAGTTACCACAACTAACCATTTAAAGACAGACATCCCCAGCAATCAGAAGTCTTAATATGATTATTACAGTAAATGTATTAGTGGACTATTTTGACAGTCTTCCAGTAATGCTGCACCTTACAGCTGCAATTTCAAACACACGTCTAAGAAACAATGAAATGATCAGGCACTTTTATGTAACAGATGTTTAAACAAATAAGGTTAAGTATTCATTCAAGAATGACTTTGGAGTAGCCAAGAGCGATTTTAACGTTTTCCAGTTGCACAATCCTCTGTGTTTTAAGGCTGCGGGCTCATTTTCGAAACGATGATTAGGGTATTTTTTAACGTGTAAAATGCTTTTCTCTTACTTTTTAAGTCTCTAAACACACGTTTTCCCAGAAAGTACGACGAGATGCCAACAGCCGCTCCAACACGACCAATTACTTCGACATCTCGCCGCGAAATTGTATATCACACAATTACTCTACAGAGAATCAATTAACAGAGTTTGGTGGTGAAAGGCGAGATGCTAAAAACCTCACTGTTTGTGCGCGTCGCTCAGCTTGGACGAAACGGTGGCACGGTCGCAAGTGTTTTGCTTGGCACCCGCTCCGGGGCTCCGTACACAACACGCAACGCTGACCTCATATCTTTCATGTATTCTGTAACATAATAATAACCCAGCGAATGCTGCGCAGGGTTTAAGGGCTCAGAGTGAGCGCCAGATCTGACGCGGTGCCCGAAGCCGAGCAACACTCACTCAGTGCTAATTGCGAAACATAACAGGCCTATTTGTGAAAGCACATGTCATACACTAGGTGTAAGTTAGGTGCTGCTGAGTGGCGTGCGGCTAATGAAACGCTCAACAATTTATCAGCCCTGGAAATGTCTATAAATCATTTGGTTTACTACCACAATTCAGCTTTAGGCTAATAATGTCGTGAAATATGCTTTAAACATCTTAAAGAATGGACATTTTTTGTGGAGCTTTTTTCCACTGCACAACCAATGACTTTTGTTAGTACGGCAACCAGTTTTCACCAAAATGTCATAGTTACCATTGTTTCTACAATGAAACTGTGGTCACTTGGTGCTAGTCACCACTGACATAAAAAACAAAGAATATAAACAAAACGACAGAAATATTCTGAAAGTGTCTCACGCCATTTGAACGAGATCCCATGTTCATTTATTTGGGTTTTACAGTAGTAACAATCATTTTAGTAGCGGAAACTGTGGTTGCCATGGTGAGTTTTTGTAAGGGATTTTTTACTGCAATGCCAAAGGCAAAACCTGCCTTACAAAAATATACCATGACAACTATAATTTCCACCATGTAGTTACGGTTACTACAATAAAACCACAATGACCGCCATACAGAATAACAAAGGATTCTCAAAGCTGCTTACACTAGTTACTAGGCTATTTTAGTACAAAACTGTGGTTACCATGGTAAATTTCACTGCAACTCCAGGAGAGATTTTGCCATTTCTGTCCATTCAAAGTGTGCATTTGTGATCCTTTTTTTGGGGGGGCATATATGTGTTTCATATAATTAAGCCACTACAGGTAGTGCTACTGTACTGTGTTTACCTCAGTTTTGTTGCCAGGTTATGAATAAACAATTCCAAACCAGTGCCCACTCAGAGCCCTTTTAAATGCAATATACATTTCCCCACATCTGTTTACTGTTTGCAGACATGCTGTGGTTTGGCTGTGGGCATCTGAGTTGCACTCTGCTCCTGCAGCTCTGTAGGAGGCGCGTGCTACTCTGTGGCTCCTTGTTTAGTTGCTGTTTTATTACCGCTGTCTGTTTTTCATTCAGCGTCCCATTTGACTCTTTACAGTGGCAGCAAACGGCTCCCAAAAGCAACGCTAATGTTACGCTAACGCAGGACAGTGCTGTTCCAGAACCGGACATCAAGCAGGCGAGTTTAGGGGCTGTAACGGGAGCCACTTCATACCCACTTTAAGTACCAGATCCCTGTTTTATACCCCTAATGGTAATTTAAACTCTAAAACAAGAGCACAGCCCCCCTAACTAGGCTACTAACAATATTCCGAGTTATTTAATAGCTCCCCTAAACCTTCAGGCAACTCGCACTTAAACTCTGTTCCAAACCTATCAAGCTGCCTTCCCTACATAGTTAGCATCCTAGCCTGCCATATCATATAACCTCAAAAGTTTTGACTGATTTAAATAGATTTTGGTAGAAGAAAACTGTTTTTCTATGTAAACTATGACTATGTACCAATTATGGTATTGATAATTTGCAATACCGAATGAAATAATTGTTTAAATACAATTTCTCTAGCGCTCCATAGTTTCCAAATTACTTTATTGTAAGGGAACATGCAGTGCCGCCTCACAATTTGGCTGAAAGAAATGATGCCAGACTTTGTTCACACTGCACATAAATGTGATTTAACCCGTTTTTAAATCCAGTGTTTGGGGCCAACTTACACACTGTCATTTTGAAGGTGTTTGTTCTGTTGAAATCTGTTTGTTTAAATAATGTAGTCAATATACACTATCTCCACTTTGGTTGCTATAGTAACGTCGCCATGACACTTACTCATACATACTAGTACATAGAGTAGCCGGAACATAGTAAATACAACAAAAATTGTTAAAGGAAAGAGAATGAATTTGATTACAATGTTTCATATTTTGTATGTTGTTGAGGAATAAGGAACGAATGAGGAAAAACTTGAAATTTGATCTTGCATTTCAGACCACATATGGATTTAGTTTAGGTCAGCTTTGTGAAAATTTTCATTATTTTTTGCTGTTTATACTATATATGCCAGAAAATATGAATTTAGCTACCTGTCTGCACAGAGCCGTAAAGGAGTGCATAATTTTTCTGCTGACCTTTGTCTTAAAATGTTGCCCTCAACTTGCTGTTCTTTTTGGTGTTTCTCACATGGACACACAAGAAAACTCAGAACATCAGCTCTCTAAAACATCCACAGAAACCCCTTGGAGGCCTTACGTTCACCTAATAGCACTTCTGATAATAAAACTGCACACTAACCAAACAACACATTGGTACAGTAAAGCTCAACTAGTGAGTGATGTCAGACAGGATTTGAGGGGCAAAGAGCTTGTAAATAAAACCTTCCAGCAACACAACTGGCTACTCACAAGAGCATGACAGCGAGACACCTTAACCTCCTGCCATCCCAAACCAAAGGCTGTGTGAAAACTCAGAGTCTCAGCAGTCTGTGCTGCCCAGAACAGAGAGAGCCTTTAAAACTGCAGTGGCAATAAATTGTGGTTTTGACGTTTTGTTTTCTTTGCTTCGTTTGTTCAGAAATTATGACGGGGAACCGTCTCCAGAAAACTAAAAAGAGTCTTTCTGAAGACGCTTGCTTACCATAGAGATGTCTGCCAACTATTGAGCAAAGCCCAAATCAACTAACTTCAACTAATTACAAAGTTGAGTAGAGCTCCTTCCCCCTGCACTTCCTGTGTGTGGTCACTAGGGGTGGTTGCTTGGGTATTCTGTGTAGTTGCTAGGGTTTTCTTTTTCCCAATGGTTTTAACACATGAGATATGACATGAGTTCCTACTTCATTGGAAATGAGATTTTACTAATTATGACAAATGCTAGTAATGCTAGGAAACTAAAGATAATTGTACAGACATGAACTGAGGAATTACTTTTTTTAACAATTTAAATGGAACTGTTTGATAAGGACACGTGGAGCATAAAACATTGTGTTGAAGTTATTTTTTGATAAGCTGCTTTTAAATGTGTGTGTATTGAACAGAAATGCTGTTTAAATTAAACAGAATGGTTGTCTACAGAACCATTCCATCAAAGGCTCTTAAAATAACTATGTCTTTCCTACCTAGTCTAAAGAACCTTTTTCCACTACAAAGAACCTTTTGTGAAACAGCACAATGTACAGCTGTTAACGGTTCTTTATAGAACCAAACAGCCAAGATGGTTCTTCTATGGCATTGTGAAGCACCTTTCTTTGGCAGTATGTAGATGTTGAAAGATTCTTAATAGATGTATGAAGGGATAGCTCTTTTATTTTACTGTAGTTTTTCTGTGCTTCTTCACGATTAGGTTGATTTCGGGGTCGACACTGTAATAAAGTTTCTGGTCAAATGCGTTCAGAGGTGCATGACCCTCCCTGAAGCCCAGAGCAGTTGGTGCTACAGCAAGAGGAAGAAGGAAGGAAAACGGTCAAAATCGGTCATGAAAATACCTCTAAACTCCTCTGCTTGAATTTATTGGCCCGTGGCAAGCGCTCTTAGCCTCTGCTGAGTCATTAAACGTAGAGCTGATAAGTTAAAATGAGTAGAGGGACTATGACATCATGACAGGGCTAAAGACTGTTTTATAGTGTTGGGTTTCGTGTTGGCGAGCAGCGTTTAGTCGGGATGGAGGCGGTCTGAAGGTTTGGGTGTGAAGGCTCATGGTGGAGTGAGATTGTGTTGAGTTGTGTACGAGTGGACTGCAGTGTGTCAAGCTGCCGAGCAGACGCTAAGAGTGAGTATGCCAGAAGACACACACACACAGAATCCTGTTCTGGAGATGTGAAATGGCTGGTTTACTGGGTCTGGATGTGAGCTTTTTGCACACACACTAACCATTAAAAACATGAATGATATTTGATTGCTTGTCATGTGCAAAATCAAGCAAAGGCATCATGTTTCAGATTCTGCCTACAAATCAACAGTAATAGTAACTCTAGCCCCGTAACATAGAATGTATAAGAATATAACATAATATATATGTGTGTCTGTGTGTGTGTATATATACATACATGCATACATACATACATACATAGACATACATATATATATATATATATATATATACACACACACACGCACACACTATATATGTTTATATACATACATATATATTAGCATAATTGCTTAGAAGGTTTTTCAAGGTACATATTCGAGCAGATTTGTTTCTTTGGTTTATTTCAGCTTTCATTTCTCTTTCTCAAATGCGGAGTGCTTTGTGATTTAGCAGAAATTCACATCAGCTGCTATCTTGACAAGTTGTTTATCTCCAAAAAATGTGAAGTCTTGAATTAATTAGGTGATCTTTTGCAAGAGCCCCGCTTCGTTTACCTTTCATTGTCTGCTGTGTTATAAATTCTGTTTGACAGCAGAATTAGATTAAAATTCAAAGGCTTCCTTTCAGTCCAGCACAAAATCACGTCTGACAGTTTGTGGTAGGTTTTCGTCTCGTATCCTTGCAAGCGCTCTTGTATTAAGAGCGATTGCTTTCTCAGCGCCCTGTACGAGACATTATTTCCTTTTTGCTGTCGGCATACGACAGTTGAGTAAGAACTGACAGGCGCCAGCAATTGTTCTCGGGAAAGATGTGCAGGTGTGCAGGAGTGGGTGATGTTTGTACAGAAATTGATGCATTTCTTTGCAAATTGGATTTGATTGTAGCCTGGCATCAACATTCATTTTCTTAAAGGAAGAGTTTACTCAAAAATGGATAATCTGTCATTATTTACTACCTTGTGTTTTCCAGACCTGTCTTTCCTTTTTTAAACGACTTCTGATTTCTGTTTTCCATATATTACAATAATTAAAGACTAAAGCTTTCAAAAAAGGTTGCACTAAATGTATCATAAAACTGCTCTGTATACACTTGTGCTTTGTTCCTCTAAAGTCATATGATAACCAAAAAGATTATATAAAGTTTAACACTAAATAAAGGCTTAATTTTTGCTTGGCTCCCCACACAGCGTTATTGTGATGACTTGGAAACAACGTGAGGGCCACTTGGACAGTGTTTCTGATACTGTCATGATGCTTTCATGTTCTTTTTGTGTCCATTTACTGTAGTTAAAAGTAACTTGTACAATTCTTCAGAATGTCTCCGTTTGTGCTTCATGAGAGAAATTAAGTTGTACAGGTTTGGAACGACATGAGGGTGAGTAAATAATGAAAGAATTTTTTCATTTTTGGGAGAACAGATCCTGCAACATATTTCTTGTCTTTAAACAGAGGATCTACAGAGAGAGAGAGAGAGAGAGAGATCTATAATATAAAGATTTCCTTCAAGAGAGTTTCTTGAACTGTGTAACATTGGTAAAAGTTACGAAAGATGATAATTGGAAGGTGGGTAGTCTACATCATTTAAACCAGACTGAATGCCAAGTTCCTTAAGTCATTTCTGACTTTACTGGCAGTCCCAAAACAGTGATTCTAACCTGAGCTGTATAAATGACTCTAAAGGACGAGTGAAAACCAATGCTAAGATAGTTTATTTTACTGTTTCAACTTCACATTCCTGCGCTCGTAGCTGGATGTGAGTTGTAGGATCTGCAACAGATTACAGGAGGACACAGAACATGCGGTTTGAGTTACATTATTTTCATCTTTATCATCAACTTTATCCTCAAAAACACTGATAATATTATTGTAACCAACTTTACAGTAACAACATTCATTAATCATCTCGTCCCCCATTATAACTGCACAAACACTAACTGAAGTCGTCACTTGATTTTGAAGGACAGAAGGAAGGAAACTCCTAGATTTCGGTGGTTTGCTTTGGGTGGGGGCAGGTGACTGTAGCCTCTCTTTCAACTCATGTAGCATGATGGGACTTTGTGAAGTGATTTGAAGGCCGTGTTTGTTTATAGAATTTGATCTAAGTTCATAATTAGCTTAAAGCTGATTAGGCCCGAGCTAAAGCGAGGACAGCTGGAACTGTTTTCTGGAGAGAGAGGAAAAAATGAAGTTTTTTTCTCTCGCTCTCTTGCAGACAGAGAAGTACGCCAATGTTTCTAATTCCTCGACTGATGGAACTTGGTAGGCAGCGAAACGTTTTTGGAACTTGTGAGTTAAAGGAACAGTTCATTAAAAAATGAAAATTGTGTCATCATTTACTCAACCTCATGTCACTCTTTCTTCCAGAGAAGGAAAGAAAGCAGAGCGTTTATTCTGTTTTTCCATACGTTTACTATAGTAAGCAGTCACTGGTAAAGAGGTCAGAACAAGCACCAAAGAAGCCCATACAACTTAACAGGCATAAAAATACAAAGCACACAAGTTGCTCACAAGTGTCATCTTGGATTCACTGGTGTTGAGAGTTGGTGTTCAGGTGGAGGACAGATGCTGTGAGAATTGTGATTAGAGGACAGTAAATGTACAGTTTTTCAGTGTGATATCAACCAGATTTACCCAATCATATAAAAGCTGAAACTGTAGGAGATTATGACCTTTATTCAGTGTTGGATAGTTTGTGCTTGTTGAGTTGTGCTCTGTGGGGCAAAACTGAACACTTGTCAGCTTGTAAATGGTTTTAGTGAAGGGTTCCAGGGGTTATGATGAGTTCACTGGACTGATCTCTGGTCAGTGTTTCATGTGTTCTCAGTCAGCACCACAGCTCTGTTCTCTCTTTGCTGCTTAGCAGTCGAACAGTGTGTGAAAGGGCTCCTTTCTTTCAGTCTTCTACTCTATCAACCCCTTGCGTTCTCTTTCTCTCTCTCTCTCTCTCTCTCTCTCTCTCTCTCTCTCTCTCTTACACTGCGAGGATTCTTAGAGTCACTGAAACCAGGCCAACCAAACAAAGACATGAATTATGTTTCTGTGACACTCCAGGTTTTACTTCAGTAATGCCTCTACACACATACTCTCTCTCTCAACATGCACAAACACAGTTCGTTTTATAAATAGGCATATACCATAAGTGTCTATTGTCTTATATAAAGCTATCTGTAATTGCTATAGATTAACCGTAACCCTCATAAAAACTGTGCATTTTTAAAATGAATAAACATTATTTGCAATAATCAGGGGCTGTTAATCACCAACACAGCACTTTAAAAGTCATTCATTGAGCTCTATATTCCAAGTGGTGAATAAACTAAGAGTAAAATGCATCCACTCATAGTATCATTCATTCGAAGAGCTGTAAGTGTTATTTTAGCACCTGATTCACTACAAGAGGTATGAGAATTAGCTCATAATAATAATAATAATGCTGAATGCAAATTGTACCACATTTTTGTGATTCTGCAAGCCAGTTCTAAGTGCTATGTGGATGCAGAAGACATGCACACTCTTTCATGCTTTCCTGCAACTGTACAACATCCCTCCCTCACTGCAGCACACACACCTGGCCTTTAAATGCCACAAGTGAGCTTATAGCCAAAGCAAACAGCCCTGATTATTATGAATAAAGCTCATTCTAAGACAGATTTACACAGAAAAGAAGTTTGTTGTCATAGTTCTGTGTAAAAAAGTCATCGTTCACAAAAAATCTCGTTAGCATAATCACACTTCTGCATATTCAAACTTGTGTTGAGATTGGTGACAAGACGTGTCTGAGTGCGTTTGGCATGTCAAAGCTGGTGAGGTGCATCTGTATGCGTTTACATGTGCACAACTGAGATTGCATGGCCTCAAAACACCTGGAATATACAGACTTAACTGATCAACACTTGCCTTCCCTCTCTCTCTCCCTCCCCTGTACCAGTTTCCATCTGGTTTCTGTTGGTGAAGTTGAGAAGTCCAGGAGAGACTTGTTGGCCATTATCCAGTGGATCTCTGTTTGAAAGACTGTGTACGGTGCTGGACCAGACGTGTAGCAGCTCGCTGCGTTGCTGCATCCACGACCCTCTCCATAACACTGCTGGACTGACACTGACATCTGCGGTCAAATCATTTGAGTATACAACATAGTTCATACACACAGGCAGCTCAGAGTTCAGTGTGGTGTGTGTGTTACTGTGAGTCTTGCTGTTTTCATATTTGTTTTCTGGATATTTTTTGGGTGGATTGACAGAACAGTTTAGAGAAGAAACAGAATGTTATTATCACTGTTGTACATTGTGACTAATCTAATCACAATTCAAATGTAAATGTAATTAATTTTGTTTGTCTTACTGGGGCAACTTCTCATCGTCTTTGACTTTCAAAGAATTTTTTCAAAACTTCTTCTTTAAAGGTTATAATTTTGGTAAAACATTTTTCCTCTCCTAGTTTATGTGCACAGACGATTATAATTCGTTTGTTGAATGGTGTCCTGAGGAGTGTAAACACTGCAGCTCTGTAGTGCTTTCAGAAGATTACTCATAACATTTGACTCAACCGATGGCATGAGTTTCACCCAGCCTGACCTTTGACTGTGGCAAAACAAATATTATACCACAATAATAGTTTGTTAAAAACTAATAAATACCAAAGCACTCTTAGGAAACAGTAAATATGCAGAGAATCTAAATGCATTATGATTTTTAACATCTTGCGTGCAATAGTAATAATTGAAGCGTTTATTAGGCCTGTCAGTTTCACAGTAATTTGCACAGTTAATTAAAAAAATACTTTTTATGCAAGTTTTCTGTTTTCCTGAATGACTTACATTTGCCAAAATGTGCAGTATACAGCCGAGTCCATGATATGAAAGTGCAACAGCAAAATATTGACTTCCAAAGTCATGTTTAGTATGAGTTAAATATTATTTTTTTCTGCCACAATAAAATCTTAATTAAATTAAATTAATTGACCCAAAAACAACTGTCTGTCAGACACGACACCTTCAATGTCGAAGAAAGACACAGATGGTCCAGCTATAAATTTAACCTTCTGATTTCGTCTCTAGGTAAAAAACAGCGTCTCTGTTATTGTTGGTTCTGATTAGAGCGCCTCAGAGAATCGTTGCCATGCCGCGTGTTTGTGTGCTGCATAACAAGTGTGTTTGCGTGATGCCCTGATGGAAGTGAGCAAAAGTGTTTTCAGGTAAGAGTCATTTAGCTTGTGTGATCATCTGACGAAATGAGACCATGAGTCAATTCAGTAGAAGACGTTTCTGCTCTGATCCAGCCGAAGATGTCACACGCTCACCTTTGATGGTGTGTTAGACTGCAGTTAACGTCAAGATCAGAATCTCCAAATGAAAACCAGAAAGATCACGTATCGCCTTAATATCTCAAACTGAGAAGAATGTACTCACAGCAATGAGATGGAGAGAGGTGAGTGAGACCAAATCAAGTCTTGTGAGAAACAGAATCTCACGTGTCTCCTCATGAGCGTCATAAAAAATCTTAACAATGTCTCAAACTCTATTAGTGTGCTCAGATTTGCCAAGATTCCAAAGTAATCAAACATATCCCAAAATACAAAAAAGTGATGCGTTATGTCTCACAGAACTACAATAATATTCTTTCTAACAGTGGTGTTCACCCTACCAACAGCTTGAGGGAGTTATTTACTCTAAAACACATGTCAGCTGAATATTCTAAACCACAAACAGGGTTTTTCCACCAGCTGTGGTGGTTTAAAGCCTCACGGATATGATGCTGATAGTTTTCTACACACTTAAAGTCCTACAATTTGTTAGCACTCAGTGATTTAATAATCAGTATTTATCAATAAGAACATTTTCAATCAGTTATACAGACAATTGTTCCTCACGGTTCTCTTTAGAAAGAGCTGAAAGAGTTTAGGGTCAACTATCGAATCGATTCTGAGCTTCAGATCCTTTATGACAAGCCCAATTGAACAGTTTATTACTCTGAGGCTGCTCTGAGGCTAATGAAGTTGTGTTTTGTTAAACTTTTGACTTCACCTTCAAAACAGGTGAAGTCAGACACTTTGGGAAAAATTTACAAAATTAACACACGGAAATATTTCACTTTTGATTTTGACATCTTGGTAAATCAGAGATCAGTTTGAGACATTGTTGAGGTTTCTCCTGGAACTCAGGAGTGATGTAGCGTGATTATTAAGACCCTTTTCTCAGGAGAAACATCTGAGAAGAAATAAGCAAAAGTTCTTGCTATCTAGGAGAAACAATTGAGATATTAAAGATCTCATTTATGATTTTCTCTTTTTAAACTCCTGAGTATCTCACTCTCTCTCCTTAGAGCAAAGCTGTGCTGAAGGAAGTTGCTTTGGGGAGTGCCAATATTTTCATATTTCAGGGCTGGTGTGTTTGCCTAGCACCTTACAGAGAGAGAGAAAGAGAGAGAGAGCTTTGTTTTCTTAATAAGGGGTGAGAACGTAGCCGAGTCTTGAAGTCTTGGAGTGTGTGTGTTTGTATGTTTGTGTAAGAGTGTGTGTTTGTGTAGTGCATGTGTGTAGTGTCTGTTTGTGCGTTGTGTAGCGTGTGTGTGGTTTAGAGTCTGTGTGGAGTGTAGTGTGTGTTGTGTGTGTGTAGTGTATGGTGTGTGTGTGTAGCGTGGGGCCCAGCTCCATCATGAGTGAAGTGAACGTTTAGTGCCAGATGCAGGAGCTGTCAGCATGTTAGCTGAAGCCACGTTGCACAAAACCACGATGAACAAAAGTGGGTTTTACATGATTTGTTCCCCGTGGAAACAGCGATTCAAGGCTGGTCTCAGATGAAGCAGATAAACACACACTTAACAAGATCCCTCACTCGACTCATTCATGCGAGAGCGGTGAAGCGGACGTAAGCACGCCACCTGTTTCTGATACAGCGTAACGGGAAGCAGGAGAAGGCAGAAATGTCCAGAAATGCCAGGAACTGGAGATGTGACACTGAACACGCTCGGCTCGTGAATAAACCTCTGCACTGAGTACAGCTAGGCGATATATAACCAAACTCTTTGTCTATTTTCAACCTTTTGATGACATTAAATATTAAGTTTAGATTTATGTATTTGCTTCAGAAATGGGCATTTGTTTAGTCACTGGAGCTGAGGACTAATTTTAGTCCTCAAAATGTTTCTTCCAAGACGTAACACACAATGAAGGTTGTTTTGGTTTTTGAACTTCTCGAGGGCTACAGCATGGGCTGTCTCAAGGCCTGGCCCTCATGAAAGCTCCTTTTGTGTGTGAGTTTGAGTGTTAACATGACAGTACACTGATGTGTGTGTAAACGTACAGAGCTTGTGCGTCACAGACAGCGTAAACTCCAACGCATGTGCGTGTATGTGTTCGCGCCGCTCGCGTACCTGTGTCCGACGGGCTGGAATATGACAGCCAATCATAACAGGAGAAGTTAAGAACATGTTTGTGTAAGCGCTGGAAATTTCTCGATGGGAATTGCCTGTGCTTACCGAAAGCTCTGATTACAGCTGTTTGAACAGATGCCGGGCAGCAAGGTAGCAGAAGGATGTCCAGGTATAAAGACACGGTGTGTGTGGAGGCCCACTTACCATCCAGACCCAAAACCTTCCTGCAAATATTATTTTTCAACACCTGAGCTTTTTCTGAAGACCTGAATAATGACCTCTGGCTAATGGCAAATCAAACTTGCAAGCAGGCGTCGTTATAATCCATCAATCTTAACCCGAATGCTGTGAACAGAAGATCCTCTGTGTTGTTGTTTTTTTTGCTTGCTATTCTGTGGCCATCTATTAGTTTATCCATGAGTTTAAGATTGGAAACCTTCCAAAGGACAACCAATTATGAATACCTGCGCACTGTACGGTTGTGAAAGATGAATTTGACTGTTTCACTGTAATTTAAATCTTAAATTACATAGAGGCGTGCAGCAAATTTATATACACGATTCTGTCAATAAACAAAGGTAAATACACATGGTCAGTTTTCCCTTAAATTAATATTTTGGCATTTACTCACCGTTATGTTGTTAAACAAAAAGATTTTCATTGAAAAATGAATTACGTTTTGTTCTTTTCCTCATAAAAACCCTGTGTTAGAGCTTTAGAACATGGAATGAAGTCACACAGGTTTGAAATGTCACAAGATTGAGTAAATGATAACAGAATTGTCATTTTTAAGGGGAACAAATTCTTTAAAATATGACAAAGACTGTCTGAGTTATTGACCTATTTGCTGGCAGCATTTGAAAGCTTTTAAAAACGTATCAGTATTTCATTCTCATATGCCATGCGGGGTGCATTATACACAGGAAGTGACATCACTGTGTACATGAGCGTCAGGTGGTTTAATGTCTAAGGCTTCAGCATTGTTTTAAATGCCATAACTGTGTTTACCCTCCAGGCTTAGGTTTTACACCTTGGCCAAATGCAATAAAAGTTATAACAAAACATACCTGTATTCTCTAGAAATCCCAATACAAGAACAACATGATTTCATTTGACAGTTGATACCCAGCCATGTTATTCCCAGAGGAACCTGTTTTCTTGCTTGAAATCCACTTCCCTGCTATTCTCGGGCTACAATTGAACAATAATAAATAACTTTTATTACACAAAGCCTGACTTGTGTGA
Organism: Chromobotia macracanthus; assembly: GCA_036877525.1. Taxonomy (NCBI): domain Eukaryota; kingdom Metazoa; phylum Chordata; class Actinopteri; order Cypriniformes; family Botiidae; genus Chromobotia; species Chromobotia macracanthus. The sequence goes on from JAZGTH010000001.1 coordinate 17,659,814, forward strand.
TTTGCCACTCCATCAACCAAATAAACCACTATTAAAAGAACAGGGTTTCAGAGCAGAACCTGGAATATTCTCGTCTGAACACTAATAATGTGCTACACATCGCTGCTTTAGGATGTAGCACTCATCTTTCAACAAGCTATAAGTGCCAACGTAAATTCTGCCTCCTCAGCTCCCATTTTAGTCCGGTGTGAGCAGAAAGCACGCCCGACATACTACAATAAACACAATAAAACATGATGGGTAAGGAGCAAATAAATATTCCCACAGGGTGGCCCACAAATCTTATGAAAGAATCAAGTTTCAGTGGCAACTGAAATAAAAAATGCCCATGTAGTACTACACGTGTGCACCACATTGGTAAGGATGAGAACCGGGTTGGAGCAGATGCTGTTTGAACTGGTTCTCCACTGATTTTGGTTTCAGAACCAAGAATTTACATCAGATACAAAGTGGCGACCAACGCAATATCAAACCCATAACCCACATTTAAAGAAGTTTGCTTCATCATTTCTTTTGTTCTGTATGTTTTGTTTTTTTAAGGGATGAGGACTTAACTGTGAGCACTTTTTAGTAACTCATTATTTGAGAACCACTGGTTATAGGGTTAAATCTTAAAGCATGCCTGACAAAAACATCCAGTTTAAAACACTTTAGGGTGGTTGGCTGGTGTCCTTGCTTAGTCAACCAGCTAAACCAGCTGAACACCAGCTTGGCCAGGCTGGGAAACCCTCTGAACCAAACCAGTTAAACCATTTAAGGCTGGTTTAAGCATTTTCTTTTCAGCAGGGATCTATTTCCTCTAGCTGTGACAGATCTGCGTGGTATTCTTGTGTCATTCAGTGACAGAAAATAGGAGCAGGCAGATAAAATTATGTGTTCCAATGGAATGCCTTGATGCCTGGAAACAGCTGCCAAACTCAGTGACGGAGGTCATGAAACACGCATACCACTGATCCATCAGACTGTTCTCAGGAGCAGATCTGTACGCTGGGGGGTGAGGCATCATCCAGCCTTCAGAACGTCAACACAGCAGCCAAACACAAGAGGGTCAAGACAAGCTGCAGGATTATGTGTGAAAATCAGAGGTGGTCTTTTCTCTGACCATATGACACTGTATTGGCTGTTTATCAGACATTTGTCTGGATCAGATCATCTGCATTGTTTAAATACCTGATGCACTGAAAGACTCAAGTACATGAGAAACTCACCCACAGGTAGTGAAGGATGGGTGAGGTTTGCCAACTGATGTGTGTGAATCTGAATCTGTTTATAATAGGCTTCATTATACACATAGCACAAGTGCTATGCTGGTGCAGTCGCATGCGTGTATTCACTCAGGTCCTGTAAACACATCTGTTAGAGAGAGGTGGACAACTAACAGTCATCGTAGTTTTTTCTTAGTAACAGTAGAGGGACAGGAAGTAGTTTGGGTCGTGAACCTGATACGAAAATATCTTTGAAAGAATGTTTTTCATGCTATTGGAATGAATACTAGCCTATATTGACTGAAATACAATATAACTCTTTCGAATGTAAAGTTCACAAGCTCTAGAACTGGCGTGTTTTGGTATTAAATTTCCTCTCTTGAGTTTTATGACCTTGTTAAACTTTATCCCCTTTCCCATATAAGAGAAAAATCTTCTAAAATCATTGTTTTTCTTGATCACCTCTCTCCCAATGTCCTTACATCTTTAATTTCTTTTTCCAATACATATTAGCCAGCTATATGATCTACAGACCTCTGTCAGGGAAATATAAGATTGCCTTTGAAAAATGTTAAACATCGGTCAAGGTTTCCTTGCCAGGGCTGATAACAAGCCAACAAAAATGTTAAGCTTGAAAGACTGAAATGCAGAGAAAGGGAGAGATTATGGTTTAGGAAACGCACTCGCTGCACGAGGCCACAGGAACCCTATAAACGTGTGAGTGTGTAAAGACTCCAGAGTAGTAAGTGTATTGGCCAACATTAATACAGACGTGTTTTTGTCAACGTTCCCAAAGTATCATTGTGAAATCTGCACAGGCTAATGGGTGGGCAATTAAAGTTGTATTCAATTAGCTCTTCGGGTTAAAGCTCTCCTGAATCCAGCTGAACAGGTGGCTTCACTTACATGTGGAAACACAAGACATCTCGATCAGACCGTGTGATCCTGTACAATCTGATCTAGTTTGACGCTCTGCTGCAGTTCAGGGCCACATACAGTGACAACAGTAACCTGATCCTGCAAACAATTCATGTTTCTGCTCAGACAGACGGTTTAATGTTATTGAAAAGGAACCTCCATGCAGTCCACGCTTCCTAATTGAATTGAGTCTGGTTGTATTGGATTGTGTGTGCATGTGCAATATTCAAATTCAGAGAATAAAGATGTGACTTTTTAAGTGTGATTTTTAAGTGTTGCTGTCATCTCTAAATCCACATGTGCATCTGTTTTGGGTTTATGATCACTGCCAAAGAACCAAATATTTTCTGAGAACATGAACAGCTCATGCTAGAATTGTGACATCATAATAACAGTAATCCTGACAAAACATAAATGCAGATTTGCTCTGATTGGCTGTGATTTGGTCATGGTGCTCTGCCTTGTATCCCAGCTGCTCTAGACACAATATAATGTCTCATTTAAACAACAAATACCTGCACAGACAAAGCACATACAGTTATTTCTCCGTGACCTTTTGTTTATTGTGAATATTCACTTCCATTAGCCAACATTATGAGAATTCTCATTTTTAAACTTTATTTACAAACAAGTCATTTTGGACAGTGCTGACAATCAAAATGTGTGTGCTATGACTGTAGAATGAAATGCATTTAAAGGGTATGTTTAAATGTAAACCTTTACACCCTCCTGCATTTGTTTTAAAATGGTTAACATTTTGGTTGACAACACAATGGTTAACAGGAAAACAGAACATACATATATCCACTGCCCATAATGCTTTTTGTTAAAGCACTAGAAAACCAACCAATAGCAACACTTCTCTTCTGAAAAAGATAATAAAGACATAAACATTTGCTTACTTTACTACATGACATTTTAGCTCAATAAAGACAGTATTTTTGTTAAAGACAGACACATTAAAGACAGACACATTTTTGTATATATAATGACAGGACACTTAAGATTTGGTAACTCTTAGAAAACTTTAAGAAGTAATTAGAAAAATACTTTTAACATATGCTTCTGTTGAGCAGCCAAAAATTTCAAAATCATTGAACCATTTTAAAGGACTGAACGCTTCTAAGATGTGAAATGTGTATATCATGTCTTTGATAATGGGCGGTGACCAGTTGATTCTGAAGCCAATCACAAGTGATTATGTGACTGGCTACTCTGTATTCACAGGAAGATGATGTCATGACGAGGCTGATTGACTGCGGGCAGCACAGGAACATGCACAGTGCCAAACTCCTCACAAGTAAACATCCTGAGCTATGATGTTAAATACAGTGTGTGTGTATATATATATATGTAAATATATAAATATATATACACACACACAGTTAACAACTACTCTGCTCTGTCATTTACATGAATTGATTTTTTGAAAATGGGTCATTTGAGACATGTTGGTACATTGACACAGGTTTGTGTAAACAGTCAAAGAAATAAAGGCAAAAACAACAGTGCTGGTTTCTTTCCTTTCTGTGAAATGAAGACGTGCTGTCCAAGCTGCTTGCATTTTAGCTACTCCAATTCCCCACTGTCAATTAAATGAACATGTTAAAAGTTTCTGAAAGATCAAACCACTAAGTAGTCAGAAAGGATTTCTGTCCCTCACAGCTGTGTATGCTTTCTGAATGTCTGCAAATATCAACTTTAGCGATGTCTTGCTACCTGCAGCCACAGCTCTCCACCACCATGTCCTCGTACTGCTTGTACACCACGTTATTGGCCGAGTCGATGTACAGAATGCTAATTGGACTCAGTCTGGTGGGCACGCAGCAGGTCGGAGGTGTGGACCGAGGGTCCATGGAGTTCATGAGGGTCTGGATGATGGCGTGATTGGTCGGCTCCAGATGGGAGCGGATGGGAAAATCGCAGACACCGTCGCAGTGAAAGGCCTCGTATTCCAGAGGTGCGATGATCCAATCATCCCAGCCCATGTCTTTGAAGTTGACGTGCAGTTGCTTCCGGTTGCAGCGCTGTTTGGGGCTCTTGGGTACTTTTTTCCCACGTGGCAGCGGTGCTCGACGCATCCTGCGTTGCGTGAAGAGGTACTCGTACACCGTCTTGTTATCATGACCCGAACGAGCTTGGATCTCTTTGTAAAATAGCTCTCGCTTTTTCGAGCGTCTAAACACGACAAAAAAAGCTTTCTCCGTCATATGTCTGCTCATCCGACTCAGACCAAGTAACGTTAAGTCAAGCGGTCGGCCGTGATCTACTGCCTCCAGCTCAAAGCAGAGCTGAGGAGTGTTCCTGAAGTTCTTAAACAGTTTCCAGATATCAAACACCTCCCAGTACGGCGCACTGTGTTGATCAATGGTTCGAGACAGGATCATCGAGGGCGTCTGCTTACCTGTCACACAGGTGTGTAATCTCAGAGAAACCTCATTAAACGTTGCCTTTCGTGAGTCTGTGTGTTTCTTTCTGAGGATGCGCAGCTCTGCGCCCAACAGACCCTCCTTCTCCATCGAGCTGATGTTGAAGAGGTAGCGCTGACGTCTCAGCTGGGTCACGCGCTCATCTGCAAAGGTTAAAGGATAACAAGAATCATGCTTCCATTGTGAACTGACAATAAAGGGCCAAATGCATTTTAATTTTGTAATTAGTGGTGCAAATTATACACACAATTTGGGGATGTGCCATCGTAACACAATGATATTCATTCAAAGACCTCAGCATACCATGTAAATACCATGGTAATTATTCAGTACTACGATATTCCCATCAGACACCATCACTGTGTCATGCTACTGTCAGATCTTTTTGTATAAGAGACATTTATCATTCTTAAAATGAGTCAAATTAATTATCAATCACTTTTCTAAGAACACAAGAGCCAAACACAGCTAAACTTTTCCACAATGTGTGTGTGTTCTCTCAGCATGCAATGAAATATGAAAGCAGTGCAATGTAAAAATCAAAGGTTTCATTTTATCCAAGAACAGTTTGCTTTCAAAAGTCTATTAAAACCAGACGACTTTGGCCTGAGCACAGCATACTGTAAACACAGCATTATTATCAACCTGCAGCTATTTACCAGTGGGTCTACCAGCGTGACATATGGCTTTCACTAACACAGGCTGAGAAAGTGCGTTTGAACTGTGCAGAGAGTGCAACTGATTAGCTGTATGTGTGTTTGTGTCAATGTGTGGCAATGTACATTTTACTAGAGGGATGATGTACAGTAAAAACTACACACACATTTTAAACTTTAAGAATGCCCACACAAAAAAATTATTGCTGGTGTCATACTAAAACTGTAAGATTTTCCTTTTGTCACGGAAAACAAAACAGCACTTTCAAGCTCAGAAAATCAGAAAAAGCATCATTAAAGTACAGTAAAAGTGGGTCGTTTTAAACAGATTTGCTGAGAAAAAACATTTTGAGGCCACATTCTTATAACCTGCCCAAGAGTTCATTTTCTTCTGAATACTGGTCCATCAAAAGTCTATGCCAGATGCATATTGACACAGTTGGTTTGGGTCAAAGACCTGTTTTTCAGATACATTTCAACTAACTTTTTTAACCTCAGGCAGTAGATGTGAAACGGCAGCAACACTGTCCAACAGTACGACATGCTACAGTTCATCTAAACGATATCAAACTCCCGTGCACTTCTTAAACTGTCATTAACTTATTATCAAATATATATCATTAGTGAAATCTCTGCCATCTTTAATGACGCGCAGCAGCAGAAAGGTTCATACCGCACCTTGTCCTCTGTCTACAAAGCTGGTGATGGTGTTGGCCATGCCAGCCTCATGCAGGGCACTGGAATTGACCTCCCCGCTGGTCAGTGACCAGTAGAGGGACAGCATGTACTCATGCGGGGTGACCAGCGGGTGTTTGGGTGCCTCACTCTCCTCCAGCTTTACTGTTCCTTTCGCTTTCAGCGGCGCTGGCGCTGGTGACAGGCTTTTCGGCACCCCGGTTTTTGGCTGGCCTGCCCTCATTGCGGCTGGCACAGCAGATTTGTGATGGGAAACTCCATGTCCTTTGTGTCCTGCTTGGTGTTGGATGTTGGAAGAGGATGCCGCACCGGGTGCGAAGCGCGTCGCATCCTTGGGTACCCAAGAGCGCACGGCCTCCCTGCGCCCTAAGCTAACAGGTACAGTCGCTCGGCCGCTTTGTGCATTTGACTCTGATGTGACCTCGGCTTTTATCAGAGGTGGCCCGGCCCTGATGCGAGAAATCTTCGCGTTGTCCAGAGGCTTTCCGAGAGTCGTGCCGTTGCGCGCCACCGTTAACCGTAAAACGTTTGGGTTGGTTTTGTCCGCCCCGGTGTGTCGGTGACCGGCGCGCTGCGTCGCCGCCACTGCGGTGAGTGAGAGCGCCTGCGAGATCAAGTCCAGGTGTAAAAGAGTCCAGCAGCCCAGTAAAAGAGGGAAACTAGTCAGAACTTTCATCCTCTGATCTTCCTTTGAGATTTGGCGATGAAGAAATGACCAACAGCTCTTGGTGAACTACCATGAACGGATTTGGAGAGGTAGAAATGAAGGTTTGGAAACGTCTGATCAATTATTCTGTCCAAACCATTTCTGTGAGTCGCGTTCCTCAGAAACATAGTGATCCAGTTCGCTTCGGAGTCGAGATCCAAGAGCAGGCTACATGAAACTTGCAGAAAAGCTCACTGGCTCTCCTTGAAGTCCAGCCGTTCTGCTTGATATCTTGTAAGAGACTTGTTTAAATCCCACTTTTCCAAGAGAGAAGGATGGCGTAATGTTTTCTCTCTCTCCCTCTCTCCTTCTCTCTCAGTTTGAACATCGTCCAGTAAAAACAACACACGCACACTCACAAAGCTGCAGGTGTTTGAATTGTGCGCAAACCTGAGCGCAGGAACTGGAAACGGAATTCCAGCGCAAACTGCCTTAATTACTCTCTGATGTCATGCTGTCTGATTTACTGAAGCGCAATATTTCTTCTTGCAGCATTACTCACTGAGTACATAAAACCAAAAGCCTTCGCATTAGGTCACCAACATAAAATATTGGCCTTGAATAAGCCAAAGGTCAGATTTGATATGCAAATTAAACCTGCATTAAACATTATTTGATATGCAAATGTACATTTTTGCAAATAATGCAAATTAAGCTGCAATTAAACATGATTTTATCCAACACTGACACACCCTTAGGAAACAATAGGTTTGATTTATTCCTTCAAATGTATTTCCGTTTGTATTTTATAGTCATTTGTAGAGGGCGGAATAAAATACGTGCTTACGGGTAACAACTGGTCATTTTCACTTTAAACTTTTGCTTGGTTACGCAGGAAATCAGTTCCAAACAGTTGTAGATAAATCATAAACTATACTGTTTAGCAATCATTATACAAAAATATTTCATCACGAAATGCGTGGCAATTGAATTTTAAATCTATTCATGCAGATATCATCACACGTCATCGTGTAAGGTCAGAGGTTAGATGAACAGCCAATCAGGTTTTGGGTTTATAATTGTTGAATCAAATGTTGAAACTGGCAATGAACCCATTTCCTTCTGAATCTCATCTATACAGTAGACTCATAAAACTGCTGTGGAGAAACTGTTTATTTCCTCAAGTCAAATATATGGACTACTGGTAACGCTGTGTTAGACACCCACACGAATCACTCCAATTCCTGCAGCACCATCCAACTGCAAATACTGAATCGGACATAAAAATGCACCTCCGCAGACAAACAGAAGAAGCAGGGAGACTGTTTGCGTTTTTAACAGCCTTGAGAAATGAGTGCTCACGTATTGGATTGCACAGGTGAAATTCAGGGCACACACACACAAACACTCATCGAGGGGTGAAAACCGTAGAGCTGGCCAGCAAACTGGCACTCGTAGCAGTAAACGCAGCACATTTTCTGTCCAAGATGTGTTCTCTCCGGATGTTTCCAGACAGATGGCAGGTTAGCATGCTCTGTGGTTTGCCCCATACAGTAGCATGAAACAGCAGGAATATTTTCTTTTGGGTCAATATGTCTGTGACACCCCCTCAACACCCCCGACTGCCATGCGATGCTGGAATCTTTGTGTGGAGAAATGTGCAGCTGAGGTGTCATGAAACCACAGACATTTCTCAGGTGCAATCGTGGACAAACGAAATAAAAAGGGCTCTTGTTCTCGTTCGTGAGGGGCAGCCACAGTTTTGACGTACTGCTCGGATACACGCCTGCTGTGCTCTGCTACACCTCTGTTTGCCTGTCATCTGTCCAAACTGACAGCATTTTTGTTCAAATTAAAGAGACACTGACATGTTGTTGTTAGGAACTGATATGCAGGAAATGGTCATTTATCTATTTTGACTTTCCATTGTAGCTTAAACGGTGCCACACAGTAAACACTCAGTTAATGCGGTTATGGCTTCATGAGCAAAAAGAATTTCCACCTAATTAATCATTATAGGCTCACGTTGGAAACATCGGTAGTCTATGAAATACTTTAGAACTGAACGTAACTAGAACATTTTCTGTTTGTTATAGAGATTTCCATGACTTTGCCATGAAAATTTCATAAACTCACTTTTCCAAGCCACAGTTTTAAAATTGCATGATATTTCCAGGCTCCCTGAGACCACAGGGACGCTGCTTGCCATCATCGTTGACAATATCTGTCATGAAAGTGCTATTGAATCTGCTTTGCATATGCAAATATTGTCCCATACTGAGTATGATATAAAAACAGAGTTCTAACTTGAGCTGTAAACAAGACACACTGAAAAAATACAACACTGCCCCCTTCAGGACAACTCCTGAAGACAGAAAGAAAGAGAGAAAGAAAGACGGGAAGATATAAAGGTTCTAACTTATAACACGAAAAAAGAAGATACTATAATTATACATAAAATACTAGAATAGAAAATACTAGAATAATATAGTGCCGTACACCAGACGATTGTTTGCGTTTGTAATTAACATGAGAGCCAGCAGGTGGCAGTACAGTAACTAAAATCCACCTCTGAGACTTGATTATCTTATCATAAGGAACTCAGGGGCATATTTGAACAGCACTCCTTTGCCAGCTCTTGATTTTATTTGATTTAAATGGGTTTGTTTGACAGAATCGTGCTCAACACGGTTAATCTGTGACTTCATCTACTGAAATGGTTCAGAACAAGAACTAGAGTTGGTGAAACTAGAACCAGATAATGGGAACTGTAAACTGAAGTACCACTCTTACCCGTTTATTTTTTTCAGTAAATGTAGCTTTCCTTTAGGTTAATCATCTTCTCCAGCAGTTAAGGAATACTTAACCTCTGGAAAATGGTGGTGAATGTTTTTCCCCTGTATGGGATGAGATTACCAGTTTGTATGTTGAAACCGGTTACTCTTATCTTTATTTGCCTCTCTTATTTGCCTCCCCGTGACATTCAGTTCCACACGTACACATCAGAAACAGAATATTATGATATTCGTCTCCAGCTGCTACACAAAGTATAAGGTGAAAATTTACATTGCTGTGATCTTTAGCAGGCTGCTGTGGTGACATTCATGTCTCAAGGATGTTCAAAAACAACTTTAAGAAAAAATGTCAAGTAGTCAAAATTAATGTGTTAATTATGTTAGTCTATGGTTTTTCAGGCCAAACCCCAAACCTGACGGTTCTTTGTTTTTGGTATGTTCTAATCGTACAGTTTAATAAAACACTTTTACACATTACCCTTTATTTTTACATGTTATGCTTTAAATGTTACCATTTTAAATATTGCTGTAATAACCACAGGTCCAAACAAGCAGTTAAAACAAATAGTATGTAGCCTACATGAAACTCGGAAAACCTATAAATGCATAACATGAGTACTGTAAAATACATTGTGACAAACAAGTCTTACTATGAGACTGTGTTGCTATATTTGTTTTTTCCAGTTTCTGTTGCTCCGCCCCTTGTGTAAACAAACCTGGGCTCTGCTTGAAAGCAAAAGGGCAGCTTTCATCTCTAAGTCCCGGTTTATGAAACATTATACAGAATGTTCTGTGAACTTCAGTGGTTCCAAAACATACAATGTTTGGCAGGAAATGTGTATGTGTGTCATTTATTGACATGTTTCTCATGCTACAAGAAAAACGTATAAACCATCAGGTCATCGAGCAAATCCACTTCCTGCATGTAGTACAGTGTCACACACACACAGAGCTGTTCCAGCAGATAAATGAAAGACTTGTCATGGAAACTTTGCCTCTCACGTCACTATTCAAATGTGAACTGTATTGTAATATCAGTTCACCAGTACATCACTGGATATTCACAGACAGTGTGGAAATGTGGGAATTTACACATAATGGTGTTTTCCCAAAGATCTCATTTTAGGGAAGGGCTTTAAAAGTGCTGAAGGCTATTCACATGAGAGGCGTGTGTTCAACAAACCCTGCCATTAACATATCAACCTTTACAATGTTACATCATCATACAAACTGCTACAAAAGCAATGTTTTCCCCATCACGTCACACATCCCTGTCAATACACACATCTCTGTGTAGCAACAGTGTAATTTTGTAGCTGTGCTCTGTTCAGAATTTGACATTCACTAATTACAGTTTAGTACAGTGGCTCCAAAAAGTATTTGGAAAATACAGCCAAACTTAAAATGTGTTTACAGTATTTTGGAGGGCACTGAACGTTTCAGTGGATTTGTTTTGTTGATTAAACCTTGGCTCGGATCAACACATTCTGTCAATGATTCTCAGTTTTAAAACGAAAACAGAAGTTAATGATCAAGGTCTCCTTTATGTCTGAGAAGTTTCAAAATGTCACTGTCAACAAACTCTATTTGTATCCTTCAGATAAACAGTCTCCGTTCTCCTGGTGTTCTTTTGTTTTGCTTGCGAGAAACAGGCATCAGCATGCTGGATAAAGCACACAGCTGGATGAAGTCATTTCTCTGCGGGGTGGAATTTCCCCTCTTTAACACAGAGCCAACTGGATTACATATTGAAGACCTTCATATTAATCCAAATCTATTACGACTTGATCTAAAACAAGCTGATTATAAATAACATAAACATCAAACAACCTCCAGCTGAATAACCAGTGAAGAAATGTTCAAATAAACACCAGGTCTAATGATCAGCGAGTTCCCCTCTACTGTGATCCAAACAGGCTTTTAAGTTCACTTTTATACTATAGATAATTATTAATTATCCATTTAGTTATTATTAATTTGACCTTGAAATGCCTTTCAAATAACATCAAACATCATCTACCTTCCTCCATTGCTCCTCTACCATGTTGTAGTATGTGATTTTCAGTCTAAGAACGCTGGACCACATCCTCGGGTTCCAATCAAACCCGTTCGTAAATCAGAACATTTAAACATGCTCCCATTAGCTCCCGTTTCAACAGCTTCTCCTTTAATAAACTCGTTCACACTCACAGTTGATTCAGGTGTACTTTAAATCAAATTAAGAGTCTTCAGCTAAAACACTGAATTACCTCACTGCCTCTGGGCTTCTTAATGATGTGGAAGTATAATGACATGAAAGACAGCAGCTCAGAGGGTTTATGTGCATCAAACAGCTTTATTTTCAACAGATCAGAACCTGCATGAAGAAATCAATGATTCATTGACTTCATTAGATCAGTGATTTTATCTGGACGTGACCAAACAAAGCAGCAGATTTTGTATTATTTTTTTAGCCACACGGCTCATTCACGTTTAACTAATCCAGAACATCCTTCTACAAAACATAAATAGATTCGGCTTAAAATGTCTAAAGAAATAGAAGCTCTTTAAAAAATATCTGTTGAAAAACTAACAGCCTTTTAATTTTTTTTGCGCTACTGTATATAAAAAACTAGAAAAAAAAATTATCACATGTACAACAGCCGAGAGGGGAAAGCCCCAACCTGAAGGCAGGCAATAAAATATGACTGAGTTAAATTAATAAAGTAAAATAAAGAGAATCAAGAACATCTACAAACACTGAAAAAGACGAAGTTAGTTCTAGCACTGGTCATTATTCTGAAACAAAACATTGTTCTGAAAGCTACAGATGCAGGAATCTGTTTCACATACAGATCTGTGCCAAAGCGAATACCGGAATGAGATACAAGAAAATAAAACTTGATTTTGGCATTTAAATATTTGGTAGATAAAAGGCTATCAGAAAATGGCTAAAAGTACCAACAAAATGGCTAAAAGTTTTACATTTTCTTCAAATGGCTATTTACAAATCCCTGGATGCTGAGTATCTGTTTGTGATGAACTGATGTTCAGTCAACAGAAAAATGTCTGTACCTGTTAAAGTAGCTTAGCTGACAGTTGAGCAGCAATGTAGTGGGTCTTATCTCTCAATGACCTTTATTAACAGCACAGTGATTACGGCCGACATGAAGAAAGCACACCGGCCTTAAACACTGAGGTTTAAATGAGCATACATCAAATACACCGATTTCAAACGTCGCTCGTCACGACACCGAATTGTTTTCAAAGATATACTGCATGCCCTCAATTTGGTTTTACCGCTGACGTTTAATACGTAAACTAAAAGATTTTACAGCAAACAGATTTAAAAACAAAAACATTTCACAACAAAAGAGGCTACAGTAACCAGCCCCGCCAAAGCACCACTCAAGACACTGATACGGGTGGTTAAAACTGTCGACTGGTGACCCAAAACCTTTCACCTGTGAGGGCTCCATTGTGCCTTGTAGTGTTTTAAAAATAATAGACACAACGGACCACATGGTGAAAAAGGCAATACACTTCAGCAAAAGAGAGGGTGTGGAAAAGAAAAGACTGAAACATCTTCTGAACGGAGCAGTTCGGCAACAGACACCCTCCTTTCCAAGAGATCTGAATGCAACAGTCCAGACTGAGTAATTATTTGTGTGAGGTCCTCTGTGGTTTTCATGGTCTGTGAGAGGTTGGTGGCGACCCGTCAGGTCGAGGCACTGTGTGAGCTTATAGTTCAAAGAGAGACACAGAATATGTGAGCTCATGCATAGATTTCTGCAGTGGGAGCTTTCTTGTAGATGGGCGTCTTGCCCAGGTCATAACTTCCTTCGTCTTTTTTCTTGATACGGAGAACAAAGTGGACGAGGAGGACGATGAGGAGGATAGCGAAGATGAGACCGATCACTCCACCTGCGATGACAGCTGTGTAACAGAAACAGACATGTGAAGGTGGCCATTCAAAGAAACACGCTTCCTACATTCAGCTGCAGTGTACATTGAGCCCAAGACCTATGTATTTACACACTCAAGACACTCTTAAAATACAAAACAACTACATCAAACTACATTGCTGTGAGCTGTATGGAAACTAGCTTACCTGCTAGCAGTTCTTTATTGCTGAAGAAACTCTCATCTCCAGCATGGGCCATCAGAACATTATTGTTGGTTTGGTAATTGTCCTGGTTTGGCACTCGACGCAACACCTCATTGTTCTTAACCAGAATTGTGTCGTCCATGGTGGGCCTCGGGGGAACCAAAACCTTAGAATCAGGGATCCAGTTATCGATTGGGTTCTGAGAAGAGAGAACACGGTCACCACAAAATTCACATGACAATACAGTCAGTACCTTTCAAACAAGCAAGCAGTGTGTGCATGTTTGAAAGGCAAGTGACAGAAAGATTTCTCTTGCTCTAATACAAAAATATGTTTGTCATGATTGATAAGCTAATAAAACTGATTAATTACCAGTAAATCTTCATCTGAAGTTAACTCTGCATCTCCAGAGCCTGACATGTTGTCATAATCTCATCATCATCATCATCATCCTCAAAATCACTTGTTGGGCTGGGGTCAGTAAACTCAAAATCTCCATTCGGGGAGTCTCCTGAGGACTCCAGGTCCTGATGGGGTGACTTATTTTTCAGAGGTACCCATGTTTCTGTTTCTCGTACCTACAGATTGACAAAAAAAAGAATTTACATTAAGTCAAAGTATGCAAAGTATGAAAAACGTACTTCCTGTACATGGAAATGTAATGTATAACACAAACAGATGTTCTGAAATTCTTAAATTTCGTTTTTTTCCTTTAATTGTTTAAAGACCATGTCCACAAAGTCTTTTTTACATCTCATCCGTTAAGCAGGTTACTGTCCCAACCTTCATCTATGGCAATGTGGTGACTCTGAAACACACTTCAAGTAACTGAGACAAGTCAATTACCCTGATAATCACATTAACAGACTCATCTGGCCAAGCCCTGGAACAGGCTTGTAAACAGAAAACCCTTTTAATGGAATAACAGGACAATGTAGAACGCACCTCTTGATTTATACCCCATCATCTCACTGTGTCTTTGTCTCTCTCACTCTCAAGTGCCATCCAGAGAGGGTCCATTTATTTCACTGTTGCCATGGCTACAAGCAGGATTGGACAAAACCAACTGTGGTAGTGACTTACAATAATACCTGGTCTTAATATTTATGCACTGACCCTAAAACTGCCTGAAAAGTTGACTTTAAAACATATGGGTATTTTAACCAAGTTTTGGTTTTAACCAAACAAAAAAGAAACTCAATGAACATTCAAGACTCAATTATGAGAGGTCAACACTATAATTGTCCCAGAGTAGCACTATGTTCAGATCGAAAACTAACAAAACTAAGCTGTAGTGACTCAGTCAGTCAGTTTTACACACTAACATCACCTCACCTCTCTGACTACAAGTTGAGACCAGTGAGAAACATCCACACACTTTCATTCTGTGCTTCATTCGCTCTATGACTGACCTCACACTCAGAGACGTTAGCAAGTTAGCGCAGGTTTACGCCATTGTGTACAATGAAGAAAGAATTCATGGAACAGGGCTGAGGGCCTTTATCTGTTCCACTCTCCTGATCGCTGTCAAAAACAGATTTATCAGACAAGAGTGACTCACTGAAGAGTTGCACATACCAGGAAATTAACCCCCTGAACACACAGGTGTGAACTCTGGCCAGCTAACACTGAGTAACCATCCCGTGACACCTTTGCAAACATTACACAGAGCCAGTGTCCTGACCCACACAAACACGTTCAAACACAAGGACACACTCCACATGAACCAATGACCACATCGAAAACTATTTGACTTCAAGCACAAAGTAGCATGGTTAGCTTATCACACAACTGACACATTAAACGGCTCTTACTCAAGCGAGGACTTTTTTAAATTGGAGACCGGAATGAAGATGGGGGGTTGAATCATTTTCCAGGAAAACCAGGATCATACACATGAATCTGCATGTCAGCTCTAGCCCGTTTTGTTGTTCAAAGATTATGAAAAAACATGAGTGTGGGAGAGAGAAAGACTGTAACCACAGGAGGGTGTGGGGCGAGAGACAGACATACTTTATGGTTTTCAGTGTTACTGTGCTGAAATCCCCCTACATTCAGAAATTCTCGTCTAAGAGTACTGAAAAGAAGCATACGAAAAAGTACAGCGGATGCCACCCAACAGCACATAGGCTACAAAATGTGGTTCCTTTAAACCAATAGTTAAGGTATCTTAACCAACCCCCTTCACTTCTTAGTAAAAAGCATAACCACCACTTGAAAGAAATTATAAGAAACCCACAGCAATCAGCCTCAAGAGCTGGACTGATGAAAGTCCCACGCTCTTCACATGCCGCAGGAAACAAACATTTCTGCTGTTCATTTCTCAGCAATAACACTACAAAACTCCTCATCAGCATCTACATAAAAACTCAGTGTGAGAAATTTACAAAGCTCTTCTGTTTAGTGGGACACAGCCGCTTATCTGATTAAAATCTTGCTCTTCGCATTTGCGATCAGATTTGCATTTGAACATATTCAAAATCGGCATGTCAAAAACACGTCATGCACGTTTAATGTCAACGGCGCGTCTCGAGCGATGAACATTGTCTAGTGCTCACTGAAATCTCCAGGCCCTCAAAATAAACTAATGCCAGTAAGTGACTGCAGCCTGTGTAAATGACCCAGCTTTGTAAGGTAGGTTTCAGTCAAGACTAGCAAAGCTAGAGTAAACCCGACCATCTGCTGACAAATGGTGGGACATCTGTTCCAGTGAGTCAAACTGGGAGAAAAGAACCAATCACAGTAAGTGATTCATCCATGACAGTGTTAAACTGAATGTACTGTCAACAGTGATCAGATGATAACACACTGAGTCAAAAGGCCAATATTCAAACAACCTGCCAATGTTAGTTTTACACTGTTGTTAAAACCCAAGTACCTTCTGTGCATGATAAAGACACTGGTGACGCTGGAGCTTGTGTTCAAAACACCCTAACAATATTATCTGGTGCATCAGCTTCAGTCTGAAGACTCTCCTGTCTGTCTTTTCAGGTCATGAGCAATTATAGCATTAGTAGCCGACACAATCACAGTCTGTCACTCACACCAATCGGTTTGGTACATGCATTGTGTCAATCCTCTTCAAAAAGGTTCCTCACCACCGACAGGGGAACCGTCCTGCTTCACACACACAAACAAACACACACTCGTGTGGTACAGAATTCCGGATTTCCTTCCAACTATTTATAGCAGCTTTTCCTCACACACCCAGTGGGATGCAAAACTCACCTGCCTGTCAACGATACACATCATCGTCCAATCACATGCCAAATTCTCACCCCAACACCTGAGGCATTAGGGCATGTGAGGAAACATAACTGGTCTTTTCCTACAAAATCTACAATCAAACGGGAGCAAACAAAAGAACCATTCACAACAGTCATCCTCCTCTGTTCTTTCACACAGGAAGTGAGTGGATTTCCTTGTATCTGTTAGCGGCTTTTAATAATGAAGATTCTCACCATTAACTCAAAGCCTGTTTGATACACAATGGGTCATTCTGAATAGCTCAACAATCAGTATTGTGTGATGTGGGAATTTACATTTGCATTGCTGTATGGAAATCACATATTTACTTTTTGGTGTGTCATATTTCACCCTAAAAAAATAGATAAGTTATATTTTCCTTGCAAATAAAGACAATGAAATCAGCTTTTAGGCCCGCTTTTGAATTATTATATTATCACGGTTATGTTCTCCCACAAGTGCTAAAACTGTAAATAAAATCATCCTGTACCGTCCATTAATATGCAGCTAAAAAAACTAGCAAACTAGATGCCCCATCCAATCAGAGACATTTCAAGCCTCTTGGCTTGAAAATTTGGTTAGAAGATGTGAAAGAGAAGAGTGTGTTTGTAAAGACATTGGTGGGGGCATCAGCCCCAGTGGAGTCTGGAGACCTGACCAACACCCACACGAGTGTTTACTGGTAGACAGAGCACAAACATTTACACTTCAAGATAACACAAACGGTTTGATGGGAACATTATTGTTTGGGGGGGGTTGGGTGTAATCCACAAGTCAGCTTAGGAAAAGCTAACAACATACAGACAATTCCGATCAATTTAGACTTTAAAATACCAGGACAAACCCAAAAGCTCATGTGTTATTACACTCAATTATTTAGTCTGATTATGAACACACCCTGTTTATTATGCTCTGCTGTCACTGTACTAGAGAAAGCATCCGGTTTATAGTGTTTGATGTTTCACTCTGTACGACAATCAGGAGAAAACAGAAACACTTCAGGAACTCAAGAGCTGCTGTTATGAAGGACAGCTGGCGGTCTGCTATCTGGACTTCCAAGCCTGGCTGGCATATGGTTAATAGCCCCACATGTAAACTACAGCGGACGTGCTCTGTTAAAATACTCTAGAAAACACTGTTCCCTTTTTATGGCCTCTAGATATTCCTGTAAACCTCAGCTTTTTGGCGTAAGACATTGTGCTGTTGAATCAATTCTAAAAGGCACATTTAATAAACGTTGTTTTCACACAAGATGCTGTATGAAATAATTTCAGGCAGAAATGTACTTCTTTCACCCAAATGCAGGCAAATAAAAACCTCTTGCCAACATTCCATCCTCCAAAGTGATTTAATCGTGGACAGCAATGCAGAGATCATTATTACATGCTGCCGAAAGTATTTATCATCTTCACCACCGTTTGACAGCCATTCACCCCAAAATATCATTAATTGAATAAATTAAACAAACCCATTCAGGTGCAAATCACCTCATGCCTAATTCATGACACCTAGCAAAGCTATTAGATCCTCCACACACATGAAACACTGTAAGGGGAAAGTATTAGATGGCAGGAATCAGAAGAATTAGAGGAATCTTGTCTACAGTTTGACAGCATTTATCTTCCTTCAAACATCGTAATTGTGTGTCAAATATGCCAATATTCTCAAAAACAAACAAGTAACCTCCCATACGGTTTAACAATGGTAGAGAAAATGGCACTCTAATATCCCAGTATAATAAATCCCAAAGCCAAATTATAAACAAAAACAGAAGGAATTTCAAACTGAGGTTTTGCGTGTCGGTGTTATATTGGGTTTAAACCACACTCCTGTCCAGCGGCTACAGAGGAGGGAAGCCAGATAAAAGAAATGGACCATTTAAACCCGTCCAAGTGTGTGAAATCCCGAAAGAGGACTGGTCAAGGTCAGGAGGGGTCACATTCCTCAGGAAAACACCAAAGAATGGTGGGGGATTAAAGGAACGCGGACACTTCATGATTCCAAGGAATGTGGCGGCACTCTCTGCCTGGAAAAACTCATTCCCTCACCACATTTCAGTCACGCCGTCTAGTGTACTAACACGGGTTATTTCTCAATGGCTTTAATGAATTAATACTGCTATTGGAATTACATTACAACACAAAAATCACACATCGAACCATTTACCACACCAAGGTCGAGACAACAAGGACATAACCTACATCTGCCTGTGCCGAGGAAGAGATATAATGTGCGATTTGTTGACAGCACCTTTCCAAAGGTGTCAGGGAATGGAGGGCTGGCTCACAGCACTTGCATTTTGACTCTGTGTGAGCGACTGACTGCACACTGGGTGGCCTGCTTTTCTTCTGCAGTATGAAAGCACATCCATCCACAGGTGACCGGTTTCACAGAGAAAGATAAACCGACAACAGCGTTGTGATCCAGCCCAAACCAAAGAGATCTCATCTGTCACACGAAAGCTAATGCCATGATGAGGATCCTCAACCAGCCGAAGCGCCAGAACCTGTCTTAAAATGTACAGATATAGTCCAATAACACAAACATGCACTACAGTGAACAGTTTATTGTACAATCTTAAAGTGACTTAAGCTTAAGATGCGCAGGGCTCGACAGACGCCACACGAAGAGCACCAGGAGGAGTCTGGATTGTTATTGATTTATTTGTTGTCAGACAGTTCACAGTTCAGTTCAGAGAACTGTTTGCAGTGCTTTATTAACGTGTGATCCTCATTACGGTTTATATGTTTTTATCTTCATGTGAGCGGTAATGTTTGAAGAGACTCACCGACTCTGCGAAAACAGCCGCCAACGACACCAACATGAGGTAAACTTTCAACATCTTCTCTCCGAATAAAACCTCCGGACGACAGCTGTTCACGGTTCCCCACGTAACTCGCTATGAGAAATAAACAAAGTAATGCTCCTTGTGTTGCGCTCCTCTTTATTGACGTTTTCGAGAGTTTCGTTAACGCGAGCTCC
The DNA here is from genome assembly GCA_036877525.1 of Chromobotia macracanthus. NCBI lineage: Eukaryota > Metazoa > Chordata > Actinopteri > Cypriniformes > Botiidae > Chromobotia > Chromobotia macracanthus. The sequence goes on from JAZGTH010000001.1 coordinate 17,679,474, forward strand.
TCGTCCTCTGAATCGGTACGCGACAATCCTGCGTGACCGTCGAGCCCTGTGGTTATATTCACCCAGCGCAAACTCCGCCCACTGTCCGCATATGGGCGAATCAGGAGTCAGGATGGTCGTGACGCAATTTACGGGCACTACAGGGGGACGGGCGTATAAAACAATGCTCGGTTTGAACACATCTTCACATGTCGAGTGTCGGAGGACCGAGAAGTGATCCGAGCAGTTATAATCTGTTTAACACCTGTCAACATGACTCAAACTCATGTGTCTCTGACAACTGCGCACAGAGTATCACATTAACATTAAAGAAGAGCGTGTTGCAGTTGAATAACGACTGTAGTTGTTGACTTGCTGTTTGGAAAACGATAACAGATGTTGTGGGAAGTCCAGTGACGTATATATCCGGAATTTCCGACAGTACTTCCCTTTAACTTGAACAGTGAAAACGAAGACCACCCACATCTACACGCCTCTTGCCTTTCTCGTCATTACGTCATTACAGTCGAGCTTTAACAAGCTCAGCTTTTATTGATCATGCTGTGGCCTCTTGTGCAGTCACAGTAACAGAGAAGTGTCTGAATACGAAGCTGATCTGAGCTTCTCTATTCCAGAGAAGCTCAGATCAGCTTCTCTATTCTCTATCCTCTATTAACTCTTCTACATGTCACAACATGATGTTGTATGTGGAGAAAACAGCTCTGTTTATTCAGCCACACCATCTCAACTCCTAACAGAAGTGCAATATATCAATCTAATGTGACTACAGTTCAAAGTTAAAGCCACACTGTCATCGCTGTTGGTAAACTATAATTGATGAGACTGTCTTTAAGTATTTATCAATGAGGAACATTTTTTAATGTTCCTCTATACTTAACAGGTTCAGTACCAGGTGAGCCAAATGCCTCTCAAGAAACTTACCTGGCAGATGACCCTGGACCTGATTCAAAATCAGCTTGTCATATGAGAAACAGTGACTGGATGAGTGAAGTAACGTTACCGCAATGTTAACATAATATTGGCACCATTTAGTTCATTATGTACTGCAGTCTTGACAACCATACACTGAGTTGATTATAAACATGTATATGTTTAAGTTTCTTTTGTTTGTTTTCTTCTAATTAAAACATTTGGCTCTGTTCATATCTACATGTACTACAGATAATTCTGGACAGCATCTTCATGTGTCCTGTAAAACACTGGTCGTCATGCTGAAACTGTACAGTGTAAAATACAACTGCTGCCCGACTGACCCAGTGCTTTAAAAGATTCAGACTGCTCTGTATTATGAAGTGAGAGATGAATCTGAGCTGAACTTAGCCTTGGTTTGTTTAGTCTGAACTTAAGTTACCTAGAGATTTTAAACAACCCAACGAAGACTTTCTGCTTTTAGAGAACTGAAGTTGGCAAACACATGTGTTGTCTTCACAATGAAGAGCACAAAACATAACCAAGTTATCTGAAAGAAAGTCTCTTCCTTTACCCAATGAAACATAATGTTCAGCGTCAGTTCACTTGTAACGCTGTTCTTGTTGCGGTTGTGGGTTTTATTCACAGGAAACAACATAGTATACAATATGTAAACTATAATCTGATGTGAATCTGGATAAAAAGCATCTGTAAAATCCATCATTTTAGAAAGTCAAAGTGAGGCATCCTGTATACAGATGCAGAAACATCACTGAACATGTCTTTCATAGTCCTCTAACAACCTAGTGAAGGATACTGAAGCAGTTTCTTAAAAACAATATTACTTCAGTTGTTTATGTCCAAGAGAAACACTTATTCTAATCTGGCAGCCATATAATACCAGAAACAAGTCAACAAGGGTGAGATATTAAACATTAATCATAGTATTGTGCAAAATAAACTGTCATGTAATGGCTGAAGGCCTGAAAGCTTGCAGTCTGTGCTCATTCACAGAAATTTCACAACATCATCACTTTCAGCAGCAGAGTTCTTTCAAGCTGAACTGGACGGTTATGTCATCGTCCATACCCTCCTTTATCTCTACAATATAACCCAGGCGTTCAAGAACAACCGTGCCAGAGTTTAAGCAGTATACACCGCAGCCTGGGTCAGTTTATTCCAGGCAATCAGATCCACATGATGTGTTTAAGTGACTGGCTGTGTGCTGCTCCTCTCCACATTCCCTCCTCGACTTGCTCTCATAGTCCATCTTTTGTTTCCCTGTTAAAGCAAATTCCACGCAACCTTTGACATAGTCTGACACACATTCCAGTTCCTGCACAACAATGGAGGCCTTTGTGTCTGTGCGAGTGCGTGTGTGTGTGTTTGCTTTTTTGTGCTCTTGGATGGGAGAGAAAATTGTGTAATTTTCTTTGGCCATATTTTTGTTATTTTGTTACATTAAACAAAAAGAAATTTCAGACTCCAGAATGGAAGGAAAGATTATGGAGTAATTTGGCGCTTGTGTCTTTTTCTTCTTTCCAAAACTGGATTTTCAAGTTGTATTACTTCTTGGGGCGCTTCTGAAAATTGTAATTTTGCATCCATATTAATATTGTAAAATACAGATGATATACACAAGATTGTACATTCAATTTTGTATGTATTTTATTTTAAGAAAAGAAAAATATGAATTTTTTACATGTATATTTAATTCATTATTTTGTTCAGTCTTCAGTCAAAACTACAGTTTACAGGTTTTATTATTAAGGCACTTGTAACATACTTCAGATATGACATCTGGTTAGAGACATCTGGTTAGTGACTGTCAGCTCAGGTGTGTGTAGGTGTGACAGTTTTCTACCTGGAAAGTTACTATATGGTATTCAGTGATATCAGACTTCACACAATCCTATCTAATCTCTTCCCCCCGTGGAGGCACTAGATTGCTGTTGCTTTTGTAAACTGCGTGTTCTGAATGATTTAAACACATACTACAGATCATACAATAAAGCTACATGATAATCAAGATCTTGTTGGGAGATCTAATTAATTGCCCTGGATGAGGCGTTGTTTGCTTGTTTATCTTACGGCATCAGTTTATAGTCCCACAATGAAGTTTCCAGCCCACATTCCTTATTTACCAACACAATTAACATGCTAATTGCTCAAGATGAGTTGTTGAACATTAAACATTATTGCTAAATCAGAATTAATAGTTAGATGTATTTACATGTTCACATTGCATGATGGGTTGTTAACAGACAGAATCTTTAGGTGATGCAAAAGACACAGAAATTACACATTTGACCTTAATGGTAGAATGTGTTCATTGTAGCTGTACTTTTAATTGTAGCTATAAGAATAATAAAATGATATAACATAAATTATATAATCAAATTCAATTCAGGTTGTGAATGACAAAAATAAAAACATTCTTATTCAGTGGAATCTGTGGATTCATGGGTCTGTTCTTTCTGCTTTGTGAAAATATCAATGAGTCATGGTTCTTATCCTGTCAGTATTTCTTCAAGCTGTGACTTTGTATGATTCATTATTTTCTTTCTTTCTTCAGTTTACTTCCCTTCTTTGGAAATGTACATACAAACACACACACACACCCATTTCTTTAACCCTCTTTTATCACAAAACACCACCCAGTTACCCTGAACTTTGGACTGGAACCTCCGGTACTGACTATATAACCAGCACCTTCCCTCTGTTTAAACATTTTCTCTCTCTAACTGTTTCTCATTTGTACTCCTTCCTTTTAAATGACGGCTTTACTTTCACCTAATGATGAAAAAGTACAAGCTGTAGAAGGTCACTGTGTTGACCATGAGCAATAAAAACACGGCACATGGCAACTGAAGTTCACCCCCTTTGCATGCTTACTGTGCTGCTAAACCATATATAGAAGAGCGTGTGGTAGCCCCAGCACATTCTAAAAGTCACAGAGACATCAGCTCTTCCTGTTTGTTCCAGAAAACTGGAATTTAGGAGGAACCCCATAGGGGTTTAACAGCAGCAGAAGATGTGTGTGTGTTAAAATATGGAAGTGAATACGAGAAACACCATGAGGTAAAAGAGGGAAGCTGTGATAGGGGAATTGGTTAGGAATGATTGGTATTTCCTGCTAAAAACGTCACTTTAGCCACAGTTAACGCACATAACCGGCCCAAGAACTGCCTGCTGGGACAATATTTCATCATAAATGATGACTCATGATTTCACAGAATTAATATGTTTTTATTAGCTTTCTCTTGTATTTGTGGTGTAGCTCCTTTAAGAATGTATTAAACCAGAACCCAACATTAACATCAAACTTTGGTGTGTAATAAGCATGTTTGTGCTACAGATATGAATGAATGCACTATTTTTTTTTATAAAGGTTTTATAACTTTGACCTTTGAAAAACACCCAAAATACCCTAGCAACTATATAGCTATGCATTTAAACTGCTTCAGCTTCAGCAGCTGCATGACAACACCCTAGCAACCATCCAGTACACCCTAGCAACTGTATAGCAACATGCTAAAAACATTGAAAACACCTTATAGCAACAGCATAGCAACGAAAATGACCCACAATAGAGTTTTGCATGGATTAGAATCCCTTTTTCAGAAATATCAAAGTCTAGTTATACATTACCATTTAACTTATTTCCACGCCTAATCAACAATATATTCATTGTGAAATTTCAGAAGCGTACGTGTGAATATGTGTTTCAGGGTGTGGAGTTTACATGAATAGAGTTTGTCATATTACTCCACATTTCATTAGAAGATTATCTGCGACTGCTTTTGTTGGACAAAAAATGTTGACTAGGATCATTTTACCATTTTACAGTGTTTTTAGGCCCAGAAGACAATATAGACACTTAACACTTCTCAACTCAACACTTCTCCCTACTGGTTTACCGTTGTTACTTTGCTCTCGGGCAGGTGTGAGATTTCAGTGTATAATGAGTGTCTCTATTTTACAAGCCACATAATTCTGTTGTTCAGGACACAAAGTTTACTGTCGAATCAGATCCTTCATTACGGGGTATAAAACGTAGCTGGATTTTTTTGCCTTAAAGGTCAGCTGTTCCACTTTTTGGTAGTAAGATGACAGCAGGTGTGCCATGTGGGTTTTTATAAAAACAAAGTGATGTAATAAGCAAACTCACTGGGATTGTGGTGGTTCCTTAGAGATAATGGATGGTTTCAAGTTGCTTTATGCTTCAAAATCATTAGTAATAGTGCGAGAGGTCGACAACAAAGAGCTTCACAGAGCAAACACACGTAACCTCACTCCTCAAAGAGTGTCGAAAACAAAAAACATTGTCATGTCCACAAAAATAATCCTACCAATTAAATCATTACCTCCTAGGTTTTCAATGCATGTAAAATAATAAGTCCATTCTTTCATTAACCAAGAGATACTTTTAATAGCTTAACAAGCTGGTTAGTCTGGTATTTGTTAAAGGTTTTAGAGTGGTTTTGGGGACCAGCTAAACCAGCCAAACACCAGTTCAAACCAGTTAAAGACCAGCATATACCACATTGTGCTGGTTTAAACCAATTTCAGGGGTTTCCAGGTTGTTATTTTATTTAGACAGATATCTGTTGTCTAGGTCCATTTGTATTTAATAATGCCCTTTTGTGGGCTCTGTGACTTGAAAATGTTTTGTTTCTGCCCTTTCTGTGCTGGTATCAGGCCGAGGTGCACATAAGAAAACAAGCCTCCATACCAGCACAGGCTGTGTTATCAGAAACTACATCATGATTAAGTGCTTGATGTAATCAATGCTGATCTTTAAACCTCTGACATCATCAGGAGAAACAACAGAGAGATTTAACACGATTAAACAGATCATCCTTTACAAGCTGAAAACTTCATCAGAACTGCTTATAGTTCCTTCATAAGCATGCTCATTTGCAGCTGAATCACTAATAACATGAAGAGGAAGAAAGTGATTCACCTAATTAATATTCATGAGATTGGAGATGAAGGACAGTGGATGCTCTCATCTATCATGTATAATACGCATCACCTCCAGTTAAGCAGCACAAGCGTTACTGTTTTAATACAGTTGTTTATGCTTCATTGTTTGTGCTTTTCAAACTGCTTCATGCTTAAAACAGAAAAGTCTCTTAAAAGCACCAACATGCTGGTACAATGTGAGGTGAGCACAAAGGAAACTGTCTGTGTGGTTTCGGTCAATCTTACAGACAAAGCTTCAGTGTTTAATGTTCTTTGTCATCTAAGCAATGCTGAGTACATTTCATTTCATTACATTAAAGGGTGACGTCGCCTGTACAAAACTGCACTGACATGATTCAACACATGCATTGTTGTGTTTTTAGCCTGTTTCTATGTGGTTGCTAGGGTGTTCTGGGTGGCACACACTAAGTAATACCTACACATGAGTATTGGTTATAGTCACGGCTGCATTCTTACCATCTTACAATGTTTGGATGGACTTTCTGACCCGGGCTGATTTTCTCAGGGTATGGGGTGCACACTCATATGGAAACATTTAGGGCAATACAGCTACAGGGGGACCCTGTCACCACTCATCCCACAGCCTCCCTCAGAGGGGCGTGATCCTAGCAACTGAAGGTCAGAGGTCATCAGAGCTGAGTGAGGCTAGATAGATCCAGATCTCAACCTTCTAGTGCTGCGTGCTGATCAGCGGGGGCGCTTCTCGGGTCAGTGGACATCCGGGCCTGAGCCCAGACCTCTGAGGTCAGATCCTTTGATGAAATATTGGACTATTTGATGCTTTAAAATAAATGCTAAAATGTTAAAATGCACACTCATTGTATAGAAGTGACAGTTATTTGCTAAAATACTTTTTATGAATGCTTCTCAGATGAAAGATAGTTGTTGGATTTTACCTAAGTCTGCAAAACTCAAGAGTTTTGAAAACACAGCAGTAGTCAGTGTTGCAGTATTATGTCTGATCATATGTAGCCCACATTGATCTGCAGTATAACCGCAGTCGAGTATTCCTTAAACAACAAAGTATCTGTGACAGCCATATCAGCCCACATATGTTCACACACAGCCAACAGACATCTAATGCCTCAGTAAAATCATCAGTCGTGATAACTTGCAATCTAATCTTCAACCAACATGTGCAGCCTAAAAAACCCTCTTATATTACAGGCAGAAAGTCTGCGGGTGAGTCTTCCAGAGGGGACACAACCCCACCAGCACAGAACAATGGTGAACCTCTCTGGAGTCTGTGACTGAATGCACACAGATTCAAGTACAAACATTCCTGCACACAAAGAGAGCAAACCAGGAGGGGTGGAGACGGGGGGAGAGGGGGGATGCTGCAGGTGAGGTGACAAGTCTGAACAAAACCAGAAAGCAGTCAGTTCACCGAGTTTGAGTGACAACAACACATTTCCCTGTCACTCTCCTGAACCGCACATAACTGACACACACCACCACACTAGATGCAAAACCAGAAATTCCCACCAACAATGATTTACCACAGAGATGCTGTTGTGTGTGAAGAAAGAACGAGAAACATTACAAAGCAAAAGCTGATCATTTACTCTCCACATTTTTAGATTTCAACACAAACCTGTGCATTTCTCATCCAGTTCTGTACCAAATGATCTGAGCTATTCTCTCCATGTTAGTTTTGTAGACTTTTCTCATGTTACGTCAACAAATGTTTTAATTGTATATATTTACTTTTATTTGTGGAGAAACCTTAAAGTATTAAAATAAAACTCAAGGCCTGAGCTATTAAAAAAATGAGCAAAATCTCTGATCAGTCAACATTTTCTTTGCGTAAAAAGCGGAACAACAACTACCACAAGAAAAGAGAATCACATGTTCTGTCTGCATGCTCTCCCAGCAAAATTCCTTCTTTTTTTAATCTGTTTCACAAAAGACTTAAATATTAGGCAAACTGGTTAGCCAGCCAGCCAGCTATTGTTGAGTGGCAACATCTAACAGAGTCCTTTGTGTGTTTCCATAGCTTGTCTTGGTATGCTTTGATGCAGTTCCCCTTTTGTAAAAATCCATACAACCTTACAAGTTATTCTGTCAGGAGCAGAGAAAGACAGAATTGAAACCAGTAAAGCGTGCAAAAACTTAGTGAGCTGTTGAATTAAGTATAACTTATTATTAGCCAACAATGAAATATGAATGATAGGGATATGGTACATTGAAGTGTAAGATGATATCACTTTGTGTCTTCCTGTTATCTGCGATGCCTTTTAAAATACATGCAGCATATTAACAGGGAAATGTCATCTCTTTGAGAGGGTTGAAACAAGGTATGCCACATAAAAATGCCCCCAGGGCATCTCTGAAAGGGACAAAATCACCTGACCAGCCCATGTGCTCCAGGCTGGTGAAAGTAAACATCAGGGGTTATTTTTAACTGAGTCAGGTGAACGACGTGCTGTACTTGTACTTCTGTGCGTTTGTAACTGTACAATTGAATTCTGAGATGAGAGAAGACAAATGCCAGAACCCATAAAACCTACACTGGACCTCTTGAGACCAGGGCAACAGGCACCATAAACTGCAGGGACCCTCCATAACTGAATGTCCCAAACCCAGCAATCACAGAATGTTACCCTAATGTTAGTATTTGGTTCCCGTTTGGTTGTTTTTATTCTAGGAATGTTCTTTTAAATATTTTTTGGGCAACCAAATATGTACGTTCCAGGATGTTCAGGGAATCAATAATTGTTAGCTGGGAAAACCCCAAACCAAAACAAACAGCAAGAAACAAAAACTGAAAACATACTGCTGTCATACAGACTTCACACAAACTGGTCTGAGGTTCACCAGCCAGCTGAACAGCAGACACATTTTTCCCTGCTGAGCTTCATGAAAAGATACCATGCTAACTAGTGATGAGGAGGTGATTATTACCTTAAGAAGAATGAAAATAGACGGCTGTCATGTATGGGTCATAAGCCGTGACCCAGATCCAGACTTAGACATGCAATAATAACACCAAGAACAAGGTCACGTTTATGTGGCCTCAAAAGATTTCAAGACTAAAACCACAAGATCAAGACTTCAAAAGTTCAAAACTTCATAAGAAAGTTTTGACCATACTGTATTCAGTTTACACACAGATTTCTCTGTTTAGTTCACAGAGAAACAGATAAGAATGTTATTATGGAGAAATATGCACAAGTCTCATCAGAATTTTGTTTAATGTGTTAAAATTGTTTCATAAACTCAGTTAATGTCACTGATTCTGATGGTCAGTACAGCTGTGTGGACACAAACGCCTGTTTACTGTAGACTTATAAGTGTAACATGATATAAAGAGCCTCATAGAACTTGAGGAAAGTGGTCTGTACTGCCCCCTTGTGGACATTTAAAGTACATTAGAGACGAGGTTTGTCTGTCTGTCTGTCTGGAAAATGACAAAATCCTAATGACTACATGAACAGGCCGTGTTTCAGTCCAGTTTACTGATTATTCAACAGTATTGATTTAAAGAGAAAACTCTTGTGCATATAACTCTCTGATGTGATTATTAAAATATAAATACATTTTCATGCTATTGCATTTAATAAATGCTGTGCCTAGATTTTAGCATTATTGCGTTTCCTTTTATTTGTAATCATGTACAACTACATATTTTATTAATAGTTTTACTTATAGAAGCTGAAGAAAAAACTGTGTTCTAGAAAAATGTAAATTTTTAGAAACTTTTATTAAAAATCAGTGGTAAACAAAAGGAGAGTTTTAAAATGTAGAAGATACAAAAGAAACCAAACATCATCAAAATCCCCCAAACAGTTTTATTGAGATTGAATTCAGATGACATCTTACACTGTCTCAGATGTCGACAGAACTGTTACTTGGCATTTTGTAAGTTTGCATATAATCTGTGAAATTAAACCTGAAGTCTCTATGGTTGACTTTGGGCACATGTAAATGAAACAACAACAGTTATCAGGAAAGCAAACAGAAAGAAAGGAAACAGCATTCCCCATAATTCCTAATCATCTCAAGTTTCCTGGACGTTACAGAGAAATAACAATCATGGTAACAAATCATCAATATGACATGTAGAATTGCATTAGTTAACATCTTTATTACTTTTAAATACATTGTTCCTTTCTTTATTAAAAGTACCCACAGATAGCCATCTCTTATAATGCTTTAAATTTATTACATTATTTTCAGGTGTACATCATCTCGGCCATGTGCGACATTTTCTTGGGGATGTAAAGGTAATATTCCATGTAGCCGGAAAGGTCCTCTATGGTGATGTCATCAACGTAAGCGCGGGCTTGTTCAGAACATGATCGAGGCGAGTTGGAAGTTCCGTTATTCGTTCCAGCATAAGTTCTGTTGCTGTTGGAAGTGTCCTGCGGGCTGGGCATCTTCCGTTCACATTCAGAGATGACATCACGGAGGCCAGTGAAGGAGTAAACCTCGACTCCCTGCCAGCTGGGACACTGGCATTCTCTCTGTCCACACGGACACTGGCCGCCTTCCTGCAGCTTGCACAGAGTTTGAAAGTCAGACGGAGCAACATTACCATCGGCTGCCTCTAGAGCAGCATGGCTGCTTCCTAAAGTGGGCCTGTTTTCAGGAGCGCTCTTTTCATCCGAGGGCATTCGTGGACTGAGCTGGACTGATTCTGGACGTTTAGGAGCAGGGAGACTCGTTTCATACCCAATGACACCAAATACAGTTGAATGAGGAGCAGAGAAGGGAGCTTCATTTAGCACAGAGATGCCCAGAGAGGCGCTTGAGTCGTCAGGCTCTGGTGGGGTCTTGTGTTTGAGGTGAGCAGGAGGAGGAGACATTTTGCTGCAGTAGGTAAACGTTGGAGGGTGAAGAATGGGAGATTTTGATCGGCGGCGTCGCTGGCTTCTCACGACACCTCTGGATGACTTTCGTGTGCATCTATAATTAATAATGAAGCATAAAATAATCTGACTACAGCCCTATGTTACTGTTGTTGTAACTACAGCTGCACTGATACAATCATGTATCGATGTCACAATTGATTCTTTACATCACGGGTCTCTAGAGGAGCTCCTGAAGGGCCAGTGTCCTGCAGAGCTTAGCTACAACCCTAAACCAACTGACAGATACAACAAAATCAGCTAATTAAAGTCTTCAGGATAATGGCCCTCCAGAAACAGGACTGGAGACCTCTGATTTAAATTCATAAATGACTTATGTCTTATTGTGGGGTAGTCGGCGATACCCAACCCACCAGCTGCGTCTGTCATCTGGAATCAAGAGGACAAAACCTCAACACCATCTTACCCGAGCCAGGTCTCTTTTGAGGAAGTCATCTTGGATTTGGCTCCTTCCGGGCTGCCTCGACTAACCAGTCTGGAAGCCAAACTCTCACAGACACGGGCTGTAGCTGTGGAACTATGAAAACATTGATAACATTACCTGGATGGTTCAAATCACTCTCCAGACAAACTGCAGCCATCACTGAATCAAAGATAACAAACCGTTCTGCATCCACACGCAGTTTTTTGAAAGCGGTCTGAAGTGTGTCCTCTTCACACTCTTCTCCTTCTTTCTCCACAGCAGCCATAATGCCTTAAAACTGAAAGACACACAATAAAATAAACAACCAGACACAAGCTTGAAGTTTCCTATAAGATTCAGATTCAGTGAAAAGTGTCATTAGACAATTCAGACTCACACACTGAGAGTGAGTGACATTACACACACTGACGTAACACCCATTATTGTAAGTCTCACTTAAATGTGAAGTGGCTGAAACTTCAAGACAAAAAACACTCCACTAACACAAGCTAACATCTTAGATCAGTGTCTCATGTTATGAACAAGCAGTGTCTCATGTTATGAACATGAATGTCTCATGTTATTAACTCATGTTATGAACAAGCAGCGTCTCATGTTATGAACTCATGTTATGAACTCATGTTATGAACCCATGTTATGAACTCATGTTATGAACTCATGTTATGAACTCATGTTATGAACATGAATCCCCATGTTATGAACATGTATGAATGTTATAACTCATGTTATGAACATGAATGTCTCATGTTATGAACCCATGTTATGAACTCATCTTTGAACCCCATGTTATGAACTCATGTTATGAACCCATGTTATGAACTCATTTATGAACCCATGTTATGAACTCATGTTATGAACCCATGTTATGAACTCATGTTATGAACCCATGTTATGAACATGAATGTCTCATGTTATGAACATGAATGTCTCATGTTATGAACATGAATGTCTCATGTTATGAACCCATGTTATGAACCCATGTTATGAACCCATGTTAACAGAATGTCTCATGTTATGAACCCATGTTATGAACATGAATGTCATGTTATGAACCCATGTTATGAACCCATGTTATGAACCCATGTTATGAACATGAATGTCTCATGTTATGAACTCATGTTATGAACCCATGTTATGAACCAGTGATTCACATGAGCACTTAGCATTGTGAACATTAGCCTAGCGTGCATGGCTCAACATTAGTCGCGGTTAGGTCGATGAGTGAGAAATGGAGCAGACAGACATACTCACGGCTAAAGGGCCAGACCCGAATACAGGTCGAGCATGCAGGAGACGAGCTTCAGTCTCTGGGTAACACAAAGCCAACAGGCGAACCGGAGCCAAGCAGCGTCAGTGTGTGTGAGGACGGAGCACAACTCACACTCATTCATTTATTACTTATTCAATTATTTATTATTAGAAGAAATGAAAGAAAACGACAAACCGCACGATACTTCAGACGTTACGCTCACAGCGAGTCCGCAGCGCAAACCTTCGTGACGTCGTACACACAGTACCGCCCTCAGTTTGTACGATGAGCGCATACGAGCTCGGCTGTTTCATTAACTGAGTACGTTTTATTTGTTTAGTTTAGTTATGTGTTCAACAGATTGTTATACCATATTTTAATATGTAACAAATCGTTGTCTCGTTTATTGATTACTTACGGCACACACACGTATGCGTAACTAGACAAACAGCGCACAAATGTACTTTTTACATTTTTAATACAACTTTTTTAGTTTTGCCAGTCCAACCTTTGGCACTGTGGCAACGTTATTACGACGTTATTTCTGCGTTTAGCTGCTTTAAAGGAGCCTCTGTGGTTTGAATCGTTTCATGCTGTTGTTCTCCACCAGCGGGCGACCTGCAGTGAACGCGTCTAACCCAACAGCGCCCTCTTGTGCTCACTGAATTGTGCTGCAGGTGAAAAAATCCAGACACAAAATGAATATATATATATATATATAAATAAAATAAATATGTATAATATTTATAGCAGGACAATCACGAGACTGTTGTATTACTGCACAATCTTCCAGATGTATAAAGCACACAAAAGCCAAATTCAGGGCAAATGAAAAGGAACAAAGTTTGGTGAGTTGTTTACACGTTTCTTCTGCATTTGCCTTGATTTATGTTTGAAGAAAGCCAGGGGAAGCCATAAATCCACAATGTCTGTTTTTAACTCATTCAACGTGCTGGATGTTTATTGCGCAGGATCTCAGTTTTATAAGCACACAAATACACAGGCCTGTGAAATATGGATGTTAAAAATACATCAGTCTTGCCTTGTCCCATTCCTTTTGGATAGACAAATGACAGATTTGCAGAAAAATAACCAGATGTTTGGGGTTTGAGCTTGCAGTGAATGTAACGTTATTTGGATGGAATTTGAGCGTTTCATGGGCTAACAGTTATATTAGACACATTGACACGTAGTTTTGTCTTTCATGTTGCCTGAATGTATATGTAAATGTACACATATATACAGTGAGGTCCAGCAGTCTAAGAGCAGGCTGAAATTAAACTTTAACATTTTTACTGTGTCTCAGAATTTTGGTGTGTATAAAATAAATGTTTTGGATGTTGAGTCATGACTGTGTGAGTTTTGTTTATGATAAATCATAAATTAGATTTTTTTTAGGAAGACTGGACTGATAGACTCCCACTTGAAGTTACAAAATAACCTTTCAAAGGTTCATTTAGATTTAAGCATTAGTAAGTTGCAGTTGCTGAGCGTCACCTGCAGATGGTGCTGCAGTGCAAGTTACCGCCAGCTGAGCTTAATGATACGAGGCGGCCATATGTTACGAGAAGCAATCTGCCATGTGTTAAAAATGATCTGTTCCCCATAATAACAAAGTTCCCTCCCGCACTGAACAATTCCTGATCCCATATCACGTTACATCGGCACACCTATTCTGCTTTTAAAATTGACTGATGAAGAACATTTGGCCTGCCTTGAAAATATTATTAATAATAACAATGCGTTCAGAGGTTACTGTTGTGTAAAATCTGCTAGGCCAGACTCAGACATACACTGCATTGTTAGAATCTTGCTGGAACCTTCGTTTGTCTACAGAGCAGAAACTTGTGAAAATAATAATGATATTTTATAAATCATAGTTTCCCTGTTTATAGTAATGTCAAAGCAGGCTGGACACAGCTCTGTATGCATTAACACGATAAAAGATCTCTGTGCTCCAGTTAGTGCTTCTGTGGAAGGAGTTTTTACGCAGCTCTCATTAAAATGATTGTATTTCAGTCTTTTGATGAAGTTTTTTATGGGCAGACATTGAGGTTGTGTGCTGAACACAAACACACATGTGATGTCTGTCTGCCCACATGGATTCCACTTGAGACTGATGTACTGTTTAAAGACTTTACATTGAGTCAAATAGTGGCCCCCCCCACACACACACACACACACACACACACACACACAGTACACACACACACACACACACACACAGTACACACACACACACACAGTACACACACAGTACACACACACACACACAGTACACACACACACACAGTACACACACACATACACACACACACAGTACACACACACACATACACACAGTACACACACACACACACACACACACACACACACACACACACACACACACACACACACACACACACAGTACACACACACACAACACACACACACACATACACACACACACACACACACAGTACACACACACACACATACACACACACATACACACACACACACAGTACACACACAGTACACATTAGTGTTTGCTTTGGTCATCTTTCTATAATAAAATTTCCTCTTTTTTATCAGTTTTACACCAACAACAGCCCCAAACTAAGATTTGTAAATTTTCTGATAAAATTGTGTGTGGTACTTGCCACTTCTGGGTTGTTGCCATGAGATTGTGTTGTGGGTTGTGATTTAGTGTACTGCTACACAGTAACGCTGTTGTTCTAGGATGTTGCTTGGGTGTTCTGAGCAGTCGCTTACTGACCCGCATCTAAAGATCCCAGACTTTATGATATTCTGGCGTCCATACACTTGATGGCTTGAGTTCTTTTTGTGTTGAAAAATTGTAGGTTAATGTATTTAGTGTAGTAGTGCCCATAGTGTAAAGTCACATTAGTGTAAAGCCAAATTATAATAATAGTATTATACTATTATTATACTAATATAATAATAGTATTCAAACTATAACTCAAAATGTGAGCAATGGCAATTAATGTAATAAATCAAAAATTCATAGACTCTATTTAGGTATGTTGGAAGTGAAAGCTGATTTATGATTTACCTTTTTTTGCATGCCAAAGAAAATGAGATGTTGTAAAGTTTTGTATTTATAAAACAGTCCAGCAGAAGGTAAACAGAAACCAGCCACCATGACAACAAGAGGAAGAGAGGAAATCCCTTTAATCCACCAAAATCCAAATATTTCTGGAGTAGGTAAAAGATTATAAATGATATTACTGTTGGCTACTGAGAGTAAATGGAAATAAACATTAAATGAATGATGACTTTTTTCTAGATTCAGTCATTTTCATCATGCATTTGTGATTCAGAATAATGACACTTGATTGATAATGACACTAAAATTGATGACCGTGTTTTTTAAACAGTGGAAGAAATATTCACTCTTGTTTCACCCATTAAAGGCAAGAGAGAGAGAGAGAGAGAGGGAGCATATTCATGAGTGTGCAGGGTTTGGGATTTTTTAGTTTAATTTAATAAACTTTTTGGGGCTCGAGCTCTTATATGCCAAGTTTGGGTTCAGGTGGGTTTCATATGTAGAAACATAAAGAAGATAATAATTTATATTTTTGAAAATGTATTACCTTTTTCATTTTTAGGGTAATGTCCCTTTAACAGATGTGTATTTAACAGAAGTGTATTTGTCATTTGACAGCATTATTCACAGAAAGAATCTGCTTACTGGCCCAAATCAAACCAGCCCCCGTCTTTAATATGGCCCACGCCATTCTTCAGATTTTTTTCTCCCAGTGTTGTTGGGCAGTGATGCTTGCCTTTACAACTACTGATTATCTTTATGTGTGATGAACACATCACAGCACGTGACATACTTTTGCTGAACAGTGCTGCTGAACAAAGCGTTTGATGGGGAATGTTCTCCAGCCCTTCAGACAGGTCGCTCCTGAGAGTCCACACACCCACAGTGGCCGGTCAGAGCGACGACTCCATACTGCCTGTACGTGTGTGTGTGTGCCGGGCCGCGAGAGTAGAAAAACTTATTGACTCTGAAAAGAAACAGTTTCCTGAGAGGAAAGAGATTCCCACAGGAATACAGCCATGAAGAGGAGGTAGAGAGGAAGGAGATTCTGCTTAAATGTTTTCCATGTCAGGTTCACTTCAACCCAGAGGACTGAAAATTCTCAGTGGCCCCAAAAATAATCTCCTGTATTATAAAGAGAGGTGGATAAGATACAGGCACAAAGACACGTTTAAAGCAAAATGTTTCAGAAATAGTTATTTAGGTTTTTTAGTGATATAAAAGGTATTGTTCAAAATTAAGACAAAGATACCTGCAACCTTTCTGGTTATCAGAAGTTACACACATCCTAAGCTTTTAAAGAGATCTCAACAACATCTCAAACTGTGCTCACATTTGCCAAGACACCAAAATATGCAATCGGAAGTGAGAGCTCTCAAAATAAACTCAAGCATTTCTCAGTCATTTCAACAGTCTCATTCATGTCTTTTTCTACACAGGAACTTCTAGAAGGAGAAACATTGGAAGCAAAGATGATTATGATTGCCTTTATGACCCCTAAATGCTAAGGATGCTGGGAAATATTTTCATTCTACATAAACAATCAGTGTTCTGCACACAGTTCTGGGCTGTCTGCCTGTGCTTTTGATCCAGTTACATGTAAGACAATCTGACAACACAGAAGATGTGTGTGACGCTGCAGAGAGAGATTCTGTTCCGCCTGGCGGAGGGAAGTGAAGGTCAGCTGCTTCCCCTTCAAGTCCAGCATCATTATAGACGTCCTGCAGAGACAGACGGTCTCCAGAATGGAGAACCTCCAGCTTCTCATGTACTCAAAACACAGAGAGCAAAGAGCTCAACACTTGGTGTTATTCTCCATCTGAGCTGGAGAGCCATGTGATGTCAAATGAATGTGCTGGATTTAATGGAGATTCAGATTTAATTGCTTATTTCATTCAAGTTTTCCTCTAACAAAAAAGGTCTTAAAAGTCTTTAAAATGTTGGTGAAACTTATCAGGCAACATTCTGATCAGTTTTAAGACCTTCAACAGCCAGTGTGAAATTAAAATCGTTCCACATTCTAATCGGCTCATATTTGGCTCCTTATTACACAAGCATTGAGAACGATGAGTAGAGACATATTTTTCATACTCCTGTCAGTCTTGCAGGCATCTTCAGGGGCCCTTATTCTCCGAACTGAAGTGAGCTGTCAGTCACAGACTGGAGCAGGAGGCAGAGTGGAGTGTAATGATGGGAGAGTGCTGATGTATCAGACAAAATAATGACACAGATCTCTTTGTGCTCTGAGCTTCCAAGAGCTTCTTTTAGAGGGGCAAAAGAGATCATTGATGCTCTTCATACACATGCCCGAACGCTTCTCAGTTTAAACAACTCCAAGGATTTCTTTTCATGCAGGAAGAAACGCAGAAAAAAAATTCCTTTTTATGGTATTAAAGACTATTCTCGTGTTACGTAAGGTGTGAATAGAATAGCTTCATTCATGCCTCTTGTATCCGAGAGGAATAGATGGATGTGAAAATGAATTCCAGAGACCCGTGGGCAATGGTGGACACGTGATGAAGATTAGCCGGTGTCGGGCTGCTCCGAACCCCCTCATACATGTTTGCTTTAGTAATTAGGAGAAGGAAACGACCTCTAGGGCCCTTCCAAAAATCCACACACTTTCACATTTTTTAACACAACTTATGTGGTGTAATCTCAGCATTCAGTCTTTGAAGATGATATTGGATGTGATAGCTGTCTTATAATAGCCATTTTATGTAAAAGTTATGCAGCGTAATCCTGTTAGCTCTAATGCAGAGAAAGTTGATTATATCATTAAATCAACAGTAATTAGATACAGGTCATACTAAAACTAATTTGTCAAAATACAGCTTGTATTCTTGTGTAATAATACTTGTGTTCAGTGGTGTTTGATATTGTTTGCTATAAAATACTTTGTAACTAGTAAGTTGAGTTTTGCTTGTAATGTAAATGTTACCACAGGGATGTGACGTGAATATTTATCATGATAAACTTCTGGTGTAAGGTGTGTGTGTGCACTCAGTAAGTCTGAGTCTGTGGCTCTTTCTGCTGTGCTGATTGGCTGAGACGACGTGCTGTGTTCCAGCGTGTAAGTGAAGGAGAAACAGCTTCTGTAGATCAGCCCATCAAATCAGAGACAGGGGCACCATGATTGGTTGTCTCACCCATCTCCATTCACACCTCAGTGTAGACACATCAGGGACGACACACCATACAACCATCAGGAGCAACATTATATTATAGATTTAGTTTTAAATTTTCATTTACATTTCATTTTAGGTTGTTTATAAAAGTAATTTTCTATTACTTTACAAAGACAAAACTTTCCATTGTTTTGACCTGTTACATGATCATCCGGAAAATGTCTATAAAAATTATGGAAAATATTACACCAATGAAAAATAATATTGAACCAAAAATTATACTCAAAAGAGTGATATTTGTTGAGAATGTCAGTATATTTGTGGGGATGTTATTTAAACAAGACAAAACATGTTTAAACAAGCAAACAGCAGCTAAACAGCATGGGTAAACATTCATTTCGTGAATGAAATCTCACGTTTTCCTGCAGTCAAACAGAAGCATCTTAAAACCATTAGTGGCATGAAAACAGCAGCATGAAAACAGTTTAAACACGTTCACTATTATGTTCATGTTCGTGATCTTGCATGAAGTCTCACAAATCCACAGGCCAGTTTCCCACAGATTCCTGCTTACAAGACGGGAGGTGATGCTGAACTGCTTAGACAGGAAAGTCACACATTGACATGGTTGTATTGTTCACTATGACGTTTCTGTTGTGGAGTTATTTAAAAAACTATGAAATTTCATATATTTTTAGAGTGAATTTATACTTGTGATTTAGGAGAAAATGAGATGTGCGTTTAACCCCTCATCCTGTTACCTTTGACCTTCTGAGCTTCACAAGTAGAGGAAGTCGTAAACTGAAGAGTGTTTTCTTCAAACAGTTCATTCATATACTTTTATATTTTAACTCACTTAGATTAGGTCAACTTAAGATTCCCATAAAGTGACTGATGACACAGTCTCTCCTGTGTTGACAGACTTCTTTGTAATTTGTAAATCTCAAAATCTAATAATATAATGATACATTTATAAGGTATTGTCCACTTAAACATCTTGATTGTAGGTGGCTACTTTCTAGTAACTGGAAAGTAATTGTAATCTTTTTTTAAAAAAATGGCAGCTTCAAATGATTAAAGAATGAATAGCTTGTAGCTTGACCAGCCACATTTTCAGCTGTCCCAGCATTTCACTAGAGTAAACGTGGACACTGTCTCTGAACTGAAAAGCAGAAAAGCTGAGACACACATGCTGCTCGCTTACATTATGCATTACCTAGAAGAACAGAAAATAGAATTAGGCTCCATTCAGACAGCTGACCCATTCTTCTTCATCCCCTTAAAGTTCAGAGCTCATGGCAGATCTAAAAACCTTAATCACAAAAATCAATTTCTACATGGAGAAAAATTTGGCATTTTGTTTAGAAACTGCTCACCTGTACTTTTGCGCTCTGTTTGATTTTCAGATTTGATATTCATTTTTTAGAATGACAAGATTTGGTTGTGGAAAATGCTTTACTTCTTTTTGTACTTTCTTCTTGAGAAATCAGGCACAGGCAGACATTATTAAAATAGCTAAAGAGATTCATATCCAGTCTGTCATACATCGCTGCACCTGGTCTCACACTGCTGGTCATCCAGAGCACCTGTGTGCTGCACAGAGACTGTTTCACACTGAGCTGAGCTGTCCGAAATCCTGCTGCATGATTTAAAGGAAAATACACACTAGCAAACCAAACCAAGCCTGTCAGCTATTTTAAACAACTAAAACAACATCTCGAAGGCCTGTGCTGTAGATGTGTGCTTGCTAGTGCAGTGAATGTGGTATTTGAACATCGTCCTTGGTGTTTTAGTCAACTGCTTTATCAGGAAGTTCTCACGCAGGTTGGTAGCAAACCGGCTTCCAAAAAACACAACAGGAATGGAAATATGGGACTCAACTGACTTTAGAAACACACATAAAACCAGTTTAAATAAATCAATATTCAGATTTTACCAACTTTGCACTTTGTTAACATGCAATTGAGCAGCTGTTGCATTTATAGAATCCAAAGTTTGCAGTTCTATGGTGCATGCTCACAGTCAAAATGTGAAGTGTGCAATATTTTCAAAGGTAATTTACGTTCTCTTATATAACAGTTAGTAGAGGCTTTACTGTGTGTATCACACTTTATTGCCACAGTAACCATTTACTCTCTCTGTCTCTCTTTCTCATGCAGGTTCTGAACATTGTATTAGAAACAACAAAACCCATTCGACTGATGTTTACCATCGGTGGCAGAGTGACTCCTGAGTCAGTACACACCAGCTGAATCACACCACTGTAAGAGATGTAGCTGTGACATCCAGTGTACTTTGTGTGACAGACAGCAGCTCCTCCACTGCAAACACAACAGTGAGTATTACATCTGCTCTGTAGGGGTGAAGACTAGACTTCCTGAGTACTGTACAGAAGTTAAACCCATTTATGGTTCATTTAAAGCAGCTGTCAAGCACATGTAGTCCACATTCACAAATGCACCGTTTAGAACTTCTAGGGGTTTTTGTCTAAGTGTTCTTGAATGGCAACACGTTTTCCTCTCGAATGCAGTGAGGCGCTAACAGCAGTCATGAGAGTTTATTTACACTGGTCGACTAAGATGAAGCGTGACCTGTTTGAGTTTCTTGAGTTTATTTAGCTACTGTGGTAACCAGTGCATTGTACAATCACCGCAACTGAGTTATAGGCAACATACAGCGAGTGTGTGTTGTTAAGTTAAGTTAAAGGGGTTTCCCTCTACCATCAGTGTGGTCTAGAAGTTTAAAAGAAGATCCTAAAAACCAGATGCTTAGAACAGGCATAGAATTGGCTTAACCATGGACTAATGTCTTTTTTAATGTTAAGGCCAGTTTTAACCCTGGATTAAGCAGCGTTCACAGTGGTCATTTTGAAAATAAGTTATCACCACTTTTAACCCTGGGTTATAAAACCCTTCTCTGGAACCAATACAGTGCTAATTCAGAAACATACAGTTTAATACTGGTAAAACATGACCCATAAGTGTTGATAAGTTTTGTGAAATCCGCCCACATACATTTTCAGACCAATGGGCAGAGAGCAAACACTATAATTGACAGATACTTTGACCAATGACAGTTTGTCTCATTGTCTGTCTCCTGTCAGAGGACTGTGAGGAATTCACTGTTAATTCACTGCTGCTCTCAGGTGTCACACTTACAGCTTCTCTATGTCAACAGTAGATGCTTCTCTAAAGTCAGTGTCAACAGTAGATGTGTCTCACTGTGTGCTTTAGGATCACAAAGTTAAAGGTCAGATGTGTGACTCCTGTGGCAATGGCTGCTGGGTGATACAAGACACACAAGGACACCAACACAAGCTTACAGGGACTAAACTACATGACCCTCAAAATCACGCACAGACGTAGAGCCAGCGTTTTTCCTGGACTGTCTCTTCTGTGATGGTTTGGAGATGACTTTAATGACTTGCTGGGAAACAAACAGATTTCTTGTCCTCCTTTGTGAAACAGGTGGAGCAGCAGACAAAAGTGCTTTTGTTTGTTTGTATCTAAGATATACAGTTTTAGCACGGAAGAAAAAAGACAGAAAGAAAGAAAGAAAGACAGAAAGAAGAGCTTAAATAATTGGGTCTTGGAAGACTTATTTAAAAATGTCTAAGCACAGTTTGAGCAATCTAGGAGTAATTCTTGAGAACCAGGGAGAAGTCTTGATTTAATCTCATTGCTGTTTTGAAAAATTTAAAGAAACAACCAAGATATTTATGAGCTCTCATTTGTAATTTCTCTTTCCTGTTGGCAGGAAGTTAAAACAAACAGATAGAATTGATCTTCTTTATGTTCACCAAGCTGCATGTCTCAGTCTATCTCCAAACCTCTCTGTACACAGAGCAGTGATGTTCACTCATAAACCTGTCAGACCTCTCTTACTTTGATTGCTCTGCTCCAGCAGTGTCTCACCCTCCTGTCTGTCTGCTCCTTAGGCTTGAAGCTGTCTGTCTGCAGATCAGTGGAGCTGCATAGGCCAATGTACCCAAACAGATGACAGCTGGACTGAGACCTGATGCTGTTTCAAATGGAAATGTCCGGTTTCAGGTTGCAGAAGAGCTCTTCCTGTGTTACATATTACTGTTTACTATCACAGCACGGTGAGAACTAAAGTCTCTGACCTTTCAGCTGCTCTTGTCTGACTCTGTGCCCACTAAGAAACATGAGGGGAGGGAGGGCAGAAAAACCTGCAGTATGAACGCAAAGACATATTTCTGAAGGGCAAATTAAAGAGGAAAAGATTCAATAAACTTTCCTCATTGCTGTAAGACTTCTGAGCAACATTGGCATGTAAGATGATCACTGATTGGTCAGGTCCTGCCTTACTGAATCTCTGGTTACACTTGGCAACAGGAATATTTGACTCCTCCCTAATAATGTACAAAAGAATGTATTTATTTGAATCTAGCATCGTCAAAACATATCATTTCCAAAGTCAAAACAGTTTATGCTTTTAAATAAACTTTCATTGAATTACTCAAAGATCTTATCACAGAACTCCTGCTTTCCAGTTGAAATATAAATTAAATATTAATCTTATTTTATAACATTGGGTCATTAACAGACTTTCCTGGCTGATCTTTCTTATCTGTGGTAGTTTTGCTGAGCTAACAGCTGTATAGTTCAGTCATGGATCTGAATGTATATAATGAAACAAATGCAAGTTGTGTTTTCAGTGTGTAGATTGTCACACGAAGAAAAGTTTATTCTGAGAAACTCACTAACCAAATGTGAGTACACGTATTCTTCATAATACATTCTCACCATTTATAACAAGGAAAATTATTTGTATAAGTTAAGAAAAATCACCAGACTGGATGCTTTTGTGCTTTGCAGGAGTCTGGTGCAGTATACAGAAACATGGAAAACTTATTTTGAAACAAATCCTGTTTATCCCAGTAGTAATTTCAGGACAGATTCCAGAAGCACAGCAGGGGAATGTTCTTTTATTCTATTAAATCTTATGATGCATATTTTAATAATAAACTCCTGTGATACAGTATGAACTAATATTAAAGCAGTGTTATAATAAACACTGAATGGTAGTGAATTATTACACACCTTTATATATCATTCCATAACTAATTCTGATGTTTCACCAGTTTCTTCTGTCCTATCAGTGGCTGTTTGTCGTGTAAGCACATGTTGCAGTTCTGTGTGAATTCTAATTACTTTGGATCATAAAGAATGTAAATGTGGTATCTGTGGCAGGACGATGTAATTAAACTTGAATTGAAATCTCACATAACTCTGTGGATGTTCCACTGTGTCTGTCGGAGGTTTATGGAGGTTTTCCCAGGACGCTGCAGGGTTACAGGATCTGTTTTTGTCTTATTTCTCATGTAGCACACACTAGAATGGACGTCAAACTGGACTTGAAACGTTTTGAAATTCTTTCAGTTCTTGTAATGGGTATTCAGCTTGACACGAGTGTGACATGCTGTAGACCTGCTTCATTTAAACAATCATTGCCACCATTTATAATGTTTCTTTCTCATATTCATCTATGGATCACATGGAAAATACTGGTACTTTTAAATAATTGACCAGAAATAATGTTCAGTTAAAAAAAACATGACCAAGTTATTTTCCAAATGCCTTAATACAGTTCTCATTAGTACTTCAAAGTGATATGAATGTCGTCACTGTAAATAATATTTATTCAGAAGCAGACAGGCACTTTTAAAGCAATGCTACTTTAAGGTCACGCATCACTAAGTGTACCAAGGCAAAACCGGCAGGAATTTCTGCTGGCTTACAGAAAGAAAGCGCTAATGTTCTCTCTCACAGCAGCCCCTCACAAACCCTGCCTCTCCTCTAAATCGAGACGGGGTGGGAGCTACAATTTAAACGTGCTTAGATTTAATACCTGACCAATGTCCTGACTATTCACTCTGTGCTTGAATGATAGTCCAGAGAGGTTACTCTTTCACCCAAAGAAGCTTTTGCTTTCCAACAGCTCTGTAAAGCACCCCGTGTCTTTCTCACTAACAGGAGAAGTGTGGATATCACTCCTCCAGCTGCCTGTTCTCACTGCGGGATATCACTCCTCCAGCTGTCTGTTCTCAGGTGAGTGAGCGAGGCGGGTGTGTGCAGGTGACAGTCTGGCGAGCCCTCCATGAGGAACCCATGAGGAACCCTGGAGAACTGAGGGCACAAATGTTGCTGTCGTTTAATTGTATTGAGTTGGAAATGTAGTAAGACAGATTTCTTTAAAGAAAATATATTATTTAATACATTCAAGTATTATTAATGCCAATGTATTACTTGACGAAGTTACTCATATAAAGTTAATAATTAAAATTTGTGCTTTCCGGACCTCAATGATAAGAATATCTGTCTTCTTTAAATATACTTCACTGGTTAAAGATTCTGCACGGGTAAGGTTATTAGTAAAATTTTCGTGTTATTACTTTTCATACTATGGCTTCCTGTCAGGAAAAAACAGGCTTGAAAACTTTATATATTAAATCTAAAAATATATATAGTATTTCATGCTTAAGTCTATTTAAAAATGCATTAAAGATTTTGGCTGTTTAGTCAGTTTGTATCTCTCCAGTGTCCTTTTGTCCTGCTGCTGGTATTCCAGCAGTGCGGACAAGCTCTGCTTTAAGAATGAGAGTCTTCAATCTCTCTGGTATTGCAGTGCAGGTCTGTGTGCTGCCATACTTGTACTCTTCTCACATATATAAAAATGTGCACTGCATAGCAGTTTTTATGTATGCCGGATTGTAAGGTGCTGAATACTGTATCCCATAATGCAATGTGCTCATGTCCTCTGTCTGCTCATGATCATACTGACTACATTTAAATGATTTACACACAATGTCATTAAAATGCAAAATAGCATGTATTTTATGAGATGTTTGGATAAAACTTGTGAATTGTAGTAAGGTTGTGTGTCATGCAATGTGTAACAGTTTGAAAACGTTATTGATGTGTATTGTATATGCTGATTCACATACATTGACAATATGGTTACCAGTATACATTATACAGTAGTAATCCTATACTATACTATACTGTATATACTATCCTATAGTGTTCTGAACACGGCCACAGCAGGAGCCTTTATCAGTCAGCATCTTCATTGGCCTTCATGTTCTAAAGTGCTGTCTAGGTAGGGAGCTCACTAGGTTTTGAGACACAGCCACCATTATACACTTTAGGTGTGCAGTGGCTGGCTGGAGGCAAATCTTCTAATAGCAGCAAAGTGTGACATGTGCTTTCAATCTTACCCTAACAAGTAACTGCTGTCACTTAATCTTCACGTTAACTTAATCTAACTCTCTGTAGCTGTCAGTCAAACTGGTGCCAAAGAACCTCCTCTAATACTCAAATCTTCCTCTCATTTGCTCACAGTTTACACAGTCTTCCAAAGACATACAGATCAATCTGAAAGTGTGGTGTCTTTTTTACTTGCTCCTCACCTTTTCTGTCTCTCTCTCTTTACCCGTGATGTGTGACAGGAGGCTGTATTTCTTGTTTTAGGTTCCTCGCGGGACACACATGTTCTTACACAGTCTGTTTCTCCATCTGTCTAGTTAAAATGTGTATAACTAGCTGTGTATAAAAACAATGAAAGTCTATGGAATGTCCCCATTTAGACAGATAAGTAAGTGTGTCTGTGTGTAACCATACAGTGTTGAAATAATCAAGCTGAGTTAAGGGTCACTGTGTCTCCTGTGCGCTCACAGCCTGATGTACACAGCACAGAGGAGTTCATTGTATTAGCATGACACAGGGCACTGCAGTCTGGATGCCACTGAAACCAACGGTTATGTGCGGAGCTTTTATCAGGCCTTAGAGAAACCACAGACCACCAGAAGTCATGGAGGAAACTTCATACTCTCTCTCTTGGTCTGTTGGGTACATGGGAATACAAATAATTTATTATTTCTCTTTCAAATTCTTGTGGGCACAGTATATTTTACTTTCTCTGTGTTTACATTTCAAAAGAACAGTTTACTCAAAAATGAAAATTCATCTTTTACTTGCTCTCATGTTGTTCCAAACCCATGATTTGTTTTGTTTGATCATGATTTGTTTTATTAATGTAATAATTATACAATCACCATAAAAATATCATAAAGGTAGTCCAAACCAATATTGGCTGGTATTTGCTAATCTTGTAAACTTTTCTATTTTTTTTTCAATTTTTTATAGGAAGTCTGATGGCTGCTCTTAGTTTAATAGGAAAGGAACTAATCTGTGTTTATCCACTTGCCTCAAAGAGAGTAGAATCAGTGCCAAATCATGACACACGCGCCACTGTTCTGTGGCTCTCCCAGCACCCCTGATAATGACCTTTATCAGGCCCTTTGAGAGACAAAACTCTTTGTAAAAGTCAAAGTAACTGACAGCACCAGCGTCCCAGACGTTGTTATTTTCCAGCGGTGTCTGAACTAGAAGCCTGTGGTGTTGTGATTGGACGAGAGGTCTGTTAACTCTGTTTATAATGATTGCTGCGAAACATCTGTTTGTTGATGCTGCTTTATGGCACGCTCTGACTGGAATGTACCGTTGCCTTTTAAGCACACAGTTCTCTTGATCTGGCATTTTTCTTCCTCTTTCTTCTCCACACACAGCCGGTGAGAGCATTTGTGGTGAGTTTGGGCCTTTGTCGACGAAACATGACACGAGTGTTGGTGTATGTTGGTGTGCTGATAGCCATAAAGGCTGTAACGGAAGCGAGGCCAAAATCAGGTTGGTGAAACCGCCGTCAAAATATTAATAAATCAATTTTGACATTAACAGTAGACACTACCTCAGAGTCTGTCAAATTACCTTCACTAAACACAACAGCATCATTATTAGCAAACCAGACTACTTTTTTTTTCAATCTGCTTAGATCAGTTTTGTGTACAACACGTGTTCAGTGATACATTGGAAAAACATTGTTTTGTTATAGCTTGACATGAGAAATCAGTAATTCTCTGTATTCTGTGTGTTCTCGTTTTATAGCTGAACCCAGATGTAAATCTGGCCCGGTTGACCTTGTGTTCATCATTGACGGCTCTCGCAGCGTTCGGCCCCACGAGTTTGAGACGATGCGTAAGTTCATGATAGACATCATTGATGATCTGGACATCGGCCTGGAAGCGACAAGAGTTGGTGTGGTCCAATATTCCAGCCAAGTCCAGAACGTGTTTTCCCTCAAAGCCTTCAGCAAGTCAGAGCAGATGGTGAAAGCCATCAATGAGATCGTTCCATTGGCTCAGGGCACCATGACCGGCCTGGCCATCCGTTACGCCATGAACGTTGCGTTCTCTGCCGAAGAAGGCGCTCGTCCCAACGTTCCCCATGTTGCCGTTATCGTGACAGACGGTCGCCCTCAGGACCGTGTGGCAGAAGTGGCAGCTGCTGCGAGAGACTCTGGGATCGAGATCTTTGCCGTGGGTGTGGCCAGGGCGGATATGACATCACTGCGAGCTATGGCCTCACCCCCGTTTGAGGATCATGTGTTCCTTGTGGAAAGTTTTGACCTGATTCATCAGTTTGGGCTGCAGTTCCAAGACAAGCTTTGTGGTAAAGTGTTTCTCCAGATGAAATCAGCCCCAAAACCTCAGTGAGAAGTTCTAGACGTTTGTGTTGAACTTTTCAACTGCTTCTGAATCTTTTCCTTAATTGTCAAAAGCCTCAGATCCCACATTCCCATTACGGTAATAAAAACTGAAGCAGTAACATTAGAAAAGATAAATGTTGCTCTAAGTATCTGCACACTGAAATAAATAAATTACAATATTTCCAGCATTTATGCATTGTTGTATAAGTCAACAAAAAGGTATAATATTAGCCAGTAGTCAAATTGTTTTACATCTGGCTCTGCTTTTCATAATCCAGTGTAATTTCCACTGTAAAAAATTCAGTGGAGTTTGTATCTGTGTGAAACTGGTTACAAATGCAGTGTTGTGTTTACTTTTAGGTACAGCTGGTGTTACTGTCACTCATCTTGCATTCACAGTATTGAGTGTGTGTTTTGGGTTTACAGGGATGGACCTGTGTCTGGAGTCAGATCATGGCTGTGAACACATCTGTGAAAGTTCTCCAGGCTCGTACCACTGCCTGTGTCTGCCTGGATACACGCTGAACAAGGACGGCAAGACCTGCACGCGTGTGTATCCAACTAACAACTAACACTATATACACGTATGACATAATTCCACTAGTGCCCAACAGCTGTGTGTGTGTTTGTGTGTGCAGCCATTGATCTGTGTGCAGAACAGAAACACAGCTGCGAGCAAATCTGCATCGCTTCACCTGGATCCTTCACATGCGACTGCAACACGGGATACACGCTCAACGAGGACAAGAAAACCTGCACAAGTTAGTGATACACACATTCAGTTGCGTTGTTTGTGTTTATGGGCAGCAGCACACAATACAACACAGACTCTGTTGTGTACTCACTGTTCACTATTTATCACTTTTATAATCAAATATTAAATATTACTCAAGTATTACAAAGTATGACTTACCCAAAAGCTTTGCTCACGTTTCTCTGCCTGTTTCAGTGATCGACTACTGCTCATTTGGGAATGACAGCTGTCAACATCAGTGTGTGAGCGTGTTGAATGGATTTAACTGTCGCTGTAATGAGGGATACACACTCAACAATGACCTGAAGACCTGCACAAGTTAGTGAGGGCGAGCAGTCTGCACTCCTCCCTGCACAACACTCACAAAAACACCAGACTGAAATGAATGTTGTGACACATGGGTACATATAAAACAAATTGAGACATGACCCAAACAACGGTGTCTTTTCCTCTGTCTAAATACAGGGTGTGTTCAGAAGGACAGTTATGAAACAACACCTGTTTGGACGTGTATTACATCCTGCATTCCAATAAATACTCCGATTTTTTACATAATACTGGAAGTGAACACATTTATTTTTAAACAAGATCAAGATGCCTCTGACTGATGTAAACATGCAAAATATGGAGGTCATGTGGCAACGATGCAGAATACAAGAGTTTAATACATGATACACTGAATACTGTTTCACAAACTCATTTTGAAGTATATACTTTGTTCTATGCATAAGTCTGTGTGTTAGTATTCCATTGTCCAGTATGTGATTGAAACAGAGTTTGTGATGATTTCTGTAAGAAATATGCTGTCAGTTTACAGAGTAATTCTGTGTCATCAGTGACGCACGCTGTTGTCTGTGTTTCAGTGATCGACTACTGTTCATTTGGCAATGACAGTTGTGAGCATGAATGTGTGAGCGTGCTTCACAGCTTCTACTGTCGCTGCCGTCATGGATACACACTTAATGAGGATGAAACGACATGCACAAGTTAGTGGGCGTCACATTCACACACGCATTCACATGTGGAGGACTCACCAGTGCCCACAGGTTCATTCAGAGACCACACACCTGTGATCACAAGCTTAGCACAACTTAACTAACATTTTCTGACAGTGTCTAATGCAGAGAGAAAGTCTGTGTACTGTTGTTTCAGCTTGGCATGTTGCAGTATAGCACATCAGCACAACCCATCTGTCTGTTTCCTGCTGTGACCAGGTGGTTTATCTGTTAACCCATGATAAACACTCGACCAGCCAGCTGGAAAAAGAGCAAAACCGAGTGATTCACAGTCATGTGAATCTGGAATTATCAAATCTTTTGGACAAACAAAAATAGTTACAGCACAGCCAAACAATGCATTGTTATTGGCTCAAGAGAAGACATTTCATATGCTTCTGAAGCACAGCATGGGTTCTGTTTTGATGTGATTGTTTGTTTTCCTGCTTTCCTCCTTCTGTTCCAGTGATCGACTACTGCTCATTTGGGAATGACAGCTGTCAACATCAGTGTGTGAGTGTGTTGAATGGATTTAACTGTCACTGTAATGACGGATACACACTCAACGATGACCTGAAGACCTGCACAAGTTAGTGAGGGCGATCGGGCCGTTCAGATCTGTTTATGTAAACACAATCCTAATCATACATGCTGGCATTGTTTCAAACTTTTGCTCATTCTTTCTCCTTTCCTACGTTTTCCTCAATGGATCAGCTGTTATGGGACAATACCCTATTAAGGGAGCATACCCTGTGCTAGTTAGGGTTGCATTTCATTTCAACAGGGGGCACTGCTGGTCATGAATGCATTTGTGATTGTTTGATTTATGAATATAATCAAATAATTTTTACATAATTTTGCATGCCCAGAATCTTTCTAACAAAACCAGTTTCTACTCTTTACTACAGAAGAGAAGTCATTCTAGAACTCATGAGATTTGCTTTTGTTTTTGTGTCTCAGTGATCGACTTCTGCTCGTTTGGTAATCACAGCTGTGATCATCAGTGTGTGAGTGTGCTGAATGGATTCTACTGTCAGTGTAATGAAGGATACACGCTACAAGAGGACGGAAAGAGCTGCCAGTGTATGTATGAGATACTGTATCACACAGATGTTATAATGCTTCTCGTAATGGCCTCAGTGGTGCTCTTCAGCTGGTTTTGCTAGTGTTTTATTAGTTACAACAAGAGCAGGCATAGAACCGCTTTCAGGAGGAAATGTAGAAAACATTTCACGATCTTTCACAACATTTATTGGTATGTTGACCATAACTGTGAAGAATTCTGATTCATTTATCTCACAGAAATCTTCATACCCCAAACTACAATATCTATAAGGTTACCCAGGTTTAATAAAAACACTTTTACACTATTTTACACAACGGGCTCAGAAGTGACAGCACACTTTCTTCACCTTTGATGCACTTCACAGACTCTGTCCTTGGAAAGTCCAAAAATATCAAGTGGGCCATTTAACATGTTCTTGGTTTACATAAAGGCACTGGACATGAGCTTTAAGATCCCAGTCATACATTTACCAGATTTCCTCTATACACTCAGTTTTGTGTGTAAACTAACCTGCTGTGTTGGCTGAACTCACATATGTGGGGTTTGTGGTGTATGTTCACTGCAGTTTGTTTTTCGTTTCATCTTCTGCAGCTGATAACTTGTGTAACACAGTGGAACATGGTTGTGAGTTTCAGTGTGTGAGCACTCCAGGGTCGTACCACTGCATCTGTCCTGAGGGTCATTTGCTGCAGGATGACAGCAAAACCTGCGGAGGTATTGCAGTTAATTTCCTTAAGAGTGTTACTTTTAAAGCAGAGAATGTGTATCATGCTTGCCATTCAAGTGTGTAATTCTTTATTTTAAAATTGTTAATTTAAAATAATTTAAAATTATTTTTTAATGTTCAAGGACATTATTTTTAAGAATTTTAAGTCAGTTATAGAGAGTTATATAAAAAACAGTTTTAAGTAACAGTTTTATCCTACTTTTCTTCTACAAGCCTGTCGATCTTCCAACATTGATCTGGTCCTCCTCATTGACGGTTCCAAAAGTGTGCGGCCACAAAATTTTGAGCTGGTCAAGCAGTTTGTGAACCAGGTGGTGGATCAGCTCGACGTGTCTCCTAAAGGCACACGTGTAGGTCTGGTCCAGTATTCCAGCCGAGTGCGGACAGAGTTCCCCCTCAGCATGTACCAGACTAAAGAAGAGATAAAGAAGGCCGTGATGAATGTGGAATACATGGAGAAAGGAACCATGACAGGTTTGGCTCTCAAACACATGGTGGAGAACAGCTTCTCTGAGACAGATGGAGCCCGACCCATCCAGAAGAACATTCCACGGGTCGGCCTGGTCTTTACTGACGGCCGCTCACAGGATGACATCACAGAGTGGGCCAAGAAGGCAAAGGAAGCAGGTACTGTTGTGGAAGTAAAAACGTTAAAGCTACAGAAAATATATAAACACTTTAAGCAGAAAATTGTGCCTCTCAGCACCTCATTTCACTGACCTTTATAGTTGATTAAAGTAAAACATTTAGTTTTAAAAGCATTTGAGGGCCTATTTATAGCCTTTCCTGGAAGTACCTAGCATCTTCTCTTAAACTTAAACTAAAACTTAAACTGGTAAGAGTTCAGTGTGTGTGTGTTTTGTTTGCTCAGGTATCACCATGTATGCTGTTGGTGTGGGTAAAGCTGTAGAGGATGAACTGAGGGTGATTGCATCTGACCCGGTGGAGAAACATTTCTTCTACACAGCGGACTTCACAGCCATCAGTCAGATCGCTGAGAACCTCAAACTCAACGTCTGCGCAGGTGAGTCTGAAAATCAAAGGGAAGCTAAACAGTTTAAGCTACTCATAATTTAAACTAGTTCAACTGCAGTCACGGTATTAATGAAAGCTGAACCGACCACATTTAGGCTGTTTAAAGAGACAGCTTTTTTAACAGTGTTTTTTCCTTTGTACAAACATAACTAGTTTGTTATACTATATTATGTCTCTGAAAAACTATTTTGTATGATAAAATATATTTAGATTTTCTTGTTGGTTTCTGCATGTGTCTTCAGCTGAGAGTCAGGGAGAGATCGAAGTTAAGGATCCCTGTGCTTGTGAAAGTCTGGTAGAGTTCCAGCAGGCAACCATCTCCACCTTGGACCAGCTCAACCAGAAACATATCCTTTACATCTTTAGAGAAGTTCCTTCTAAAAACATACGCTCTTTAAAGCACACACAATGACACTGTTTCATTGCAAACTTATTAGTGGTGTTTGCTGAGGCAAAGGTTCTTCAGAACCACTAACCTTAAGTATTAAACTATTTAGTATTTGTGCCTTGTGTCCAAAAGTGTGCTGTTACTTTTAAAGCAATTGGACATACAGTTTTGGTTGGCTGATGAAAAATGGGTGAAACCTCTTTGAAACTGTAGGAGGCAGAATATAATCGAGACATTGGGTTATAACATGCATTCTTGTTGGTGTGATATTGCTTTAATATGAGTCAAAATGAGAGTATTCTTTACTAATAGTCTGTGTGTGGCACATAATACAAAAAGGTTGACAGCAAATGTTTATTCAACATAAACACATAACACAATGCTTTTATTGTACACTTACACTGTTGGCACTAAATGTATACACACTAATACACAGAAACTAAAGAGGTTTAACAGAAGCCCCTGTGTGAAGAGAGAGAGAGCGAGAGAGAAAGAGAGCCCTTATTGTGTCTGATGCTCCGATCTGTTCCAGACTGAGCCCTCATATAAATCTCTGTGAGCGCAGCCTTCAATGGCTCTTTGTTGCTCATCCCTCACTCAGAATCATTCAGGAGCTCAATCCATCCTCTGTTCACTCACAGATGCTCCTGAACTGGATGTTTCCATGTTGTAACTAGAATTTGATGCGATTACAGATGTTTTTTGTTCCAATTAGAGAGTCACTGTACACGTCTTTCATCATATTTCAGGTGCAGATATTGCCAATGGAAGACTTTTACAGGTCGAGTGGTTAGCACATTTGCCCCACTTTGAATCTGATTTGCAACATTTCCTCATCCTCATTATTTCCTGTCCATTTTCTTTAACTCTAAACTAGATTTGGACATTTTCTAAACTTTGGGAGCTTTCTAAACTTTCTAAAGATTTGGGAGCATAATCTAAATGTTTACATAATCTAAAGGTTTGTTGGGTTATAGAGTTGAATATTTCTTAACCTTTCTCCACTGTCAGCTCTGACCAAACAATTGGAGCTTCTGGAGAACCAGCTGCTGACGAGAAAATGAAACTTCACACAAGAGCCACGAGGAGGAAACGTCCCGTTCCACAATGAAACCAAAGAACTCCAGGTGTAGACACCTGAGACACCAGGCCAATATTTCTGTGCCCTTTTTTACATGGTTAACATTGTTCTCTGTTTATACATGATGGTATGGTTTATAGAGAGGTGACAAATGTGCATTTATACGCTGTAAAGGGAAATGAAGTACCACTCTGAAATATTTTCCTCTCCATCATGTTTACATTGTTTTTGGCTTTGCTGTGGTTCCAGACTTGTGCACACTGTGAACACATGGGTCTGTAAAACTAACACCTGAAACATTCTAATATTACAGTTAAATGCTAAATAAAATAACATTTCCTTTATGTACAAATATTATGTTATTAAAAAATAACAAAATTAGTTACAGATTATACTGTCATTTCAGCATTTTCCACAGAGAAAATGCTGAAACAGAAACAATCTATACCGGCAAACAGCAAATATGAACAAAGCTGTTGCCAATCAACGTTGTGCCTGAAAATAAGAAAACATGTCTGATATTTGTTTGACTGGACTGCAAAACAGATTTGTTAACACTAAATTAAAGATACTGGAAACAGAGTAATACTGTATTTTCAGATTGTTGTTTTTAATGGAAGTGTAACGTACACATACAGAATCAGTTCAGATACCTCAGTGTTCTGTGGCCTCAGGTTCGATTTTTCGTTTTTTATAAACGTTTGCAGAAAAGCCCCATTACAAGGCTCTTATAAATTCTTGTACTTTTGGATATTTCCTAATAACACTCTTTTAAAACATTCAAAGTGTCTGTTTTTTCACCATGTAAAATAAAGCTGACTTCTCAGACTGCTGTCATTCTGATGAAGGCTGAAATTAACCTTAAAATGAACCTGTCAAACTTTATTCAAATGTACAAACTCATCAATCATCAGCTGCATAGTCAGAAGACAGACACTCACAATATTTCAAGACGTAATGTCAACAGACCTTTAAGATTTAGAGAAAGTCTTTCATCATGCTGGTGAATGTTTCTACATCTCTCAGTGGACGTGCTAGTAACTCTCTCGGTTACGAGCTGAACAGCAGTGCAGTGTTGATCTTCATCTGCAGAACTCAGGGAGAACCCAGGGGCCCGCTCTGCTCACATCTCTCTGCTGTCACTCGCTCGAGACTCAGACTCAGATTGTAAAAGGTCAAAGACTCCCACTAGTGTTAGCAAAGTGTGTTAATTAGCCCAGACATACTGTACTCAGAATACAACACTCAGATGATGAAACACAAATGATTCGGTCTCAACAAAGGTGTCTGTTGTGACTAATTATCTTTCTTTGGAAGACAAACACACATTGCAGTAAAGGGCAGGATTTCCCAGAGAGGCTGGAGTGTTTTATTATTTGGTCATATAATTTACAGAAGTCACATGACAAAGCAATAAAGATTAAATCTTGTTCCCATGGTTAAACTGATGATCTGATTAACAATATGAATTATGCATGTTTTTGGCCAAAGCCGGTCAGACATCAGGAATTTTTCAAGTACTAATCACTAATTACATATATAATTATGTGTCATTTTTAATTTCATAATTATGTTTTATGGATTTTTATACAGCTGAGGAGTCAGTTTGTATATAACTGTATATAAACAGAAACTATGCAAATGTGTTGCCAGATCTGCGAGCATTATAGAATCCAGTGTAATCAGTTTATAGAATATATGTAATGTTGAAATTACTATAAAAAGTGCTGTATACCACACAGATCATAGTCAGAAATTGTTTCTCTATTAATTGCCTTAAGTGAGATTTTTGTATCAATACAGAGTCTTGGCAACAACAGAACTCTGAAAACAAAAACGTCTGGGCACAAAATACTGTAAAGTAAAATAATGTCATAGATCTATTTTATTAATCAGTTAACTTCTATTAGCTCAATCAAATCAATGTTTGGTATGATCATACATGCTTTAAAACAATTTTTGTTTGGATTCTCTCTGTTTTTCTGCCTCTTTATTTAATTCCAGACTGACTTGGTGCTAGTCAGATCAGATCTCTGTGTGTCTCACCATCAGAAACACAAACAAAAATCTGATTAATACAGTTAATGGCAAACAAATCTTTGGAACTCTATATCAATATTTCCTACTGACACACTAAAATGACAGATATAAAAAATAAAGATATTTTATTTTGTTAAAGGATTTAAAGATTTTTGTGCAGTTCTGTACAGTTTCCAGTGTTCAAATGAATCTACATCCTTGTATTCAATGACAACTATTGTATAATCTAAATAAAAGATTGCAGATAAATAGTTTTAAAAATGTCCCAAGTTTCTTATAGTGTGATGTTCACAAACTAGCTGACAAGATATAATCACTTTCATACATGTTTGTATGTGTATATGCTTTAATTTTTAATCTTACTATATTTTGCTGCAGAAGTTTTTTTATTGCCCCAGTGATTTGTGACATCATGATTCTCATCACCACAATCACAGTGTGGGAGCATTTAAAGAGACGGCAGGTCTCTGCCAGTACTGATGCTGGACCAGTGTTCAGTAGTCTGGATCAAGGTGCTCTTTGTGAACTGGAAAGTCTTTGTTATTTCAGTTCAGTCTTTGCTCACTGTAATGAAATGCTATATAATGTGTATCATGGTTTTGATGTAATAACATTACTGCTGACTCTTCCATCAGTTTAATGTTAACAACTGTTTGATATTGAGTGTTTGCTGAGTAAATTTTGAATTATTTTAGATATCAAACTGAACATGATTCTAGAAACATGATTCTAGAAAAATTGTTTTTGTCACCCAAGAAGTTGTTTAAGACATTGTGGTTATCACATATTTTGATGTACATTGTTTAACTTCCTGTTTTCTCTCGTTGTTTCAGAAAGCCACAGTTACAAGTTAACAAAGATGAACCTTTCACTTTACAGTAATGTTACTCAAACCAAGATTGTAAAAGACAGCTTTAGTGTGGCAGTGACAAGAAATGTGTTTGTGGTGGGTTTGTGTATCTCCATCAACTACATCAACGGCACGATGATCCACACCTTCATGAAGCACGAGATCTTCACTGCAAACCCTCGCTACATCCTCTTCATCCACATGGTGCTCAATGACATCATCCAGCTCAGCATCGCCGGCCTTCTGCACGTGTTAAGTTACGCTGTGTATACAGTCAATGTCTCCTTCTGCTGTGTGTTACTGATGCCTGCCATGTTTACCACACTCAACACGCCACTCAACCTCGCGTGCATGGCCATAGAGCGCTACATCGCCATCTGCGACCCCCTGCGCCACACTCAGATCTGTACTGTACGTAAAACGTACGTTCTCATTGTGTTAATCTGGGGTTTGAGCGGCATTCAGGTTCTGACGGACATGATTATACTTTTAGCCATACAGCCTTTTATGTTCTTCCACAGCAACATTGTCTGCTACAGAGATAATGTGTTTAATAGCCCACATATGATAGAAAAGAGAAGCGTGGTGAACATCACATATATGCTCTTTGTGTGGTTCATCCTTGTCTTTACTTATTTGAAGATCATGTTTGTCGCAACAGCTGTAAAGTCAGAGGCTCGCAAAGCTCAGAGTACCATCATCCTGCACGGCATTCAGCTGTTGATGTGTATGCTGACATTTGTCACACCCTTTCTGGACAGAGTGCTGCCCTCCTTGTTTCCAATGTTTATTCTAGACATCAGATATATAAGTTATCTGCTAATCCAGATTATGCCCAGATTTATAAGTCCTATTGTGTATGGGGTGAGGGATCAAACATTTTGTAAATACATGAAAAGATACTTACTGTGCACAATATTCAAGATGAGAAGTAAAACCAAAACTGATAAGAACTGAGAAGTTCCCAGAAAATCGATATTAAATGTATAGTTTATCAAATAATATGCTGTGAAAACTCAGAAGGAAAACATTTTTTGAATTTAGAAATGTGTAAAAAAAATTCAAACTGCACACTAGTATCAGAAAATTATGGATAAAAAATTAAGGCAATATTAAAATAATTTTGGAAATCATTTTCTGAAGGATGTTGTGATGTTATTCATGCATGTTAATTAAGTACTTAAATACTTTTATTTATTTTACTTAAATAAATATTTTTTATCTGAAATAAAGGCACAATTTAATGACAATGGCTGTGAGAGTTTGTATAGTCCTGGACAGTAACGTGAGGGTGTTTGATAAGTGAGGTGAGTTGTTCCACATCTTGGAGATGTTGCATTTGTCTGTCACCGTTTTTTCTGTTTCTACATTTAATAGCAGACTGACCTGATAGTGCTGAGATCAGATCTCTGTGTGTCTGCTTTAATATAATCACATTAACATGTATAGCAAATACTCTACACGCAGTGAGACACGACTGTCTCATGTGTGCATTTGGCGCACCCTGCAGGAGGAGCTGCGTCACTGCACCTTTAAAAAAGTTTCTATAACAACCCAGCAGCAAAGTTCGCGCTGATATCTGTTACGTTTGTGCAGATGTACGTTTGTGTCTCTGTACGTCTAATATTACGTCTAATATAACTTTATTTTAACTTTTCACTGTTCATTTGTGGGCGCTTGGCAACACAAGCATGTAAACGCAAGAATTAATTTATGCGCGTATCTCGTGTGTGACCAATCACAGACAACTTCCGGGTCGTGTTGGTCTCATACACTTACACTGAATTTCTGTCATCTGGGCAATAATTGACACGTTTACAATCATTCTTGTGACTTTAAAAACAATCGACGTGATCATATAGTTTAAAACAGGAGCTCCTTCCATCCTCTGTGTTTCTATGTGAATGTTGTATGACTATAAAGCGCCATCTTGTGTTTGTTCGAGATATTACTCGTTTGAGCAGATGTCCGCTTTCGTGCGTCAGAGGACGCAAAGTTTCGAGGATAAAATACAATTCATTGTCTGTTTATGTATTAAAAATGGCCGAAAATATGCGAAAGGTCAAGTTTAATTAACTTCATTAACTTCAGAATCGTTTTTTTGTACGTAAAGGGCTGGTATAATATTCTCCTGATACAGGTAATGAAACTCAGACACTCAAAGTTAACAACACTTAATTGTTCTAGATTATATGAAAATGCCATATATAAATGCTTGTTTTGTTGCATGATAAAATACTTTATTCAGACTCTCACACTGGTGTGTAGCCTTCATGCCACATCATTCAGTAATTCCTAACACAACACCATGATGCACTTATTACAACAAAGCAACACTTTGGTTTTCTTTGATATTCAGTTTGAAGAACATTTAACTTCTTAATACTGTCACAGGTAGAAAGTGACAGATTTCAGGCCTCATCAAACACACAGCAGAGAATGGCAGCCAGTTTCTCAGGTATAACCAAACGCAATTCAGCTGATTACAATAAATTATATTTATTATTTCAGATGTAGTCAAAGGAAATAAGTAATGTGGATCTTATCAGATACTGTGTTAAATTCTGTCTATTATTAATGTGTGACAGACGAACACACACATTTCAGCTGTTTCCTCACACTCCATTATTAGCCCTCAGTGTCAGATCTTGATGTAAGTGAAGTGCAGGATGTTTATAAAGGTCTTGTGTGCAGGAAGCAGATTCTGCATAACTGCCCTAATCTCAACTGCTTCCTGTCAGCAAACCAAAGTGTAGTTAAAGTATTGAAAAGTGTGCCTGAAAAATGTTGTCATGTACTGCATCAATGTTGATGAAATTTGATTGAGGTGTCCAGATGCTTCTAGAGGTGTTAAATCAGCAGTCATGTATGTTTACTCTGTTTCACTGCAGTGACCCTAATGCTTAATGCTTATGGATGGTAACCAGAAGGTTGCTGGTCCAAACCTCATAAAGAACCTCATAAAGACTCGTGAAGCAGCATCATTGGTGAAAATAATTGGGGAAAACTGTTTCTTATTGTCATGGAAATGTCACGGTTTCAAAAGAGGCTTCTTTTGTCTTGAAGCAAGATATAAGTTTTGTTTCTCACTTTTGATGTTGTAATAATTTTGCTTAAAAGGGTGCCAGGGTGATGACGTCACAAGTGGGTTGATTGTGGATTGATTCGAAGGTCTCTGGAGTGGAAGAATAAGTCAGTTGTTGTTTTAACCAGCAGGTGTCACTGTTGTCTGAATAAAGCATGTGTAGCTCAGTCACTGCATAAACCAATTCAGATAATTCACCTTTATGACATAAAGGAGATAATTCATCTTTATGACAGGTTACATATTATAATCATGACCATTAATCTACTGCTAATTCACCAGTTTTGCTATTTGTCCTTCCACTGAAGACCAGTTAAAGTGCTCTAATCTTATCCAGAACATCAGTGGCTGTCTACAAAGATAAATATCCACTCAGAGGAAACATGGACAAGACAAAGTGTTGTAACTCACAAATGTCCACTATCACCCAACCCAGATGCATCTGTTACACAACCCACAGTCATAGATATTTATATATGATGCCACAGTGTGTCACTTCTCTGTGTTCTAAACTAAAGCATTCACTGAGTAAGAGTGAAAAAGTTAAGCTTTGTTTTTAAAAGTTAAGCTTTGTTTTTAAAAGTTAAGCTTAGTTTTTAAAAGTTAAACTTAGTTTGAAAAACTCCCCATGGGGAAAAAACCCACATAAGAGATCTCTTCAATATCTCAGTTGTTTCTCTTAGACAACAGAGAGATTAGGTGGACAGCATAATGCCGCTTTCTTTTTAAGACCAATTGTCTTGTGTCTGTTTCATT
Source organism: Chromobotia macracanthus (assembly GCA_036877525.1). Taxonomy (NCBI): domain Eukaryota; kingdom Metazoa; phylum Chordata; class Actinopteri; order Cypriniformes; family Botiidae; genus Chromobotia; species Chromobotia macracanthus. The sequence continues at coordinate 17,720,440 of JAZGTH010000001.1, forward strand.
CCCTATGCAGTTTTAGGACAAACTACCGCCACAAAATTGATTCTTATTTGAGACATAGCCAAAAACGTCTTTATTGAAGTTTGTAAATCGCTTTTTCTGTGGGTTTATTTGTGATAATCTAAGCTTTCATGATTATATTGAGTATGCCTGATCTTAATAAACATGATCAGTGTGTCAAGGAGCTCTCTGAGGGATGGATGAGCTTCTGTCAGTCAGAAGAGAGACAGTCCTGCAGTGAGACACACAGACAGAGGTTATAAAGATCTACTCAGAGTCTTTCTGCTAGACTAGTGGAATAAACATCTTGTTGCAGTTGCTTTGCTCTGTCTGTGCTCATCTCTGCAGCCCTTCTGTCTCTGTTAGGAGACAAACTGCATTAAACACACACACACACACACACACACACACACACACACACACACACACACGATAAAGTCATTATTCTGTGTCTGTCTGAGCAAAAGGCAGGGAGACAGACAGAAGCTTTACAGTCACCAATCACGTCAGATCACAGCAGCATGTGACAGTGGCTGCAGGACCTCCATTTGTCCCACAACACATGAACAGCTTTGTTCCTCTTTACTGGAACTTGTCATAGAAATTCTCATGTGCATTTTTGCATTTACCCACAATAAAAGTCAAAGCAGGTATTAGTGACGTGTGCTACGTTTTCTCATTATAAACCACTTGATTTCAATTAAATGATTAGACTAACTTTAATTCATTTTTGTTACATTATAATGGTTACTTTTTAAAAAAAAATTAATGTTACTGAATCAAAGTAAACAATGACCAGTTTAACATCAAATGAACAATGACAATATTGAACATTAAATGAATTATCTTGGCTGTCTGACTGTACTTTCAGGAAGTTATCCTGTCACCCACGAGATCATGGTTATAATAGTTTTCTCTGGCAATGCATGTCTCAGATCTCAGTATTGTTTCTCTTCTCTAGACAGTTCCAGCTCTGGACTTCTGCTCTGGATGGGCACAGAGAGATGTCCACATCCTTTGACCTTTGACACCAACAATGTAAGTTTTATGTGGTAAATCCCTGCGCAGCCCTGTGGATTCTCATCCTCCCCTTCAGACAGGAACGTCTGAGTGTCTCTCTCAGTGTTAAATAGAGACTGTCTGCCCTCACAGATCACCTGAGATTAACACAGCTGTGTGACAACATGTTGAACCGCGACCCCTCACAGACACACACATAAACACACAGAGCTAAATTAGCAAACAAGTTGTGCTTATCATAGGAAAACAATTTAAATACACAGGTAAAAAAGTTTTTATTTGTGTTTCTCTAGATATGCAAATGTTTCGCTAGTAGCTGTTCTCCAACCATTATTTCCTTTAATGGCTCATTGTTCCCTAATTCTTCACAAATGTTATCTGCATTTGGGAAGGTTGGTTTTACCTGAAAAAAATTCTTTCTGCTTCATAGTGCTCAGTTTGAATTGTGGTTTCAAAGGTTAAAGTTGGGAATTGTTGTTTTTTAAATTGTCACACATATCCCCCCTCCATCATTTCCTCTTAACTCACACATTTCCTGCTGTTTCATGTTCCTGCACATGTATGTTTATGTTCCATGTCAGTATTTTTCAGATTAAATCAAACCAGGTTTTGCCAGGTTTAATAAGTATTTGAGTAAATATGCTTGAGTTCACTCCTAAATCCAGTGTAAAGATCACGGTGACTGAAGAAGAGCTGAAAGAGAGTTACAAGAGGAAAGATGAGGCTCAGCCTCAGATATAAAATGATAGAATAAAAATGTCTGCTGTCTGTATAGAATGAAGCATATTAAATGTCTCATGCTGTCTCTCACTCGCTCCATCCCTCAGACAAGCTGAAACAAGATGTTACAGGAGAAACTGTCCAGACTTCAGCTGAGTGAGCACAACCTCTGGATGCATCCACAGGAGTTTGAGAAGGTACCTTCTGCTGGTCAGGTTAGTTTTGTTTGTTATTGTATGTTCATTAAGAATCATCCGCAGAACCGTCCTGTCGCACAAAAGTTTCTTTGTAGATGAAGAAGGTTTAACAGGCAATGAAAAGGTAAGAAAAGCTTTTTTTTAAGAATCTTCGACCGAAAGGTTCTTTGGGGACTAAAATTGCTTTTTGTGGCGTCGTTGCAAAGAACCCTTATAGCACCTTGATTTTTAAGAGTGTTTTAAGGCTTTAAAAAGAGATTTTAAGGTATTTGGTAATCTTTACTGGACTTGTGTTGCACACCTTGGCCCCCTTTGGCGGTCCTATATGTTGTTCTTCTTTCACGTCTTCTTCAAGAGCTAAGTGACAGTATACACATTTGGTTTGTGCACTGGGCATGTCAGACATGTTGGCGTCCAGTCTCAGGGAGGAGGTCTCACTGGACCAAAAAACTGTCCGACCCTGACAGCAGTTTTCATTGAACCTAATCCAGCTCCACCTATCCGACAGATCGAAGGAAACAGTGTTCTTCTGTATTCCTCAGACAGATCTTTACAGCTCAGTAAAAAGTCCACACACAGACGAGTCTAATGTAAAGCTCTAGATACCTGCTGTCTTCTCTGCACTTCCTGTGGCAAAGCCCCCCACCCATAAACACACACATGCATACATACATGGAGACCAAAAGAGGCAGCCCTTAGAGAAGGGTTAGACTCTGTCTGCCCGTTTCTCTACACGTGTCTGTCTTTTATTTTCATACTCTCTAAACTCTGTTCATATTTCTCTCTCTTTAAATCACTTCAAAGGCTCTTTTCTCTCTCTTCATCTTTCTGTGGTCACTTCTGTCCTATATCATCATCCTGGTCTTCTTTTCTCTGAAGATGAAAGCTCCTGCTATCTGTTTAGAGATGTTCATATGTCAACAGTTTGGAAAATATTTCTGTATATGCATCCAAAAGTCTGAGAACGTTTTTGTTTAAACCTCTAAATAAAGTTTGAGGATTTTGAACATTTGGCTTACAATGAAGGAGAAATATTAGATTCTGGACTGTTTTTAAGTCATTATATGTAAGTAACTTTGACATTGACCCTGTTAAATCCACCATAATACAAAAGGTCAGTTTTTTGGCTTCCATTGAAGAAGACAAGATGCTCTGTGGAACATTTTCAGCTCATGCTGTGAGAATGGATCGTCAGGTTTCGTGGGGTCTATTTGTCAGCTTTAGTTCATGCTGTCAGTAAAGCTAATGAGGAACTATCAGTCAAGAAATTCAGAAAGTAATGTTAAACTTTTCAGTTAAATTATGATGATGACAGTGTATTATTATATGAAACAGAAACATGTAAATAGAAGCATTTTCACTAATGGTCTCGAATTTATAGACCCACTGTATGTATCATATGACTACATTGTAGACATATTGTTGTGTGTGTTTTTGTGTGTGTGTTTGGGTGTGCTTTCAGTAATGACACTGAAAGTGTTGAGCTGTGCCAGCTGAAATGATTGTTTTGCAGTGGAATGTGTGTTTGGGGGATTCTGCTGGCATCAGGTTGCCAGATTATATACTTCTTTAACACACCCCGCAGTTACCACCAACACACCCCGCAGCCCACAGTCTTTGTACTCCTGCAGTGCCTGGAGCAAAACCTCAGACCTCAGGTCTCCTTAAATATGCGGCAATATCTAATATCACGGCTTAATTCTTCAGCTGTGGCCTGTGATATTTAAATAATGTTTTTATTAACAATATAAATAGCATAATTAGCTACAAATAGAAGGTAAAAGCATTCATATTTTTGTTTATCAAAGGCCATGTTATAGCATTGTTGTGATTTGTTTTAAGTTGTGTGTCCTATGGCTCTTTCATCAGTGTTGCCCAGTTACAATTTTGCACCTCCCATTTGCCCCTCAGTCATAGTGGTCTTCAAAGAGCTTTACATGTGACATCATACGCAGTGAAACATGAACTGGGGTAATTACACGTTTAAATTTGGCATGATGTAGTTACTACTTCTGTCAATCAGTCTAGTACCTGCCGTACCAAAATGTAACTCATCCGTGTCAGGAATGATTTTCTCTTTTCGTTCCTGTTTTCGTTCTTGTTTTTTTATGTGAGGTTAAAAGATAATAATCAACATCACGCTGGAACACGGCGGTCTTTTCCGTTGTTTTTGCTTTCCTACAGTAATGAATAGACAGATGGTTGGTAGGTGCTGATCTGGTGATAGTTTGGGGTATTTTCTTTAGCTGACAGGAAATAAAGGGCAACAGTAAATAAAAAGTTTATTTTAAACACCTCTATAAATGACAGATGCCACTAAGCAATAAAAGCGTGTGCCACGTGTCAACACTTGTAGCTGTGCTATTATTCATACATTTACTGTATGATATTTTTATTTTTGTGTTTTAGGATGATGACAGTTTCCGCATGGTTATATAGTGGCTGCTTCCAACCTGAGGGCACAGACTTCTGACACACTGACAGCCTGTTGTCTTCCAGATCAGTTCAAAAGCATCTCTATGAACAGTTCTGTAGACCACAGAGTTTCTACTGTCTGATTGTAACATGTAGGAACGTGTGTGTAAATAACAGCCCTAAAAATGTATTCAGACACAAATGTGTACATATGAACATTCTTCAGGTTAAGTTTTTAGATACCATTTTATATTTTATAAAATGTATTACATTTGGAAGTGTAGTCTAACTGTCAGAAACAGTACACAATGTCCTTTTTATGTCTTAAACATACATACACACACACAAACACCTACAAAAATAACGCCGTAACTGTTACCTACAGAGCAAGATAATCGCTGCATCATTCTAGTCATCGCCACGACAACAGCTGCAGGTCAGGCTGATGTGTTTGGACTGTACAAGCTTGTTCAGGGTCACCAGCAGATCAGATCTTACCGCAGCACATACATTAATCCACCCACTCAGTGCTTTTTACCCTCACAAACTTCTCCAGCTCCAACATTTCAAGTAAGTGGAAAACTACTTATCCCCATCAACCTGTTATCCGATTGAATGTGTATGCTGTGGGACTTAAACCCATGACCTTTGTGTTGCTCTGTCAGTTGAGCTACAGAAATGCATTATTCTTACCTTATCTTATTTATGTAGATAGTCTTTTATAAATTCATTTATTTTGGTGTAACATATAAAGAAGACTAATTAGTTATGTTATGTTTAATTTAGTTACCAGTTTAAAGACTAGTAAGTGAAGACTGGTAACAATATATTTATTGTTCCCTATAATCTGTCGTGTAGTTAACAAAAAGTAGTGACTGCTGAGGTTGATTTTTTTTTTTTTCCGGGTGTTTGGGGTGATGGGAGGGCGCAACATTAGTCTTCTGTCTGGGTCCAGATCACTGTGGACTTTAGTTAACTTAGTTTTATCCTCAGGGGCTTTAACTACTTAGTAACTGTACACTTTCCCTACAAACCCCTCACCTGCCAACCTGGTGTGTTTGCACAGTTCAGGGGACTTCCACTTTCAAAGGGAACATGTCCAGGTTTAGACATCCAAGCATTTGGTCCAGACACGTGCATGAATTAAACCATTAAACACTCAGAAGAGCTGCATGCAGTTTGGCTTTGAGCTGGGGCTTGTGGGTAATGTCTGTGGTTGAGGGCATTATATGCAGACAGAAACACGATCGAATGGCACATTAACTGTGTCAAATATTTCAGCCGCTGGACTTTACAGATGAGGTAATGCGACCCCAGACGTGGTCGTCAACATGGAGGTGGGGGGTGTTGTTTTTACCCACATAGGCAGGGTCAGAGTTGAGGGTAATTTTCACCCAAGGGGACATGTGGTGAGCTGGGCTTTGAAACACACAAGCTCAGGTTACTGATGTGAAATTTGGCTGTTTTCTAAAGTGCCCAGCTTGGTTCCTTCTCAAAACACTCACAGAAACATGCTACACATCTGTATGTGTTTCATTGCATTAGATGACAAAATACCAAATCATCTGCAATCAAATGATGCTGAACTATTAACCATCTGCTGTCGGTCGTGTGTGTTGGATGTGTGAGGTCAGGTCCCCTCACAGGTGTTGTAGTAGAGTAATCACATCACACAGGTTCATCACATTAACTATATACATGTTCTATTAACATCTCACACTGAAGTATTCAAATGCATCAAACCAAACTAAAATTTGGTTCGATATGTTGTTATGTAATGCACTGATGTTCATCCTTTATTCTGGCTGAATATCACTCCACTTTTCTCTCCTCTTTCACACTTTCAAATTAAATTTTTTTTGGTTCTAGTTTTAATACCTTGTGGCACCTTCTTTACTGGTCTTCTTCGGGTCTGAGGTTTGTGAGGGTCTGGTTAAGAGTGAGCTAGAACACATTTCTCTGGTACTGATACTGTCTGAACACAGACACGTTGTGGAAACAGAACACAATTGTAGTTCACTTTTCCATTGTGTTTTCAGACTGTGGTGATGATACAGCGGTGGCCGTATGGATCTTTGTCAACTGTCAGTGTATTAAATTGAGCTGTGGAAATATCTGTCAGCCTCTTTCCAGCCACGCAGCCAGTAGGAATGTATTATTGATTTAAAGACAGAGTGAGAAAACAAAAGAGAGAAAGAGTTTTGCTGTGTAAGTAACAAGATCATAATTCAGTTATTAGAAAGCAAGATAAAGCTGAGATACCGTAAATGTACCATCATTCAAAGAGTAATGCTGAAGAAGAGTAAAGAGTGGACGGATATGCTCTTAGCTTCCTGTTTTCTATTAAGGACATCCTCTATAAACACACAGCCTCCACTATTTTTACACTCTCACAAGACAACAACTCAGATAGCCTTTGTACCAGTCATGGTACAAAGTACCACATTATGTATTGTACCACATTATGAGAGAGACTCAAGGAGATCCTTATTTTAGACTGAGTGACCTTTAGAAAACAATATTTTGCTTTTAGTGCAGGCCCATGTTTAATATTTATAGCTGTACTTTTAGCCCACTTGTCCTTAGTGTAAACTGTTGTGATTCTGGCATTGCATAGATATGACATTTTCCTGCATGCAACATACTGTGTGTATTTTATGGAGGGCAAGTGTGCCTCAGTCAGAAATGAGACACTGTAAATGGGTGGATTGTGGATTCAGGGGTTTATTAGCAGCCTATTTTTTCTCATGGCATTTGTGAGATGGTACTGTAGCAGAGCTAAACTGTACTTACCTTCTTCAAAAAAATACATGATTTGCTGTGACTGACAAGTTTAATCCTGCTTGTGTGAATCATTTCATCTTCTGTCAGTTCAGCTTCTCACCTGCAGGCATTAAGATGCAGCTTCTGCTTTAGAAAATGGACATCTATCAGAGCTTATAACATGCTTAATAAATATGTTCCAGCATTTTCTCTCTCTTTTCAGCCACAGTGAATATATTGTTGTACTTGTGCAGTTTTTGAGGGTTTTAGAAAGAGGTTTGTGTAGATGTGTTAAGGGAATTATGGCAAGTCATTCTTTTCATCATTTTATTCTCCCATACATGGTCAAATTATTAAAGCACTCGTCTGTTTTTGTTATCCATCTGTATTTCAGTATAGTATTAATTGCTCTCCAGGGTGCGTGTGTGAGAAAGGACCCGCAGACTAATAGCCAAAGTGTGCAATCTGAGATTTAGTGTAGGTGGATGTCTGTCTGTGTCCCCAAAGGACATGCTAGTTTTTTTTTTGTTCTCATTATTAACTGTACTCATTAGTCATCCTACATTTTCTTCATTTTCTTCAGTATTTCTCTAAATGTTAAAGAAAAATTGTTTAACACACACACACACACACACACACACTTGTGTGCAGGCTACTTTTGTAGACCAAATGAAGTGGAGATCATAACCAATGAAGAGAGCTCTTATTTTGGAAATGGCATGGTTGCTGCCTTATTTAGGAATTATGGCTTTAAGAGTGAAGGAGAGAGGGAGGGAGAGAGTGAAGGAGGGAGGCAGAAAAGGACCCCTACAGAAATGACAGCTATTTCCTGCTAGCGCAGGAAACCCCTCTATTAGAAGCAGATTTTCCTGAGCGCAGTATTCCAATGCGACTGCCTCTTTATTCCTTTAATCATTCACAGCTTCTTAGAGAGAAAGCAGAAGAAAGAGGGGGTTCGGAGGAGAAATTGTTTCAAAGCCCATCTGCTCAACCTCTCAGCTTTTCTTAACCTCTTTGTTCTCAAATGTTTTCTTTATGGAGAAGTTTCAAAGCATTAAGTCTTCACTTGTTCACTCATTCACTCTATTCTCCTGTGTTTGCTGTTACTCACTCACTCATCTCATTCAGTAGAGATGGACTGTGTTGTGCCTCATCAGAGAGCATTTGGTCTTGGTTAACAGTTTATGAGCTCAGCTCTATAACCATTTTGCCTGCTGGACACAAATGTGTGTGTGGCCATCTCATGTTACAGTTTAAGGAGTAGCAGCATGCTTTCAATATGTCTGTATGGTAAAGTTATCAAGCTGTATCTCTTATAAGAAATGGAGTGTTCGTACAGGTCCTGGCCAGCCCTACACAAGCACACCGAGAGGGTTAAATTATAAAAGTGTAGCATGGGGTTAATGCCTGAATTGATTAATAGAAATATAGATATATGCATCCCAAACCTTTTTCAGAGTTTGCCAGCATAGTGGCATTAAATCATTCTATAATGTACTGTATTCTATTCTATTCTATTCTATGTAATGTGTTGTCATAATTTTGCTTTTTTCTGTGCTTTATTCACATGTAAAGCTGCTTTGCAACAATGTAACATTATGAAAGTGTTATAGAAATAAATCTGAACTGAATCTTTAGATGAGACTCGCATACTCTGTTCTGTTCTGTTAGGGGCACTGAGTGGCAAGTAAACTAGATAGAGTACAAACCCCTTTATTTATTTTTATTTCATTTTATCTGTAAAATAATCTACACATTTTGTTTTGTAACAAAAATTCGTATTTGTAGCTCTTATTTATTTACTTTCTCAAGTGACTATCACTGCTGTTAAATTATTTATTTAACAGGCTATTGTTATGAAAATGACTTTGATTTATATAATTACAGATAGAACTTTTACAGATGTGTCAGTCCTTTAAAGATATATAAAACAAAGTGAAAGTGGTCTGTCACTTTACATGTGGCTGATTCTTGGACAGAATTAGAAACTAAGTGGACCAGACTTCATGTCCATTTTTTCCGCTCCCTCTTTTTCCACCCTGATGAAATGCAGTACACACACGCGTGCGTCAGCCCCACTGTGAGTTATTGCAGAATTCTTACGTTACACACAGCGGCCTCAAGAAAGATTGGATAGTCTTGCCTCTGAACTTCTCTCACCATTGATTTTCAGTTGGTAGTTAAGATTAAACGGACCACAGACCAAGTTATTTTCATCAGCTGCAGTGCTGAGTGCAGGAAAAAAGCAGCTTTCCCATGATTCCCTCTGCATGGGTAGCCACAGATCCGAAATCAGTGTTGAAATTAGATGGGAAATTTCTTGTTTGGATTTGATAATCTGAAGCCACAAAAGCATGTGTATGTTTGATGGGAAAAGGGAATACTACAGTAAAGAGAAAACCACATATATAATATGATAATTGTTAGATTAGATGATGATAATTAATACATTACAAACTAAATAAAGACTTGTACAATTCAATTGATTTATAATAAATAGTCAGTAGGGTTTTAGCCAAACAAAGTTTGCATAGCATTATGGATTATGACCTTTCTGTTACATCCTGGTTTTTAGGTTAGGGTTAGTAAATGACTACATGATATCAGAATTTTTATTTTGGGGATGTGTTGTTTTAAGTCATTTCACCAGCCCTTCTCTGTTCATCTGTGGTTTGAGTCTGTTTTAGCAACAAATTTAATTTGATTTAGTTTCTTTTGCTGTAGGGAGATATTATGTGTGGAATTCCACGAAAACTCTTTATAAGGGAAAAGAAAACATGCGTGTTTAAACTACCGGTATCGGTAATGATGTAAATGAATGTGAATTTGTTTGTGTGTTTGTTTGCTTGTGTGTATGATGTCCATGAACATGAACGAATCGCTGGTTGATAAATATAGAGGAATTTTGCCATGAAAGTGGAGAACACATGAAAACACTTATTCTGTTTCCATGCAAACATCCTCCAGGAATCTGAGCTAGATCATAAACCCACAGCATGTGTAATAAGCAGGCTGATCTGTTGAGAGAGGTGAAAATAAGACATCACTCACTGGATTTATGGTCATCAGCTTGCCTTTAAGACACAATGAATTATCTCCCAAACATGGAGGTCATTTCAGAGGTGCTGCTTATAGCTTCACAACCAGCAGTTCCAAACCCAAGACTGAGATTGTGTTGTTAACACACTGTGTTGTTAACACATTGTCATACTGTAGTTCTCACATATTCTTCAACCTTCCACATACTCTGAGGATGACAGAACCTCATGTAACTAATGAATGTTAAAATATTACCACCCTGCAGACTTTTGGTTAGTGTTAGTGCTTGAGTTTTTCTGAATAGTTTCTTGTAAATTGTAAACCATCCCTGATTGGCTTGGCGTGTTTCATAATAACAATTTCCATTTCCATAATAAACAATTTCCATAGTAAAACTCTTTCACAGACACTCCAAATTTTTCTCATAAACATTGAAGTGAAGCTCTTTTGTATAACAGTTACTGCATGATGATGTTGTCTGATACACAGAAGATGCATATACACATATGTTGGGTATGTATGTATGTACACAAACGTATGTGTTGGTTTAACAGAAATCCTGTGTCCTGCATCTCAAGCCAGTTAGTCAGAATACATGCTTAACATGTTGAAAACTAAATGTGTTTTAATGGCTGCTAGCTGGGATAGATACTGTACGCGTGTAGGGATGGATACTGTACACTTGCAGGGATAGATACTCACGCACGCGGGCAGCTGCTGTGTCACAAATGGAATCAAACGTGTTGTGTCGTCAACTGTTATTCAGCCTTAGTTCCTCATCTCAAACAGATTTTTCTAAAACATACGTCAACATCAGACAGAAGAAGATATCAGTGAGCGGAACAGAATGGATGTGTGGTTAATTCTGTGTTATTTCTCATGTTCCTAGTTTCAGTACATCACTAAATATCTGAGTTACACACATCACACATGCACATAAACAAACTTTTGTCAGTTTTCGTCAGTATCTCATTGACATTTCCATTGCAGTTTGAGCATTCACGTTGCATTGGACAGGTGCTCGTATTCATGATAGAGATGGTATCAGATACTAATTCAATGTTTTTTTTAGATAATATATATGATTATCATATTTATATGTTTGTGTTATGTATGCTTCTCCACAGTGCTACACTGTGGCACATCCAAAAAACATGATACTTTTAGTAAATGTTTGGCTGTTGTCCCAAAACAAGACCACAAGGCAGCTGAATTTTCATTCAGTCTTGATACACAAACTGAAACTTGATACACTCCATCTGAAGAGCCAGTTAGTTAAGTCAAAATAAGTCATGGATAGTGTGTGTGTGTGTGTGTGTGTGTGTGTGTGTGTGTGTGTGTGTGTGTGTGTGTGTGTGTGTGTGTGTGTGTGTGTGTGTGATTGGATACATAACTGTATCATGGTACCTCCACAATACTTTCTCTGAACAGAGTAAAATCTTTTCAGATGAACAGCTGTACTGGTCAACCATGTGTGACTGGTCCAACACAATCCTGTTACATCACACAACAGAACCCGTGACCCCTGCTCTTGCAAATAGAAAGTCATCAATAATATTGATGAAATTATTGATCACAGTCAGCAACTATTGTGTATGTGTATGTGTGTATGTGTATTCAGTGGAAACACACTACAACTGCCCAGTTAACAAGGAGAAATTGCAAAAACACATTGAGGGAGAAGCATGTTGTCTTGTACTTGTGACAATAGTAATTAGGCCTTTGAAATTATGGTGCTGTTGATTACCCCAAGGAGAATAATACCCCATCAGCAGAAGTACCCAGGAGGGGTGTACAGGGTGTATTTATCACTGTGTTTGGTTTGTGTGAGGGTGAGGGGACACTCCACTCAAACGCACCATTTATAAGAAACAAACTCCTCCCGGCACGAGCCGTCAGTCAGGTGGGGTGCCTCATTGACATGACTTCTGTTTGCTCTTTAACACATCAATGGTTCTATTGACAGCAGGGCTGCAGTTGGAGTGTAAGTGTCAAATCCTCTAGAGACTGCCTGCCATGCTGTTGCCCCTCTCAGGGCTTTGTTACCCCATTCTGTTCAAGCAGGAGATATGCATGAGTTTAAGAAGAAGATTAAGCAGAGAAAAGAATAAGTGAATTCAACCTGGAAGGCGCTTTTCTAGTTTGTGTGTGACTTCTGATCAGAGACCAAAAATAAGCCTCATGCTGTGTAAAAAAAAAGTCTTTATGTTGAGAGTCAAAGTGACCCTGAAGTTCTGTGTGCAAAAATAATGTTTTCTGTGACCTAATCAAAATCCAGCAGAAATACTGAAGTTTCATCTCTGTTCAGACATGCGCTTTACAAATGCACCTGTGCTATTTGCTGAAAATAGATGAATAAATAAAAATGGCTTCTGTGTAAAATACTTTCTCATGTGGCAAGTTAGTTTGGAGCCTGCTGAGAGTATAACAGGCTTGATTGACACTGTGTGTCTTCCTGTGGACAAACATCAGGAACTGTTCTTCAGAAGAGTTTTGGTCACACCATCTGCTCCTCAGTTCTCCCCCTCAAGGGGCTTCTGTAACACATCAATAATCATTTCCTAACCACAGACAGTGTGTCAGTCTCTCTGAATGACCAGTACTAGAGCAAAACCATCATTCTTCTGTTTGTTGATAAAGGTGAGTTAAACTAACCAGAAACGGTAAAGGACTTGTACATTTCACACCATTTTACCCAAGTTAGGTTTTACTGTAGAGTTATGCTGTTTGAATGCCACTTTATGCATTGATTGATTATTTATTCTAATAAATATCCAAATACAGCATTTTGTTTGTAAAAAATACTGCCTAAAATTTGCCATGTCATATTAGTATTTGTCAGACAAAGGCACTTGTACTGTAGAATATACATAATATTTTTGCAATGTGCAACTCATTTCTTAAAAACAATATTAAAAAATATTCCAGTCAAATTACAATGTCTACATTAATTCCCCCTGTGTGTTTCCAGCAGCTGCCTCATACCACTGTGTGTTTATGTGTGTGTTGATGGGCATTGTTTCTGGCACAGTTCTGTGGATCAGCTGGCTGTTGTATTTCGTCCCTCAGGCACATATTGACTCTGAGAGATGTGAGTGCGTCAGAGCACCAGTTTCATCTCTGGATTCCTCTTCTGCATGACGTTCAAGACGCAGAAGAGTCAAATCACATGATCGTTTTTATACTGTAGCAACAGAGTTGAACAGCACTGAAGGAAATGGATTATTCATCGCGTGTTTGTTTTTCACCAGGAGCATGTGCTTCCTGACGTATCGCTTTGAGCTCATGTATACTGGAGCATTGTGAGCAATTCACTGCAAGTTTGGAATTTCAGTGTCATAAAGTCAAACGGCATTTCCCCAAACTCCCCTCAGCTCAGCATTAGCACAGTTAATCATAAACATCATCTGTAAACCACGTCTTTCATTATAACAGGAGTGATTTACTTCTGTCTTTAAGCGTCACTCTCTGTTATCTATTTAGCAAACTTTATTTTGTTATCGCTCCACAGTACAGAAAACAGCTGCATATGTTATAAAAATGAATCCATTGTTAGAGTTTTGGCGAGCATAGGTGAGCTGTTAAAAGTCCGTTTTTTTCCACAGGAAGTGTGAGTTATCGTGCTGCAGGCTCTGTGTCGGGTTTCCTGTCTCTGAGAAACAGCTATTGTGTGTCAGGCCCCATCGAAGGGTCACACAACAATGGCTGTCAGTCGTCACTCAGCTCCTACAGGCTTGATCTTAATATTTATGCCATATATTATTATTCACATATTATTACATCTTTTACATCTTGTGTGGTGCTGATTCCCGCAGGATGGTCTTTTTTGCTTTTTGTCAGTTTATACTTTTTCATGTTGAGCACTGGGGTGGAAGTCTGACATTCATTGTTTATATTTTCTTTAGCATTGACTGCTTAGTTTTTGCTTCTCATGTTGTTTTTGCTTGTCATGTGTATTTCCTGTTTTACATTGAGTGTGGAAGATGTGCATGTAATCTTTGATCTCCTGTATTTGACCCGTTAATAAGGATTGTTTCTGATAAGCAAATGAATGGCTGTCCTGATTTTCTGTGTTGACCTGTGTGAGATATGAACTGTGTCGAACTCTAGACAGAGTCTCGCAGTGAGGGTGCAGTCCAGTTGAGTTTGGGAATATTGCACTACGACTGGAAAGCTGTTTGATTTGATCTCATTTTATTAATTTTATTATATTCATCTCAACTATATGTTAAATTGGTTAAACTGGTAAACCGTACACAGTGTTGTACTGAGTTGTTGTGTCACAGTGATTTGGCTGTGCTGTATGATCTCTGTTAAACAGCTGTGTCTTCACTCTGGTTTGGGCTTGTGTGGAGACATGTTGAGGGTGGGAAAGCCCAGTGTACAACACAGCCTGAGATACACTTTATGTAGAACAGATGAGAATTTTGGCAGTTTTCCATCTTGAGAGCCATGATCTTGTGTGTTTGGCTAAAGGCCTTCACAGCTTTGTCATCCTGCACGATCTACATCAACAGCAGCAGTCCAGGATTCCTGATGACTGATGAAGAATGAAAAGAAACAAACTGCTTTGTATTCATGTTCATCACATTGTCCCAGATGTGCTTTACAAAGATCAATGCCTTAAAGTCACTGTGAAACAGAATTCATATGCTAAACTGATCATGAAAAGTTGCCAGTTCAAGCCATTTAAGAATCAAGGAAGGACTGTAATCCTCACGTTTTTGTTCCTGTACTTAGTGTTTCTGCTGAATGATTATCTATTGTGTCCTTAAAACAGACTCCAACATTAAAATATCATCCATCACCATTTACATTACACAGATAAAGCCAAACACCACACGTGCACAGCAGATGCTATCAAATGATGGGATAATGAAGTTCCAGAACTGGATCTCAGGGGCTTTCTGGTGGCTTTGATGTCTTCAGAAAGGATTTTCCCAGAGTTTCTAAGGTACTATTTTCTTTCTGTAATGAAGTGGTTAATGTTGTCATCATACTCCGTGTGTTTGGATTAACTAGATTTGATTGGTTAAGAAACCTTGGCATGCAAAAAGAAGAATGTTTCTCATGTTGATGAGAAATATATGTGCTTTGCTCCTGCCCTCTTTATTGTTTTTATATTGTATATACATACAATATAGTGTCTTTAATGATTTAAACCTTGACAGTAAACATGCAGGTGACCAGTAACAGCAGCGTTCCTGCAGGAAGGTCCAGTAGTCAGCATGACAGAGAAGTTCTGCTTTTAAAAGTGAAGTTCCAGCCACAGAACGGGTGGAGTAGATCTGTCCAGTTCATATGTGAGCTGAGATGCCGTGTGTCCAACCACAGCATGACAAATTGATTGGTTTCAAAAACAGTGGCTGAAAATGTGTTGTTTGCTGGGCTGGGGATGGAATTCAAGAGTTGGAATATGTACAACTATTAAACATTTTGACAGTGCTGGGTAGATAATAATCCACTTCCATTACTATGAGAAAGTCATGGAGACTTTATTTGATTCGGTTGTGCTCAGTTGAGATGTTTATATTATCCAGAACATCACCTCAGTCCTCGTCTTTCTCTTTGTAGTGTTTCTCCTCTGAACAAATCTGAACTCTGGCTTTACAGTCCATATTTCACATGAATTCAACAGGGATTTTTTATATTAAATTTTAGTGAAGAATTTATACGTTCCTGCAGCAGGATCAAGTCGAGGCGGGTCTGTTTTATAGAGCAGTAACCTCATTCTGGCTGTGACAGCCATGAAACTCTGTTTCTCTGTTTCAACACACTGAGCCTCAGGCAAAACGCTTTTAAAATTTCTTACATTATTTATCTGGCAACAAATGCTTGTAATGGAGATGTTTGTAGAGTGTTTACTGCTTTTTGACCTGTATATGCAACTGCAGGAAATGATTTATTAGAAACATCCCGAGTAACTGACCAAATGCTGTGGAATGTGTGAACTCAGGATTACAGTCACCAGAGTTTTTGGAAAGCAAGTTCATTCATGCAGCTGCTTCTGTTCAAGTATCTACAGCTCATGTTAATATCAAAGGAAGGAACTTTCCCAAGAAAAGACTACAGATTACAATCTGTCCTGGGCTTCTAGTCCACAACATCAGCTGCAGAAGTGTGGACAGATATTAACCCCTCATTCATGAATTCATGCATAATAAGTTTAGTCCAGATCATCACAAGGACCTCAACTGGGAGAAGCTGTGCATGTGTGTTAGTGTATTATGTTTGTTTATGGAGTGTATGTTAGAGCCGGTGTGTCGTGTCTGTCGGCAGGTCGCAGGGAAGAAGTTGTCTCTCTCTGGGATGACTTCCTGCTGAGGGGGGCGACACAAGGGTCGAGAGGAAATGACCTTGGAGGAGCTGTTGAAACACATGAAGGTTTAAACACATGCTGTCAACATCACACACTGAACACACATTAGATCATACACACCTTTAACACTCTCCTTGTCTCTCATATTTATAAATCTTTTGTTTTTACATATAATTATTCAGATATTTTTATATCATATATTTTAAGCCTATGTATTTTTAATATAAATTCTTTTCTTTGGAACATGCATTAACATCTCTTGGTGATTTTACACTTTGATTCTTTCAGGAGAAGCACAGCCTGGTGATCACAGGCCTGTATTATAACTCTACTGTACTGTACAGTGATTCATCAAATCATAGTGACCGTCTGAAGCTGAGGTGAGAACTATTCCAAAACATCATTCATGTTATTAAAATATTGTACTGAATGTTTAATTCCATTCACATATTTATCCTAAAGCTTTTGGACTCGTTCTGCTTGTCAAATGTTAGTGGAACACAATTTCAAAGTTAATGTGATGGAAAAACATCTGTGTAGAATTATAGTTCATACATCCACTAAAAATCACTGTGATACCAGTCCAGTCATCTGACCTAGTACACTTACTAGGGTCACTGTATATGTACAGAATGTATACAGTATAGGTCCTTCATTTGCTTGTTTGCTTTGGGGATAATGGGGGATTTATTTAGGGGTAGATGTGACCTTCCACACACACCTTCACTAACTCTCACCTCCCCTCCCCATCTGTGCACCAAAAGTAGTCTGTTGAGGGATCTCACGGCTCGGAACCAAAATGGGCCTCAAAGAGCAATTTAAGAAAAATGAAATCAAGTCATTTATTATACAGTGTCAGACGCTCTGCTCTTCCCTGACATCCTGCAGAATTAAGCAAAAACGTCAAATATTGAAATGAAAGGTATTAAGGTATTAAGACACACAAACCAAGTGTGTCTAAATTCATGTGTCACATATGTATACAGATATACAGTATACAGCGTTTTAGCACATATTATGCAGGTTGGGAGGCAGCCACAGGGCTGTTATATGAAAATAACAGAATGCAAGAGATTTTCACAGCATAACGGTGACCTTCCTGTACACAGTCATTATGGGTTACAGCCGCACCCTTCACAGCACTGCACAAACTCACAGCTGACAAACACAATGCTGCAGTCAACATGTTTGTCATGCATCTAACTTTGATATTTCAGTCTAGTTTTTTAAGAGTAGGCTGTTTCACAGCATTAAACTGTTAACCCTATTTCAGTTCTTTAGAGATAATCTCTTTAAAGAGTTCTTCTATAGAGAATGAGTTCAATAGTGTGTTCTTTTGGTGATTTTTACTTTAAACATGATCAGGGAATCTGTAGTCTCACTCCTGTGGATCAGTAGTTCATGCCCCTACCTCTTTGTTATGCACCCATGACCTCACCAAACTATCATGTATGAAAACAACACCACAACAATGAGTTGAGTCAGAGCTAGAGAGCTGATCTGAGTTCAGTCTGAGCTGATTAACAGTGTCTGCTCAATCACCTACATTTGTTTGCATTCTTAACCTAGTTACAGTTGCAGAATGACTAATAAATACTTTATCTTTCAAAGTCTGGGTTGTTAGTCCTAAAAACCTGGTGAGAGGTTTGAGGTTTAAAAAAAACAACTGTCCGTCCAGACTATATAGAATATAACAACTTTAAACATCATGTTAATCTTCTGAAAGTTACAAATTTTATAACTTACAAAAAAAAATCTTCTTGAAACAAATTTTGTTTTTCTTGTATCGATTTTCAGGACTGGTCTGTTTTTTGCCGTATGAAACAAACTCCCACATGAGACTGAAAAACAATTCTTTATGGTCCATACAGACCTTTTATCTGTTAATTATGTAAACAGTAAAAGTGGAAGTATTTGCAACAATATAAAATGTTTTTTCAGTTTCTCCATTTATTGCAAGTTCACTTTTACAAAACTTTATTTAAATAACATTTAGTTCAATATTTATGAACACACCAGGAACTTACACAGGCAGCAATTTCCTATTTTAGGAAATTATAAGATTATCTCAGAGGTTGAGTCTGTTTTTATAAACCCATCAGATGTATCCAATGATGTCATTGCATATGATTGGCTGTCGACTTCCTGTCTTCATCAGAGCACTGAACCGGTAAAAGTCAGCTCCCGTTTGATGCAAACTTGTGTGGGACTGGTGGAAAAATGGTTTAGGAGGCTGAAAACCCACAGGACAAGACATGCGTTTAGTGCAGGGCTCCCGCTTAACCCCCCTCTCCTCTAGTCCCTTTGACATGCTGGTTAGTTTCCTCCGCATGTTAACCAGAAAGTCTTTAGCTATTTTGCGGCTAGGGTTAGATTTTATTTCAGAGGAATCTGGGCATTCTGGAAGGTCCATCCAGTTTTTAATAAGATCTGCAAAGCTGTTGTCCCCAAGAACCAAAGGCTGCCTGTTACGTCCCCTGGTTAACAAAGCTGTAGTCCAGTCCTCCGGCTCACTGGCCTCAAACGATGTCCAGCGTTCCAGGCAGGCATCCGATGTGGATTTGGGACGGATTCGGTTGGTACGGACACAGGCGGATGACGAAACGCGTACATTCCTTGTCCGTCTCAACACCACACCCTCGTCCTGCCATGATGCTTCAGAATACCCAGAATCAAAATCCAGACTTTTCACGCTGCTGGGGGAACCCTGAGGCAGACGGCCGACACCTGCTGCTTCATCCTCCTCTTCCTCTAAAGGGCTGGCCAGGCAGCAGGCAGAATCATAGGTACTAGCATCGCTAACGTCAGACATGCGCAAGCGGCTGAGGTTTTCTCGCTGTTGTGCTCTTTTCTGACAGGCCCGAGTCACGTAAGAACATTTTGATTGATCAGTAGATTCTCTTATCTGCTTCAGATCCTGCAGAGATCTCATCATGTGTCGCACCCGGTCCCGAAAACAGTCGCTTGAGTTGCGAACACACAGCTGAAAAAGACAGACGCAATAAATTAGTACCTTAGCTAAATGTCAAATTACTGCATGATGGGAAAATGGTTCATTTTGATTTACCCACAAACTTCTTCACAGTCACTAAATTAATTTATATGTTTCAGTTTATTGAATGCCTTCATCTCAAATGTACCAATTTAGATTTTCATCAAACTGCACACACAAGACACAGGCCATCAATGCTGGATTTGGACATGGCTTGACTTCTTCCTAACTCCAGATACCACCTACAGAAGCAGCATGTTTCAGGTTTTGGATACAGCGATAGTGTTGTATCCAGAAAATACAATCGCCTTAGAAAGCAATGGCTGGACCACGCAGAACAAGTCCTAAGATGACTCGAGCTATTCCTTTAATCCAGACGAAAGGAATCCAAACTTGTCCATAGGTGAATCCAACACTAATTTTTAACAGACTAAATGACAAACCACTGCATGTGAGGACTGATAAACAAATACACAGTCGTCAGGGGAGACTGATTGTGGGAACAGGAAGATGAGGAGTCGCTTCCTGACCCTCATTCTGCCACACATTCATGATTAATACAGGGATTGTTGTGTTCCAGAAAGGAAATGACGTCATTTTTTCAAAATGACACGTACCTAAACAATTGTACTATGATGCGTTTATGGTATTAAATGGCAATTTTATGATACTGAAATTCATGTGATATTCACATGGTGCTCAAAGGAACTTCCACAAAAATACAATTTTAAATCCTTGTAAATATCTTTAAATATCTTATTTTAACCAGGTGAACCCTCAACACATCATGTCATGAGTGAAATTAAACAGTAATCACATTTCAATCTAAGAGTAAAGTGTTCATTAAATCCACAGCCCAAACCCCAACAACCAAAAAACCCATGCCACAACACACACACACACACACACACAACACAAACACACACACACACCCCACCCTGAGGTGAAGCACTTTCACTGCTGGAGCATGTTGAATTGTGGGGAATGCTTTAAGCAGAAACACAATCTATATGTACTGGCTCAAACAGAGCTGCAGTGAAGCTGCGGACAGTTGCTCTGCTGGGACCAGTGATGAAGATGTTATAACAGCTGTGAGAACTTAACCATTTGGCTCAGAGCAGAGTGTGTGTGCGTGTGTGTGTGTGTGTGTGTGTGAGATGTGTGTGTGTGTGTGAGAGTGTGTGTGTGCGAGTTACAGTGTGTGTGTGTGTGTGTGTGTGTGTGTGTGTGTGAGAGAGAGAGTGTGTGTGAGAGTGTGTGTGTGTGTGTGTGTGTGTGTGAGTTACAGTGTGTGTGTGTGTGTGTGTGTGTGTGTGTGTGTGTGTGTGTGCGAGTTACAGTGTGCGTGTGTGTGTGTGTGTGTGTGTGTGTGCGAGTTACAGTGTGCGTGTGTGTGTGTGTGTGAGAGAGTGTGTGTGTGTGTGTGAGAGAGAGAGAGTGTGTGTGAGAGTGTGTGTGTGTGTGAGAGTCTTTGGTTCCCAGTGGCCATGAGGAATGCAGAGTTGGGTGGTGGTTAACCAGCATTGCATTATAAATCTAACATTTCATTTCACAGGCCGCAGTACAGTTTAGGATGTGTATGATGCATGAAGAAAACAGACTGAAATCTGCATGCGTTCAGAGATGTGCGAGCTTCGACATCCTGCAGTAATAGTGTAACAGCAGCGCTCACTGTTAACATCACAAACATATATACACTTACACTGAATACGTGTGGGTTAGTTATTGATCACTGAACTGCAGACTTATGAAGTCAAGTCATCAAAGCGCTTACCATGTTTGTCTGAACGTCTGTTGCGTTGCTTCAGTCTTGGTAAACGTTTTGGTTTCCTGCAAAACAAGCATGTTGATTAAATGTTTGCGTGCATCTGTCTGCACGTCAGACTGACGTGAGATCAGTAATAAACACTCACCCGTCAGATCGTCCGGATCAGTGAGCGCTCCTCTGTCCTCTGACTCAATGCGCGTCTGCCGCGAGCGCTGCGCGTTTATCAGCGCGCCGGCAGGTCCTGTCGCTACACGCTCGGCCAATCAGCGGCCAGCGTCATCGCGTTAGCCAATCACACAGCGAGCCGTGAAACGTCAGGGGTTTTATACCTATATAAAACCCATGACGTTATATATTAGGTCATATAGATATATTTGCATTACATTTCTTTAATGGATTGTTTTCTGTATTATATTTGTTTTAGAAGCGTTTATACAGGTTTGGTCCTGTATACATATATTACGTCTCTTTTAGTGTAATGGACCGACGGCAAAAACAAGCTTGACATTAGCTTGTGAAAAACGGTAAAGACGAAAATATTGCCAACAAAACCTCTTAAATCACGTTAGAAATAACAACTATATAGCTATATATATATATAACTATATATGAGGACTCATGTAAAGACAACAGTTAGTTAACACTAATTATGACGAGCTCTCTTTACAGTCATCTGAAGTTTAATACGTTTTCATGGTAAATCGTAGCTCAGAAACATCCATTATAATGGTTACATCTTTTTCTCTATATTGTTTTTTTTATTAATGTACTCTTTATCATTTTTATTTGTTAAAACTATACAGTAACTTATTAGGCTCATGTGTTCATTGGTCAGATATTTAAGATGGCTTATGCAGAAGTGTTCCTCTACCGCCACCATGTGGTCACAGTGCAGAGGTGCGTCACATATATCAGCACCCCAGAATAAAGAGAAATGAGATTTTTACTATAACTACATTAAAGACTAATCACATGACTGTTTTTAGGTATTGAAGGTGTCTACTGTAACCTTCAGCAGTACAGACCTAATTTTAAACACTAGTTAAACTTAAACACCAAGTTTGACACCCTCTTAAATCAAATTAATCGCCGTGAATTGTGTCCTTCAAACTGTGCAAATGTTTTAGTTACATTTAAACCTTCGTAAATTGTTTCAAACTGTTTAGATACCATTCTCTGTAATATGCTGTTTAACAGCAGGTTTCTATTGTAAAAAAACTTTTTTTTTTTTTTTACACAAAACACATGGACCATAGAGGGTCTATCTTTTTATATCAGCGTTTATTTCCATCAAAATCGTTGTATAGTATTTAGATATTAAATCAAGAACTGAAGTCTAAGTTTTATTTAGGTCTTAAAATGTGCTCGACACTTTTACACTTTGTATCTGTTAGCGTGAATAAAAACAGCCCTATGACCTACAGACAGTGAAAACAAGGCACAAACATTCCGAAAAAGAAAACAAATGATACAACAACAAGGAACAAGAAATGTGTGGAAGGATATAAATATTTTTACATGTTAGTCAATTTTAGACAGTGTCAAAGTCAAGCTAGTAGAGTCTTGAGACGTTTCATTGGATAAGAAAATGTGACGCTGTGAAACGAGCAATTTTATACGGTCCATCATGCAACAACATACAGTTTGAGCCAGCGATAAAGATTTAGTGCCAGCGTTTTAAAAAAGTGAAGTCTTATTTGCTTCCTGTGCTCATTTTAACTCTACATAAACATTTTACTACTGAAGTTTAATAAAATTAACACATCCATACAGGAAGCGACTGCATTTATAGCAAAGTCATTACCCACCCTGTTTTTAATCTGTCAAAACCAAAGGTAGAAAGAAACAAGTCCCAAATAGTCCTGATTCTCGTTTCAGTCTCATTTTTGGCAGAAAATAACTCAGAAATTGAATATTTACAGACTGAAAACCAATTTAAAATGAGGTTCAGGAGAGAAGGGAAATGTGTGCTGCAACTATGTGAAGTTTCTCTTTTTTTAAGTTCTTTATCACATTAAAAACATTGTGATTCTTGTAGAGTTGAAGGCAGTCTAGCATGTCATGTTTAATCTCTTGATCAGTAAGTTCACACCTTCCTGAGGAGTGACCACAACAGTTTTAACAAGGTTAATAAACAAAATGAAACTAATGTTGTGGGAATTGATTTACAAACTGGCCTAAAGGACTCTTAAGTGACTGAAAGATGATTTCACATCATTTCCTGCTCTCTTGATTTCTCTCGCTCCATTTTTACAATTACATTAAACTATCAGGTTACAAGGTCACTCAGATGTCCTAGAACCCAAGTCATCTCTGATATACTGTTGAACAGTCATATTGTTTGTTAAAAGTGTGATTGTGTTACCTCTCTTTGAAATAAATTGATTTTAAACTTCATCATCTAATGCAATGACATTCATATATGGAACATGACTAAAGTGTACACAAATACATTTTGGGGTCACTGTACGACACTCGTTTGAGAAGAACACGTACAATACAAGAAAGGGTGTATGAAAGTGTACAGTATCTGAACAGTATCGCATTCACATCTACATGTATTAACCTTGTCGTTTTCCTGGCCGCTGTCATTAAAATAGGCCGCAGTCCTTCAGGTTGTTTTTGATGATGACATCTGTGACAGCGTCAAACACAAACTGTACGTTCTTGGTGTCTGTGGCGCAGGTGAAGTGGGTGTAGATCTCCTTTGTGTCCTTCTTCTTATTCAGATCTTCAAACTTGGTCTGGATGTAACTGGCAGCCTCGTCGTATTTGTTGGCTCCTAATTAAACATTGTATGAAAAGGTTTGATCAGCAGTTTAACAGACTCTCTAATTGTTATTCTCATTCTTACAACAGTTTTAGTTACAACTGCAATCTGTAACTTTCTTTATCTTAATCCAATTTACAATGGTACGTTTTTAATAATAATTTATAATTTGAGCTGTCGGGTCTGAAATCCTGAGAAATGTCAGTTTGGCTTCATTTGGACTTCAACATACATAATGTAAAGTATGTAAAGTAACCTGCAATTTTATGTTTCAAACACAGATGGCGGTAGAGAGTCACAGATTGCACAGCATGTATTTTTGTCAGACAGACCCGAGTATTCAGGAAAGCAGATGGTGAGAGGGCTGCGTGTGATCTTCTCTTCAAACAGATCCTTCTTGTTGAGGAACAGGATGATGGACGTCTCGGTGAACCACTTGTTGTTACAGATGGAGTCAAACAGTTTCATGCTCTCGTGCATGCGGTTCTGAAAGCAGAGGAGCATCACAGTAACAACACAAGAGGACGCTGTCAGCTCACAACTGCCCCTGTGCTTAAAGCCTGAAGCGGATCTAACCTGCAGGAACATTACTGACAGCTGGACCTGAACTCTTCAGGATTGTGCATCACTACGAAGAGAAGTTTCTGATACTCACCATCTCCTCATCTTCTGCTAGAACCAGGTCATATGCACTCAGAGCCACACAAAAGATTATAGCGGTGACTCCCTCAAAACAATGAATCCATTTCTTCCTCTCTGACCTCTGACCTCCCACATCAAACATCCTGAAGAGAAAGAGACAGAGGTAAGGACAGATATTTAAAAGAAGATAAAAGGTGGAGACAATAATCACCCCATAATATTGATAGTTAATAACAAGAGTTTCTTATCACAGTTTGAGTGCTGTTGGCATGCACGAAACACTGTCACAACGGTAGGGTGTTGCTATATGGATGAGATGTTCTGACTTATCTAATCATACACGTGGCAAGCCCATTAAACAAGCTGTATAATAAACACAAGAACATTTATTGTAGTTCTGTAGACCTGGCGGCTCCATCATGTTGACGGTTGTGTTTATTAGTTTGGTGTCATTCTGTTGGAGCAAACAGTTGCTATGGTGACAGGAAGTTGGAACACGTTAAGCAGTGGCTTGTTTTCTCACTGCCCATGTATCACTGATAATTCTCTATAACACAATGAAGATCAGGTGACAGGAAGCAAATGAGTTTTATGTTGACAGCAGGGCTGAGTGACACCGGAAATATTTACAAAGATTTGACAGGCGATATATTATCTATCTATCTATCTATCTATCTATCTATCTATCTATCTATGTGTAAAATTACACACACACACACACACACATATATATTTCTCACTTAAAGTGCAAATCTTTGAAAGTGAAATGGGTCTCTACGATGCCGGTGGTCTTTACTCTGGTCCTCAGAACGTCCTGTTGGGTGGGAATGTAGTCGGCTCGTGCTATTCTGTCCAGATCATTCAGATAACTGCACAACACAAACACACACACACAGGATTAACTCACATCACAGTTTAACACAATCCTTCACAACATTCAATGTCTCTTCATTTCTCTCACTCTGGAGCCTCATGTTTATATATACGGTACATTTGCTGATTTATGTGATTCTACACCTGCTGTACAGTCAGATAAGTTTAGTTTACATGGTTTTGTCTTGCATTGTGTTTGCAATGGTTTTACATTAGTACACTATATAGTACACTGTAATATAATATCAGTATTTAATGACTTTTTATTCCACCATGGAGTAAAATATTATTATATTATTCAATGCATCAAAAATTACATTTCACAACCTCTTCGAACCCCTTGTAGTTCCATCAAGAGACCTCCAGAGGGTTTAAACCCTGGCTTACAGCATACTACATAATGTATATAAGTGTATACTATGTTTCAAAATGAGTATGGTTAACAGTACACTATACTTGTTGTACCAATGGCTGTGTACAACATTTCTGTAGTATTCTTACTGGTGTTTAAATGACTGAACTGATGGGGGAGTTTCTGCAGTATAACATCTGTTTGTGTGGGGAAACAGACTTTGACTGAAGCTGTAAAAAGCCCTATTAGCTCAGTTATTCTTCACACAAGGATACGTGCCCATGTGCTTTGCTAACCGCAAACATTTCTATGGAAACCCTGAACTGACCTTTCATACGTGACTCACACTGAACAATTAGGTCACAACACAAAAAACAACTTCAGTTATAGTTATACAGCACGAGTACAATGACCAAAAAGCATGACATTTTTAGAGAATTTTAACAGGAGAATCACGTTTATAAACACATTATCTGCATTGTGATTACTGTAACGTGACAAAATGATTTAGTGTTTAAATGATACAGTGTGTATCATGCTAGCATTTGTTGTGCTTCCTCTAATTTATGCCAACTGGACCAGACCGAATGCTTTTCATCAGTGTACTGCAGTAATGAGAACGACTGAGAATCAGTACAAAAATAACACATCTGTTCATTTACAGTAATGAGACGTGTGGGGAGGAGAAGTTCTTTGATATATAGTTACTGCATAAACATTTTTTGAAAACTTTGAGAGAACTTTTACAGGAATTGAGAGACTTTTCTTTGTGCAATTTATGCAATTATAAATTCTGGGTTTTTTTTGATAATGGATGAAATATGACAAACCTGAACATTATTTGATTGTGATCAATTAATTCTTTAAAACAATAAGTGAATTCATCATCAGTACATTAACTACATTCAATATTTGCTGTCATGATATTTTCATGAACATTTTAATTAAATTTAAAAATGACTCTGACTATTTTATCCATAATTCCATGTTTGGCTCAGAGTCGTTTATATCAGAATAATAAACAGAACTTGTGTGACGCAGTATCTGCCTTGGTTTCACTGCTCAATTCCTGTTTCGCGCTCTGAAAGCTCATTTCCCAGAATGCCTGTTTCCCTCCAGCACTGGTTTGAAATGGGCGGCTCTTCAGAAAGATTCAGGAAGAACATCATGTGATGGGCAGAGAGCGTCTGGATCTTCAGCTGTGTAGCCTGAGGACTGTGATAAACCACATCTGCTCTATCTACTGCAACATGGAGTCTGACATCTGAGATGAAGGGAATGCTGAAGTGTCAGGAGACTTAAGATCCCTCATCCTGCTCTAATCTCTCTAAATACACAAGCAGCTGGAGGGGAATGTTCAAATGTTCTCTGCCTACTTTCCAGGAATTTTCATGTATCCCAACTAACAATTTTTGGTTGCAACGTTTCCTTAATATTTCTATTTAGTAAAAAAAAAATGTTGATCCAGTTTTTAAGACATTATTAACATTATTGCTTAGTTATAAGAATGTTATTTAATTTTTTAATAGTCTTTAACAATTTTAAAATTTAAAAATGTTCCATCAACAACTTGAGAATAACGTTAAAATATATAAACCAGCAACATTACTGCAAGAACATTTTTGATAACTTACTAACATTAGCCAATGTACTGAGAATGTGTCTTGTTAGCTGGGATGCTGCTTAAGATCATTAGAAAGGTGTGTGGTCAGTGGAGGTCAGTGTGTGTGTGTGTGTGTGTGTGTGTGTGTGTGTGTGTGTGTGTGAGTGGTCAGTGGAGGTCAGAGTGTGTGTCCACTTGTGACCTACTAAATCCACAGGATGTTCCAGCTAGCAACAGCAGATGGATTTGCTGTTGTGATCTCAGCTTGAATCTGGCTCTGGTCACGTATAAATGTGTGCACACAGAAACTGTTATACTGTCTCTCTCTCTCTCTAGAGGGAAATGAGTGATGTTTATTTTACTGACATCTGAACAGTTCCGTTTGATTTCATGATTCAGTGAAGTTCTGAAGTGTGTTTGAAATCTAATGTATCATCAATCCACTGGAGGCATCAGAACATCAGATCTTACAGTTATGGGTTGGGAGGGGGTTGTTAGGCACAAGAAAGATGATTTAACTGCTGCAAAACAGCCTCGGGTGGTTAACAAACCAACAGCAACATGATTAACAACTATTTTCAATACATAATAATAAGAAACAAGATAAAGCTGTTCACTGAGCTGACATGCAGTTATAAGCATGTGTTTGAATGTGGCTTATCCAATCAGATTTGACAAACTGCATTATGGGATTTCCACCTTTTTACCAACTGCTTAATGGACAAGAATTTACCTGCTAATTAAATGATTTTAAATAGATTGCACTGCACTGTGTGTGTGAGTCCACTCACTAGGCAGCAGAGTCGTTGAGCTGGTATTCTCTGGCGCGAGTGAAGCAACCCTGCACACCTCCATCAGACCAGAGTCTGCGGATCACATTGGCCAGATCATCTGTTAAGATCCCCTGTTCTTCTGCTGCTGCAGACAGAGCAAACAGCTGCCGAGCGTCATCCTGCACACACACAGAGTTATATACACAGTTACACACAGACTCACATAAGCTTACACATAGACACATACACACAGACCGAAACAGACTTAACACACATTGTTACAGTTACACACAGACAGACAGACTCACACACTCGCACACACACCCCGGCACACACAGTAAGTTGACAGTGAGTTCAGTGGAACTGCGAGACACAGTAATACTTTTTTCAAGTGAAACACATGTTTGAAACACACGCATGATTGTGATGTGTCCTCACCACTCTTCCAGGATCTCCATACTCAATCTTCAGGTTGCTCATGGCTTTGATTATGGCCATTATAGACTGAATGGTGTTACTGTAAACCACAGCTCTGTACTGCTTACACTCATCCTCTGAGTATCCATCTTCATGAATAATTCTGAACAGAGAGAGAAACCGACCAAAAAACCGATCAAAAACAAGATCAGGAGAAAACATGAATGTCATTAAAACATGCGATCTATGCAAGTTTTACACACACTGTTGGTTGATAATAACAGTTATTACTCTTAACCTGCTTTAATGCTTGGGTGTAAAACTGCTTTGCTCGTATGAGAAATGGACTTATATGGATCTTATCTGATCTTATCAGCACCAGAGAAAATGTAAATTATACAGCCATCCAATGTGTGAAACCTCATGCATGTGTGTGTGTGTGTAAGAGACTGAAAGATACAGATATAAGTGTAAAGACCAAAAGAAAGAAGAAAAATCGAACACATTTATCATAAAGAAAATGGGCAGCCAAGCAATTTAGGCTCCAAATGTTTGTTCTCAACAGAATCGTGACCTCTGATTGTCCTCTTAATTCAACATTATCACACATCATTTATACATTTAAATCTTCTTTGTCCACTACAAATGGAGTCAGGGTCTAACTCAGATTGAACACTATTTGCATCATTAGAAGACGGCCGGTGTGTGTATATAATGAAGGGTTTGGGACTCATCACAGAGTTTCTGTAAATACTTCAGTACTGCATCTCAGAGAAAATGTCCTCTTTATTTGTGCTGTTACTGCAGATTAATATGTATCAGTTAAACGTGTTTACATCACTGATACCTGCAATAAAGCAATTTATTCTCAATGACTACTGAAATGTCACAACCACAGAGTATTTGTCTTTCATGTTTGATTTCAACAGTCACATTCAAGATCTCCAGACACAGCTCATCGGAGTTTAAAATCACAGTTAAACTACAGTGATGTATAGTGATAGTAAATGATTTTCTTACTTACTTCATCTGTTTCACAATGGTGCTTTTTCCTGATTCACCTGCGCCTGCAAAACGAAAGAGAATCAAATGCATTTATTTACAATGTAACACAAGCTTTAGTTTCAGGAACTCCTCAGGAGTTTTGACAGCTGCCCATGAGTGAGCGGTAACATTCTGTGGGTGATACATCACACCGCATGTGTGAGTGTGTGTGTGTGTGTGTGAGTGTGTGTGTGCTGGTTTTTAGGCTAACACTGCTCACTGAAGCTCACTGAAACATCTGTTGTCAGAGGTTTCCTGTGGCTGTATGGAGGTCTGATGTTCTGATGTATCAGGCAGTGTGTATGAACAGAAAACTGTGTTGTTTATTTCTGAATGTACAATAATGAAGATCGTCTGTCATGCTCATGAAAACAGCTCTGCTCGGATCTGAGTACAAGAATGCTGAGTTCAAGTTCTAACCAGCTCTGTGTGGGGGAATGTACAGACTCATTACATTATTGAGGACAGATACAATAAATCATACAGAGTTACACTCGGGGGAGATCTTAAAGACTACTGCAACATCTGTCACCATATCACATTAGAAACTGTCACAAACACTGAATACACAGTCATTTCAGCTAGCTGCACTTGTCAGGCCAAATATCACTGCCACTGTACAAAACATTGTTTCATAACTGCCATTTATAAACTTGCATATGATGAGGTATCAGAAGATTGTGTTGTCTCAGCTATAGTTTATACTGTCAGAATAACAGTAAATGACTAGCATGAATTTTCTTTCCTGCAAAGTCAGGTCAAATTTTACACCGAGACCTTTAAAAAGGCCCATCTGAAGGTATCAACATATAGAAAAGGAAAAGTAAAGACTTTTCAAACAGGTTTCTGAGCACATACAGAAGCCTCACCCACTCACATACTCAACTAATGTTTTAAAAAGTGCCTCTGAAACACTCTTATAGAGAAATAAACACACAAATAACTCAATTATCTTAGCTCAGATCAGCTTGTAACAAACAAAACATCACCCTTAATTAAATTAGAAAGGTTGCTTTTTACATATGTTAGCTTCTCGTTCAACATCCTCATCTGGATTAATAATTGACTTTTATTGTTACCTTTGACCTTCTGCAGTATTATAACTGTACTGTATATTGTCTGTTGTACTTTGTACGAGGAAAAACGCCTTAGGAAATAACATTACCAATGACCCCCGTCTCCCAGTGAGACGAGACTTCCAAGAGACGCGGGTTACATATCATCCCTGGAGATCTACTTTACCATACTAATACTTACTTAATGGTTAAACCAGAAAGTGGTCATAATTGATTCTTAAGAGACTCCAAGAATAACAATTCAATTGTTTATGCACAAGCGCTGCACACCACAGAGGGTAAAACAGAGCAAATGAAGACAACGGGCGAGTTTTAATGCACTCCGGACCTATTAATGAACCCCAAATGTTTTTAAGCGTATTTATTTGGTTCTGCAGCACATATGAAAAGTTGAGGAGAAGCACTGGTGGCCACAGTCACTATAAACGCAATCTTAACACTGTTATAACCAAAGAACAGCCAGTCAAAAGTTCAGACATACTGTAAACTTTACAATCAGTGCAGTTTGCTAAGACAAACATCACTGTCAGTTTTCAAACCTTGAGTTTGAGGACATTATGGACATGTCGTGCTACAGACATTAAGGAGTAAGAAAAAGAAAGCTCAGAGCGTAATCATTACAGATTATTATTGTCATGTTAAACCGATGTGGCTGATGCAGTGATCTTGTCTGAACCAGAAAGCAGATGTTGCTCAGGCATCTGTGAATGGACAAAGATCCTCTATATCTTTAATTAACACTTCAGTGAAATCACTTCATTTTAAAAAAATCCATTTTTACCAAAGGCTGGAGTGTGTAAGCTCTTTTTGCTTCCACATACACAAAAATTAGCATGTGCAAGCAGAAACCACTGATAAAAAACTGATTAAAAAACAGCAAACGTTTCCTGTCATGTTAACACTTGTTCACGATGCCTTCAGGAAACGTGTGATCAGCACATTCCACAGAAAATTTCCCATCATTCACAGTTTTCCCAGTTTTACACTGGTTAGCAGTGTAATGTAGTGTAATGTAGTATCATTAATTCTGTCCGACACATTGGACTACTTCATTTCCTTGCTCAGATTTTTCTCACGACTGAGTCTGGTCATTTTAGATATTCAGCATCTCTCTGCTGTTGTTGTGAAGGAACATTGTGGTCTAATGGAGGTCTCATTTTATGGTCTAACATCTTCACTCTCTTTTTCTTATTATTACAGGTCTGACCTGAGGTCAGTAAGAACAGAACATCAAAACACTGCAGTCAGGATAACACAGAGAGGCCGGTGAGAAAGGGTTCGAGTGTGCCAACCATCTTCTCCTAATGGAAAAATAACTAAGAAAGGAAACAGGACAAAAGAAAGGGGTGAAAACAACAGGGCAGATGGATGAGTGGAGAACAAAACCAGAACAGAGACTAAGTTTAAGATTTAGTCTATCATACTGAATTATTACCATATTCATGCATTTACTTTAGACTTTAAGGTGAACGAAAACAACAGTTAAACTACATTATGTACAAATCCAGGCCTTACAACATTCCAGTTGAGCACACAGAGACTTACATAAGAGCTGTTCAGGGGTCAGTGCATTGTGAGCTACAGTATTTGGCAAAACAACCAGATAAGTGAAATGTGAAAAACACCCCCACACACGACGACAGTCTTTAGCTGTCAGTGAAGCACTGAGTCATTGGGAGAGAGAAAACAGGTCAGAATGTTATCAATAATTCAGACTCACTCACACCCCCTCCAGACAGAATGAAAAGATTCTCGCTAAAAGACATGCAGTGTACTGCAGGATCTATAATAAATACCACAGGCACAGAACATAACTAACACAAAAAATGCACCACGATGCTTAGAAACATCTGACAGAACTGCAGTGAGTTTCTGTATTAAACTCATAACACAGTTTTCAGGCTCTGAGAATTTCTGTTCACACTGGCATGTTTGGAACATATTCTAATGAAGGTCAGAAAAAAGTCTTCCAATGTGGAGCAAATATTTAATCAAAATTCACCACAAAATGAACAGCAGAACATCTTAATTAGGAGTTGGCAAGATTCTGGGCAGATTGAGAAACTGACACAAGAAGAAACTACCACAGTTACTGAACACAGGCACACTTCAGACACAGACAGAAGTTCAGAAGTCCCTGAAGACACAACAGTAATGAAGTCTGCAGGGCCCAGAATTCCTCATCAGACAACTTTAACCAAAACTGGAGGGAAAATTCCTTCATTACAGCTTCTGCTCATTTTCAAACTCTGGACGAGACTTTATTTTCCTTCTGTATTCCCCTTTTCCTAATTCTTTTAGTCCAGCGTTGAATCTCTCAGAACCTCCTTGATTTTCCAGGGTCCTACTGCATAAACAATTTTTTTTTAAATACATAGACATTAACATGAACATCACCCGTATTACATCTGTGTGACACACAAAAGCACTACACCATAACACTGCTACACTGTCATTTATAATTTCCTCTCTCTCTCTCTCTGTTTCTCTCTCTCTTACACACACACACACACACAATCTTGTCTCTTGATGAGTAAATTATGGGTTTACACACAGGACCAGCAAGTGCAAATCATATGTAGGAGTATGAAGGACACAGACGACTCCTCTATAATTAAATACAGTGTCATATTCTTTACGATCAATGCCTCCTTCATGTTTAAATGTTGAGTCACTGTTCAGAAACAACATCGATTTTCACATGCAAAAATAATTCCTGCAACAGCCCAGATCTTCTCAAAATTCAGCCTGCAGTTGTGCCATTTACACTGAAGTCACTTGTGCTTCCTCATTTACACAGCTGTGAAAGCCAGGAACAGCCTTTGAAATGACGTTTCATAATGAAGTAGCATAAAAACAATCAGTTGAAAACCTTCAGTAAACCATTTTTAACATATAAACCCCGTGTTGGCATTAGTCCACACAGCAGGCCACTTCCTGTTCATGCTGAGAAAATCAGACAAACCTTCAGGTAGTGATTCTGTCAGCCACAGAGGCTAAATGCTTTCCTGCAAAACTTTCTCATTACCAGAGTGTGTGTTTCTCCACTGCTGTGGGGTGTTTTTAATAACAAGAAGAATGAAAAGGTCAGCAGCTCCACTCCATTTCCTATTATAAAACATACGTCTCTTGAACGCTGGTGACTGGAAGTGTCTCCTGTCATCTTACTCATTCTAATGCAGTGACTCTTCCTCTGTGTGAGTGTGATACACACAGACAGCTGCCTCATGCTCCTCTGGTTGCTGTACAGACACTGCTGCAGAGTTCTGCAGAAGCATCAACTCAACCCAGAATGAGACCCTATCCCACACACCCTACACGACCTGCAACATGAAACTCACAGCTAAACCTCACTGTGCCCTGAAAAATCTGATATACATAAACAGGCCAATATTAGCCAAAGCTAATACTGTATATTTTGTGTATTCTCTTACATGCTGTTTAATTGCAATGTGTTCATAATATCATTATACCACTGGCACTGGCTATTGAAAACCCTCAGACCGGTTTGACTGCTAATTTCAGTGTAAATCAGATTCTCACAGTTTTAATCAAGTCCTCAGTTCATAATAATACTTTTAATGATATAACAGTCATCTGTCCTCTGTGGTCAAACAACACAATGCAGTAATGGTTCTGGTAATGGCAATGCATTCATTCCTGTACAAGTTCAAAGCAAAGATCATGATGAAACAGACCAGCAGTGATTACATCATCAATGTTATTTCATTTCTGCTAAAGCTCTTCTCCATCTGAAAGGGACAATGTTAAGAGACTGTTCCTGTCATTTAAACACACTATTGAACTGGGCCAGCGGCTGCCGCGTGTGGAGTGATTCCTAATGGAACAACTGAGGGAAAGGGTGGGGGTGGGTTTGGGAAGTGGGTCAGAAATACAGAGCTGCTCAGCACTTTCGCATGCTGCACTGCAGTGGTGCGTGAACACACAGACTCGCACCTCACGCCCAGCTCTAGAATCCAGTCCTGCATCTGAACAAAGACTCAGTTTGATGACAGCAGCTCTGAGTTTGAACAGAGTTGAGATATAGGACGGAATGCATTAAGCAGTAAAAAGTAAATTACTGCGGATCGCATTTATTTGTGCATCTGTCGGACACAAGTTCATGTTTCTTGAGGCAAACAGATAAAGAAATTTCTCCTGTTGCACAAACACCCATGTGAAATTGT
Organism: Chromobotia macracanthus; assembly: GCA_036877525.1. Classification (NCBI taxonomy): domain Eukaryota; kingdom Metazoa; phylum Chordata; class Actinopteri; order Cypriniformes; family Botiidae; genus Chromobotia; species Chromobotia macracanthus. The sequence goes on from JAZGTH010000001.1 coordinate 17,755,407, forward strand.
AAGTACATGGGTGAGCAAGAGGGTAAATCAGTCTTAATCCACACAGAAGGTTTGCTTACAGTGGATCAGGGCGAATACTGCAGTAATATGAGTAAAGGTAAATACAGTGCAGGTCATTTCTCATAATTATCTTTGCATGAGATTTGAAAGTCAAAATCAACCCAATTTACTTGTTAATGTTTATTACTTCGGCATATTGTTAATGAATCATTGGTCTATAACAATATTCCAATCAATGAACAAATCATTTTATTAAAATAAAATGTTTTATAGTTATATGTTATAGTGATGTTAACAGTAGCTGTTTCAATCTGAAGGTCACATTGCACTAGTGATGTGGAGCTTCCTAAATCCACTCATACAGACAGAGGCTAAAAACAGCAGCACAGTAGCACAGGTCTCCGGGGATCAGACTAAAACCCACAATCTGATCTAACATGTTCCTCTGATCACGGCTTAATGCACGGTACCATCACCTGAGACTCTACACTGCTGTCACACATGCCAGAGATTTGAAGATATATTCCAATTCAAAACATTCTCTACACACTGTAGACATTCCCATGCATGGAATCCTCAAACATGCAATTTACCCAGAATCCATAGCGTTCTCTGTTTATATTTAATAAAACCACTGACACGATCACAACTTTTCTGCCTCAATTATTTTGCATCCACACAAACCAAGGATACGACTTCCTGTCACTTCAAGTTACTAAAGGATTCTGGGAAAAAATGATAAACAGAAAAGAGGGTGTAAACTTTTATTTAATGTGGATAATGTTCACTGATGGTTAGTTTTTAAAACTCTACCAGGCAGCTGTGCTTACGTTTTCTAACCTAAAATCATGTGTGAAATTAGTCAAAATCAAGCTTTATCTAAAACAACATACAAAGAAAGTATGTTGAGAACAGAAAAATCACACATTAGAAAAACAGAAATATTTGATTTTTCTGTATGCAGATGTGATTATTAAATTAAAGATATCTCAGGTGTTGCAGTGATTCGGTGCATTATATACCACATGGAAACGTTTGAGTTTAATAAACATGGTTTAAAATAACACTCAGGTTCTTGGTGAAACCGCATTCATCTTCCTGTTTTTGCCAACAGGAAGTTGCTGCACATCAGCTCTCAGTGTTGCCCTGCACGCCTAACAACACACCAGCATCTACATACTGCATTACAAACACGGACTCTCTCTGTATGCTGCTGTTCTCTCCTCTAGCACAAACAAACAGATGCTGCGTCTCTGTTTGACTATTTTAACTGAATCAAACATGAACAATGAAGATCCGGCTGTTGAGAGAGAAAATCTCTCATCTCTCATTCACTACACTGCACACCAGCACTGACTGCTGCTCCTCTCTGTCTCCTGCTTTTCTCTCACTTCACCACAAGACCAAATTTTTCCACCACAAGTATTTGTTGTTGCCCTGCAGATGCACAAAAGAAGTTTTGCTTCCATCTTAGATTTGTGCTCGCACACACATCGAGCATAGACACGTGTGCATGTAACTCTAGCTGTCAATCAATGTCGTGACATGAAACAAAACGACATAGAAACAGAAGCAACAGTTGCTTCACTGCAACACAAAAGTGTAATAATACAAATAATACAAATAACATAAATAATACAAATAGAAACTATTTCACTGATCACAATCAGTGCTCACTGAACACATTTGGCTGTTTATTTAATGTCAGAAAAGTGTAAATGCTTCATACAGCTGACAAACAACTTGAAAATGATGTGACCTGTCCAAAACAGAGGTGTGAAACTGATGCATGTTCTTAAGCGCTCATCAGACACCTTAGAACTCGAGAATCAGACATCCACCTTGAGTCCGGTCTGATTCTTCAGAATGAGCTCTCAGTGGAAAACTTGCCACTTCAGAGATCAGATCAGAGAGAAATTCCACGTAGAATGCTTGGCTCTGAAATTTTCCTGAGGCTGGGAAGTCACTGTCACTCACCCAACTCTCTCTCAGATTAAAAAGCTTTTTTATGGAGCAGCTACCGGCCACATGTACAGAACATCTTTTTCCCACATAAACACCCGATTCTGTTTCTCGTGAGAAAACAACTGTTCTGCAGAGACCAGGGGTTTCAGTCAAACGGTGCCCTGTGTAAAAGACTGTCTGAATACCTGCAACAGCAGGTATGACAAACAACATGAAAGACGAAGATTCCTAGAAAGTAAAACTGCACATGAGAGCTAATGCCAAACAAAAACAGCAACATCCCATAAAACAAGTTCAACAATATTTTAAACAGGGCCTTAGAATGCTATGAATTCTGGGTAAAAATGATTAAAAAAATCTTTAAACCGATTGTATTCTATATTCAAATCAGCTTTGACTATCTTGCCCTCTCTATACATTTGCACCAGCCAAAAGAAAAAAAAACACACACTGGTTGCCTTTACACTCACCCACCTGAAGGTCACAAGATGAGACTTTAACTGTTTCTCTGCTAACACTGTTTTGATGTATTAACACACTCAAGACACACACAGAATCTCTTGCTAATACTCTATTCTACTAAACCTGAAGTATGCAATAATGACTGGCCTCAGCTGAACTCAGATCAGGGAAAAATATGGCACAATCTCCTACAGAAGGATGCGTGTCTCCATGGTGACGCACACACACACGCCAACAGCCTGTGTGCTGAGAAAACCATGGCATGGTTATGTAAGCTAAATGAGCACCAAATACACACACATACAAAATCAGTCAAAAATATGTTGTTGTGAATGATTTGTGCCTATATGCCGATTCATCTTATCATAACAAAACCATCAGATGATTGATTATTCTTTATTATTAACTGTTCTGTCTGATCAACCTCAAAATTAAATCATACAGTTCAGGAGGGAGAGAACATAGAATCGCATTCCAAAAGGACATTGATTCTGTTGTAATGGTGTTTATTTACTTCCTGTTTATTTAAAAAAGAGAAACACTCGGATGTAGAGATTCATTCCTGCAAATTATCTTTCGTTGCGTTCTGACTTAAAATACACAAACAGTTCTCAGCAGAATCTATAGAGCATCTTACATCTGTTACTCTGTAATAAACTCCCATAGAGATCAGACCAGATCAGACCTGCATGACCAACAGCCGTCCCACAGTAGCGCAAGTGGAAGATAAACCTTTGTTTGACATACTTGCTAATGGCGAATTGCTTCACTAAGTTAATGAATACAAAACTTGTGGCTGCCAAGACACTCAGCATGACGTTATCTCACACTGAATCATGCCCTGCTCTCATTTTCACATCAGTTATGGTTGCCAGTGTGTTGGATAGATGCTTGCTGGTCACAGCAGCTCAACCTCACGTGTTTATAATATTCAGTTCCATTCAGTTGTGTGAATTCTGTCGCATCATCCGCTGAATTAAATAAACCAAATAACATAAACAGAGACAAATTACACACTTAAGTTTAATACTTCAGGTTAATGATGCAAAGACATCTATAACCCTAGTTATGAGCAATGGTATTGTTCTTGCTTGTCTTTAAAATTACAAAACATATAACAGGGTAAAAATAAATCACAATACACAATCCATCTGTGAGAAATAAAATGAAGCTGATATAAATAACACACCTCTATCACTCTGTCCTGCTTGTTCAATGTACTTTCCCATGTTAATAATTAGCTTTTCCCATCTAAATCATGTGATGTAACGGCAGGAGTTTCAAGATAAAGAACAAAACCAAAAGAGTTCAGATCTGAGTGTATTCAGCTGCTGAGGGAAATCTACATACAATGCACTGCAGAGTCAAAGAGAAACTGGGTGGGCTGTACTGAGAACGAAAAACTGCAATCCAGTCAAAAACACATCACAAAACATAAACATGCACCACTGAGAGCTGGAATTTCAGACACGGCGGGAGCTTTTACACTGCGCTCTGACCAGCCTCTGTTCACACACTACACAACTGACCAAACGGTTAAATACAATATACATCAGTGTTGATAAAACATGGTTTGATTGAAACTACTTATTTTACACTGATAGTAAAGAGAGCACAGGAAATAATGAGGAGAACAGGAAAGGACAGAACTGTATAATGACATGAGCCAGACTCAAACCTCTCAGGTCCACATAACCACCAAGGCTCAAAGTGTCACCACCAGGCCACCAGCTAACTCAAATAACAATTCACCTTGTGTTTTTTCACATCAACAACCTCCTCACCACACACAGTGTCCATTCAAAGAGAGCAACACTCCAGAGACACTAGAAAGGTGTTGATAATGACATTCACTACAGTGATTAATTAGACGCACTCAGAGCTCTGCTGTCTGAAGAGTCATCAGACATGGCGTTGCAGCGACTTTGATCTCCGCAGGGCTCTACACTGCCACCCGGTAAGTGTTCTAATCAGAGCCTGGGTCCAATTCACATTTCTGAACAGGCACTTCAAAAGAGCACTCCTGCAGATCTGTGTTTAAATCCTCCACTGAAGGACCACAATCACGCCGGAGAGAGCCAATGAGATTCTTCCAGAGACATGGAACAGAGGTGGGCTGGAGACAAGAACACAAGAACAATAGTGCCGTGATCTTTTCAGACAGAATGTGCCAACTGCGAGCCAATCAAGGTTAAGACAAACCAGACAAAATTACCAATGTTTTAAATATGACATTTTATATGTAGTTTATGTTCATGTTTAGATTATTGAGGATCTAACTAAAAAGTAAACGGAAATCTCAAATTACTATCACTATGAAAATGAAACCAAAAACAACATTCAAATGAAAGATGTTGGGGATTTTGGGGACGCGTGACTGGAAAACCACCAACACTGCAATACTGCCACAAAAACTTCCACAGTAACACATAACCATCTATAATGACAAAACAGCTGGTGAACAACCACAAGAACCAACAGGCTGAGATCCAAACAAACATACACATCATCATGAAATAATATGCACAACAATAACAGAAGAACTATTCCAGAAGAGCTATAAACAACCTGACCGATGTAGCTTTAAGTTTGGAGCACCTCAGCAGATGTTAAAGACAAGATGAAATCTAAACCTCGTTGTGCATATTGTAACACAGTGAATGCTAAAATGTTAGTTTCATAATAGAGTAATTCATAATGAAGCAACGTTCTTGCCCGCTGAATTTTTTTAAATCTCTGAGGTAACCAAGGACACAAGGGAAAAGAATATTGACCAATAACATCAAAACATAACTTTTCACAATACAGTCAAAGGAAAAGTTCCCCCAAAAATGAAACCTTACTCTTGTCATATGCTCAGCCTCATGTCACTGCAAAGCTGCAGAGCAGATTTACACCAAATCTTTTTTATCAACTCTTAGATTCATTTTTGAGTGACTGTTTCTTTAATTCCTAATGGGAAAAATCACATGCCACTCCGCATCACCTCCTGTATATTCTGATTCTGAAGCAAATGAACACAGCGCTGTCATAAACTCTACTGTCATTTCATTGCATTGTCATTTCTTCAGCTGAAGATTTCATCAACGAGAACACAGTGCCTGTGTTTGACATCTTATGCTCAGACATGACGCTCTGACATCACGACTTGAAGGAATGTGAGATTTTTTAAAGATTGACTGATGTAAGACCTTCAAGACGAGATGAAATACAGACATTCACAGGTTTTTAAAGGTGTGACTGTGCATGTATAATAGAGGAGCTATTTGAAGGACAGAGTCGTGTTTCTGAAGTGTGTGTGTGTGTGTATTTTGAAAATGTAAGTGTGTGACAGTAAGTGTGCGGGAGGCTGTCACCTGTTCTAATGCGTGTCACCTTGGTAAGTCATTTTTGCACTCAACTGAAAGTAAGAGGAGAATGTGCTTTCACAAACCCATTTAATCTCTGTCTGGGACAGCGGGTCATGCCAGACTCTTGCAGACAGGAAGTGTCCTGCTTATACCCCTGCCGTGTCTCTGAACACCACAGGACACAACACAGTGACCCAACATTTGAAACATTAACAGAGCAGCTGATACACTCCTGAACCCCCTTGTTTACTGGCATTGTAACAACAGAGCCACCAGTTTTGATAAAAAAAAAATACATTTCTCGCCACGCCTTGTACACGCTGTGTTAAAGGGATAGTTCACTTTTATTCTGACCTGTATGACTACATTTTTCCATTGAGCAAAACAGAAGTCAAGAGTCCAGAGTAACACACTGTCTTCACTCTCAGCGTATAACTGCACACCATCCCTCCTGATGTCAGGCCACTTGCCCTCGTTCTGTGGCACATTTACATTAGTGATGTGACTCTGATAACCTGGCCATGAGAAGAGCCACATCCTAGAATCAATTCCATCAGTCTCATCCCTGAAGCTGTTGTCTTCTATGATGATCAGAGAAGCATTTCCTGGAGTTTTTACACCAGAGGTGAAGCATGTTTAGACAAGGAAAGAATGTAAAGATTCTTGGTTTAACGTAAACACAGGAGCACTAACAACTTCCTGCTCTCTGGCCTGACCTTCACTTCTCAGCTGTAATGGGGATTTAACACGTCACATCTGTTGTAGGCAGATATCTGAAGGTAAACAAATCTAAAAACAGCCTGACTCTGGGATATTTCTAGAATCCAAATATCCTGGAGAACTTCTTAAAATAAACCTGTTGATAAGGGTCTCGAGTCTCCATGACCTCCAGACGTGTATCACACTGGTGGCCTGTTTCGAAAACAGAGACTGATTCAAGGTGAACAACTGTGAAAAGTGACGTGACGTTTCCCACGCCCATGTGAAGGATAAAACAGACCGTTCCACACATGATCATTATAGGTCTGTGTGCTGCTTCATAATACGACAGAAATCCACTTTCACACTGTTAACAAACCTGCTGCTCGTGAAATCAGTGACTTGTGAGGTTCCACTGCAGTTAGCTTGTGTTTATGTAGACAGCTGCCCGCATGTACAGAAAGCAGAAATGAGGCAGTCTGGTACTCTTTCTGAACAGTGTTAGAACAAGATCAGTATCTTAACACTGGTGTCTCCTTTCAAATACAATCGAATGAATATACAATAGTAATACCGATTATCAATTATTAATGAAATTATTGCCTGCATTCTTTGCTGAGCTCATCCAGTGTGTTTCAAACAGTGATATACGTGCTGGGCTGTATGACGCTACATACCACACATGTGAAAATTTATCTGCACTGGATTTGCGGGATATAAGATTACAAGATTCTCATCTATTATTTCAAGTTTTACAAAGTCATTAGTGGAGGCTATGTAAACACTGCGGTGTGAAGACACCCACATTTACACTTTATCGGGGAATCTCAGATTGAAGCCATGAGTTACATCTGTGAGTAATGGAGCAGACACACTTTCCAGGCAGCTTTTTATTTATTCATACAAAGACAGTTTGGTCTTCTGGTGGTGTAGGCTGCCTGGAGGGAACGAGTGTCTAACAGGACTTGTCCAATTTTTTGATTCCATCTAAAGTCTGTCTCACCTGTCCCCACGCTGTCAAAACACTCATACTGCTGCACTAACAGGATATGACACCAGATACAATGCTCCAGTGTACAGCCATGTGCACAGATCAGTGTGGTGAGCTAAAACTGTAGGATAGACATTTTAAACAAATACTCTGATTGGTTACTATGTGTACTTTACACACAACATGTTACAGGTGGCTTATCATGCCCTCTCTCTCTCCTGTAGCTCATCAAACATGCTCACAATATCATACCCTTGCTTCACTGATATCATACCCTAGTGAGAACCACTGCGATCATCTGCGCTTAAGCTAACCAGACCCAGCGATGTTAACCAGACCAGAAAACATCTTGAGGGTGCTGCAGAATACCTCAGCTCCATCTGGAAAAGTGGAAAACTCTGTTTTTGTACTAGGGATGTGTATGGACGGCTTCCACTGATGTTTAAAACCCAAAAATGAAAATGCTGTCATTTACACAACCACACGTCATTCCAAACCGCTGTGTAACGGCAGTACATGAATCATGCAGACTGGTTGTGGTCACTGTGAACTATGTAAAAGTGTACAAAAATACATAAAACTGTTTTTTACACTATAAACACTGTAAATGATGTTTCATGATTCTCCTTTTGTGTTTCATGGTAAAACAAATAACACCACAGATTTAATAATAACACAAGGGTAAGAAAACAATGACAGAATTACAATTTGTGGGTGTTGTATTCCTTTAAGACCCATAAAGTAACTCCGCATAAAGAAAAAGGATAGCAGAAACCTCCGCAAAAGGTTTCTGCTCTACATGTATGTCTGAAGTCAAGCATGAGTCCATCTGTCACTGATGGAGCTCAGGAAATGAAATGGATGGGCTACATCAGAGCACTCAGCTGTAATGAAGTGTATGAGAAAGGACAGCACTTCTGTTTAGATCTCTACTTATCTGATTCTCACAGCGGAGCTGCTGCTGTTGTTTATTTCAAAACCTGGTTAACCTGCAAACTGGAAACACAGTGTTCATGTGCCTGGCTGAATGCCCACTCACTCCACATAATGACAAGTTATAGCTACAATAAACCGGACCAGCAGAACAAGAGGGCTGAGATGATTCAGTCGGGCTCTTGTCTGCTCAACACATGGCCATAAGGGACCCAATGCACTGCAGTATCCATGGAAACCCATCATTAAACATAACTACGCTGTTTTCCAAGGCAGATGTGCGCAGATGAAAGGTTGCATTACATAATGTAAATCATGGCAGGCAGGCAGTCATTTACTATGGTACTGAATGGGTATCAGACTCGTCTTCTGCGGTATCTATATGGCATTGTATTGAATACCGCGGTATCTGTATGGCATTGTATTGAATACCGCGGTATTAGCGCGGTTCAGGACTAACAGTGCTTATAAAACCTGCATGATTCGTTGTGCTGTCGTCTCAGAGAATGAAGACCACCGAACGCGCATCGGTCGGATGCTGCTGGCACGGACACCTCACGCCTCAAACGGGCTCAGAGTCTCCGCGTTTCTCGGGGCGCTGCGGTGGAAACGAGCTTTGAGGAGACCAAGCGATGCGATGCGATGAAAACACACGACTTACCGAGCAGCAGCAGCTTGACCTCCCGCGCCGCTTTCTCTCCATCCTCCCGCAGGTTCTTGTCGATCATCTTCGACCTCTCGGCGGCCGCCTTGTCCTCCGCGCTCACCGTGCAGCCCATGATCGAACCGTGCGCACCGAACTTGTGCTTTCCGTATAATACACGACAACGTAAAAGAAACGCAACGTACGATCGCGATATGAGGGCGCAAACGGTGACAACTTAAAAGCTTCGCGTTGCAACCCCGGGCCCGTGACTCCCCATCAATCACTGACCAGATCCGTCCAGACCGACCGTTCACAGACGATTATAAAGTTGCTGCAGTTTCCACCAGATCAATAACTCCGTTTAGCGCCTCCCTTGAGATCACATCTGAGTTCCTCAAACAACAAACCATCCGCGGCGCTTCATCAGGCGTCTGCACGCAAGTGCTCGAACACGTATCCGAGCGGTGAGAACGTCCGGAACGCTGAACCCGTGATGTTCCCGTGATGTTCCCGTGGTTTTCTGAACAACATTAAACGTTCCTCATTGGGATCCAGGCGTGTAGCGACTGAGAACGGTGGAGGAAACCGACCCGGCGGTCCGAGCGTGCGGCTCGCCGCGGCAGCTGCTGCGGTGTGAGGAGCGAACGGAGCGGAAGAATGTGAAGAGCGGCACCCCCCCGATAACCACCGGCGGGGAATTGTGGGAAATGCTGTCGTGACGTGTCTGATGCTTCTGTAGGAACGTGTTCGTGTTAATCGACGAGTTCAACAAGCCTCCAATTACTGCTCATTATAATACACGAGACAGAGAACAACCACAGCCATGAACACACACACTCACACTCACACACACACACTCACTCACACACACACACACACACACACACACACACACTCTCTCACACACACTCACTCACTGTAACACACACTCTCTCACACACACACACACACTCACACACACACACACACACACACACACACACACACACACACACACACTCACTGTAAAACACACACACACACACTCACTGTAACACACACTCTCTCACACACTCACTCACACACACTGTAACACACACTCTCACACACACACACACTCACTGTAACACACACACACACTCTCACACACACACACACACACACTCACTGTAACACACTCACTCACACACACACACTCTCTCTCACACACACACACACTCACTGTAAACACACACACACACACACTCTCTCACACACACACACTCTCTCACACACACACACTCACTGTAACACACACACACACTCACTGTAACACACACACACACTCTCACACACACACACACACTCACTGTAACACACTCACTCACACACACACACACTCTCTCACACACACACACACTCACTGTAACACACACACTCACACTGTAACACACACACACACACTCTCTCTCTCACACACACACTCACTGTAACACACACACACACTCACACACACACTCTCTCACACACTCACTCACACTCTCTCTCACACACACACTCACTGTAACACACACACTCACACTCACTCACACACACACTCTCTCACACACACACTCTCTCACACACTTACTCACACTCTCTCTCACACACACACTCACTGTAACACACACACACACTCTCTCTACACTCACACACCCACCCACACACACTCTCTCACACACTCACTCACACACACACACACACTCTCTTACACTCACACACCCACCCACACACACTCACTCACTGTAACACACTCACTCACACACACACACACTCTCTCACACACACACACACTCACACACTCTCTCACACACACACACACTCACTCTCACACACACACTCACTGTAACACACGCACTCACTGTAACACACGCACACACTCTCACACACACACTCACTCACACACACACACACTCTCACACACAGCGTTACTGATTTGGCTCAGATGAGAATAAATAACACGCAGTCTTAAGTCGTGATATGTGTCGTGTCAGTGAGATCTGTCGCCCTCAAGTGTCGAGAAAACTAATCACAGCGTCGTGAGATGCGCCGGATAAATGTGTGAGACGGGGACGTGTGTGTTATACAGTAACATGTAATGATGTTAAAGTAAAACACCAAACACATACAGGTTTCAAAACCGCTTTTATTGTCAATGTGGTTCTGCTATTTACACTATACATGCTAAATATGCATTCAGATCAAAGCAGTTAACATTTATATACATTATATACGAATGTACTAAACAATCTGTCAACATGACTGCACCTGCGTCTATTAGATATTACCTGCAGATGTAAATAATGCATTGTGATAATACAAAGAAAAGGAAATGTAGTTCAAAACATTGATTTTTGAGTCATCACCAAACACTTGGTGTTTCATAATGTTATTAAAAGGAACATTTGTCAGATTTTCTGTGCCACATAACATAACAAATGGATCTATCTATCTATCTATCTATCTATCTATCTATCTATCTAACTGGGCCACATTAAAGCAATCAAACTGAACATCATTTTTGCATGACACCATATGAATTATACAGAATTATTAACACCTTTCAATTGACCTTTAATTGATTTGTACTTTGGTTTAAGCAAAATCCAATAAAACCAAAAATGTTATTCTAAAAATACAAATTTCAGATGTTTTTAAAACTAACCACTACTGCTAATACCAAAACAAGGTCCACAAATGCTCCAGTTAAAGAAACCTACTGCAGAACACTGCTAATCAACACAGATGTTTAAACATAATTACATTAACAATCTGAATTTCAATTTAGATACTAAGAGCAGCTTTCAAACTGAATCACTTTCTGTTGATATATTTGCTGGGATTTTAATACAGGCACGATTATGTCTGTTTCAGGTACTACGACATTTCAAATATTTATGTATTGTATTGAAAATGTTTCTGGCATTTGAGATTCGTATGAAGTGTTTGTGTAAATGGCGTTACACGTGCTGAAATCACATTCATCCCCCATCATTTCATAAACATAAAAGATAAAAGACAGTCACACAGTAAATACACAGTAAAACACATTAATACTTATCCAGTGAACTGCAAAATATAGATCCTACTTTAAAATAAATACATCTTTTACTGTTTAAATCTGTGATCAAGGCACACTCTGGATTTCTTCAGGAAAACATGATATATTCTTCATGATAGAGAGATTATAAAAAGTCTTTTGCTTTGGCACACTGAAATGGTGTAGAATGATGAACTGACTCTCACTTATCTGACATAACTTACATGAACTTGATTGTCCCAACCCTCCTGCAGGGTAAACTCATCTACCAACCCATCTATATTAAACTACCTTCATTCTAACAACCAGTCAACCCATCTACAATCTCCGTGCGCTACGGTTCTTCAGAGAAGATCTGAAAATCTGATATATATACACATCAATACTGTACACTGTATTTACTGTCATTTCTAGAAGGTTCTGACTGTGTGTGTCTGCAGCACTGAAGTAGAGACAGTGTGTAATCAAAAATGACTTCAAGCTACTGGGGTCTCTGCAGAACAAAACCTGGAATGGCCGTTTTTCATCCAATCAAAAACAGATGGAAGGCCCTTTTTAGTTCTGCAGAGACCTATACTTCAACCTAACAGCATATTTGTACAAGATCAGAGGGGTGCGCTAACCCATCAATAAATAAAAACAAACCACCAAATCAATAACAGGTCGAATTTAGCAAAAGGCGTTTTAAAATAATGCCAGTTTTCCTCATTATCTGGCATCAGTGAATGTTCTTCTGGAAAACTGGTTATAGTGGCACAGAGCAAAACTAAGCGTGATCCAGTATAATACACCACTAACATACTCTCATACAGAGGCACATACACAAACAAACATTTAACAGAGTTTGCCCCTCCCACTAGTGACCTCCCATAGAACTGCCACTTCCTGTTGTCCAATCAATGATGATGAAGCTCCAGCTCATTATCATAAACAACAAGCCCAGTCCAGCGAAACAGGCCGCCTATGAAAGAGAAAAGTATTTTTAATCATCAGAAATGGTCAAATCTTTAGGCGTATAAATCGACTTCAACTCACAGATTCAGCAGTTAATTCCAGAAGTATGCAGACTGAACCAATGAGTGAGTTGGTTGATTAATGATAATTGTTTAAGTGGTTGCTTTTAAAATGCTTTAAAAAATGTTATGATGCAAAAGTCCACAGAAACATTTATACTTCAATATAATATACCTGAAATATACCTGAAAATGTACAGTAACAAAATATTTTAGAAAGAAAAACTTTGGTTGGATTGTATCTCGATCTCCTGGAACAGGTGACAAATCTTGAATCTTACTAATGCGAAAGTCCGGTGATGTCTGGGCAACGATTTTTAACACGCATGATTTATGACTACCTGTAGATCTATGATATAAAGGTGTAAACATAACTCACAAAGATTTTGGGGGTGGAGCGCATCGGCTCTTTATCTTTTGGAACAATCCGGATATAGAAGACAGCAGGGAAGATGAAGATGAGGCAGGGAGCAGATGTGGCACCTGGAGATGAAGAACAGGACAAACAGAGGTCATCTCATCAGCTGAGTTTAATTAAATCTCACAATGAAGACAAGAAAACCTGATAATTAGCATCGCAGTTTGTGAAAAGAAGTCTGTAGCAGACAAAAAATAGTTTCTATGGTCATATCACAAATGGAATGAAAAGACACAGAATCAACGTGCCAATTTCAACGAATGAATATTAATAATTGTAATATTATTAATAAAAAGAAAAAGTCTATTTTAAAATGCTCATATTTTTGACTAATGTAGCAGATTCAGACAAAGAAATGTGTTTAATTTTTTCCTTTATAATTCGTCACAGTCAGGTTAATTGTCACTCTTCTTCTGTGGGGCAGAGGAGAAAACGAAATGCTGTTTCCCAGGAAACTTGTGCAAACAAACAACATTTAGTAACCGTTAAAAAATATAGTTACACAGACCAGAACATTCTCTGCGTTTGAGCCTTTGAACTTTGAAACTGAAACAGTGTTCAGCAATAACTAAATACACGAAAATATTGACTCAGCATTACAACAATATCTGTTCAAACAGTCTCTGTGTCTCTCACCCATTCTGAGTACGCCAGAGAAACTCATGACATCATTGTGATCAGAACTCCAAACTTTGTTTTAGGATTTCAAGAACGTTCTGTGATTTTGTCTGGCAGTCATTATCAGATTTGTTTATGCTAGTTGTTGAAGGTTCCCAGCTATAACAGAACCAGGTTTGAGCTCCAGTGACGATTACCAGACTCACCAATGACACCAAAGATGCCCAAGATGTTGGGAGCAAAGATGACGAGCATGTTAATAAGAGTCAGGATGATGAGAGCGATGAAGACGTGTCGGATCCAGCTGAAGGTCTTATTAGCAAACATCATCTCCTGAATGGCTCTCCGGACCTTCGAGAAGAAGATTGAGGATTAAGAACATACAATCATGAATAACCCAGCATGATTACTGTAAACAAAGACAGTTTGAATCTACACAACCTCTGTCTAAGGCTGAACATCAGATGTTATTAAACTCACAGGGAACAGAACGATGGGTACGGTGAGTGTCACAGCAGTGAGAACAGCCAATCGCACACAGAGGATCAGAGTGTCATAGGGGTCAATCCTGCTGTAGGTGTGCAGAAGCTCCGCCTCCACATTAGCTGTGAGGACACACAGGAAGTTTTCATTTCATTCAAACTGAGACGTACTTTCCTCATCCCACTGATCAAGCATCAAAATCATTGTGATAGCATGTCTTAAACAGTTTAAAGTAACTTACTGTAAAACGTCAGGTAGCCGAAGAGAGCCGCGAGGAAGTACATAACGTACATGATGAAAATGGAAATGTTCGACACATGCTGCATTTTCCGCTGACTCGGGCTACAGGGAATAACCCGAGATGAACGCAGTTTAATATCCATTTGATAAAACAAGCAAAAATGTCATTTATAGTAATAGACTTACAATAGAAGTCAATGAGAAAAGCATTGCACCAAAATTAATGTTTAAATACACACCGTTTAGACAAACGGTGTCTTATTTTTGGCCTGGTTTCACAGACAGGGTTAAATTAAGCCAGAAGTAAGCTTTAGTTAAATTAGGACATTTAAGCAGCTTGAATAAACGTGTCTTAGAAAAAATAACACAGATTTATTTTAATGTCAGTGCAAGTTCAAACAGACATTTCAATCTGGGACTTGTCTTGGGTGTGGAAGTGGGCATTTGTGTGTTAACATATTCATAACAAAACATCAGAATTTCTGAATGGGTTTGCTTAACGTTTATTTAACATTACAGTGCAGTTCACTCACTTGCGAAGCTCAGTGTAGATGGGCAGCACCTCAGGATGGCACACAAAAGCGAAGGCCAGGATGGGGATGGTATACGCGGTCTGTAGAACAGCATCTTTATCAGTGTGCATAAACACAAGCCAAACATCTGCTGATACTGTACCATACCATACCTGTGAGTTTACAGTAAACATCTGGGGGTTACAGTCAGAGTCGGCTGTTTCATGTCCGTTATGGTAACTGTGGGCTTGGTCAACCGTTACATTAGAATGTGTGTGTGCAAGCGTGCCATTGGCTGAGAACTCTTCAAATGGACACAGAATCTGGAATTTCTTATAGATGACCTACAGAATCACACAGATGTAGGACACAGTCTGAAACAACATCTAAATAGCTATTTGTGAACATTACCAACAGTCCACGTAGCCTGGGTGACCAAACAAAAAACTTGTTTCAGACAGAGACTATAAAACATTTAAATGAAAGATTACACAGAAAAACATGACTTAGAAAAATGTGTGCATTGATGAATCATGCACAATAAGAACAAGAAAGTAATTCTGGAAAGTAAATGTGATGTGTTTAGGTTTTATTCTGACCTGATGATAAATACTTACTGCAATGAGAAAGAAGACCATGCAGCTGAGAGAAAACCCGCTGGTATAACCAAGATAACCTAAAAAATTCAATATAGAGAACATGTCAATATGTCATCACGGTGCTATTGTCCACAGACACACCGCTTACATTCACACAAGACTGAATGCTGTACGACTATGAGCGTGTGCTAAAAAAAGACGAGCGAGTATCCTTCATCTCCAGAGCTAAACTCTGGTAACAGACCACCTGAAACACACATATAGTGCACACGTATTTTGACCTTGTCAGTCTGATTAAACTGAAGTAACTAAAATACGTGGAAACATCAGAACAGACCTGTGTGCTTTTTTTGTGCAGTTACTTATGACTTCAAATGAAAACAGAACATACATTTGAAGCGGCAGAACTGAAGTCTGTAATATGAGCAGAACATTTAACTGGGTCAAGAGCAGAGGGATGGGGGGTGATGAGAGGAATGAAAGAGATTGATGAAGAGAAATGATGGACTCACCCAACTGCTTCATTAGAGCCAGAGGCAGAATTACAAAGACTGTCACAAGAACTACCAAGTAGTTGCCATTAAGATACCACTCGCTGAGAGAGAGAGAGAGAGAGAGAGAGAGAGAGAGAGAAGAGAGAGAGAGAGACAGAGACAGAATGAGAGAGAGAGACAGAATATGTAAACAATTGCCAGAATTAAACAAGATTTACCAGTTATTTATTACAGTAATAATTTACACTGCGGAATCAATGCAGACCTGATAACTTTCCATTGTGGGATAATAGTGAAAATATTTGTGTCTGGTAAAGTCATCATTATGATGATTAGTGTCTCTTTTGAAAGGACATGTCAAGTTTATTTACTTTAAAAGATCAGCAGATGACGACACCACAGTAGTAATGCTATAACAGTAAAGTTGTACACTAAGCCCACACAAACAAAGCAAACAAAAACAACAGCAGAAACTTAAATGAGCAAACAGTACAAAAGTCCAACTGTATAATCTATTGATGCTGCAATGCATGCTGGGAATCACAGTGCCAGGCCACTACTGTAGACATCCCACTTTTACAAATATCCTGTAAATATACCAGAGATTACTGTAAATATATTGTAATGCACACAAAGCAATTTCATGGTCAAGTTCAGTATGAAATCACAGAATACAGCTGTAATTTTCCAGCCAGCTGTCTGCTTTTGTGTTGCTCTGCCTTACAGACTGATCTGAGCATCGTAACTTGTGTTGCTGTGGAATACATTCACACTGCTCTGGAATTGCACAGAGTATTCTGCCGTTCTCCTGATTTATGAGCGGGTACATCCTCGCACGCTGCAGCTGCCAGCGTCACTGAGCAGCTATTAACGGACTGTAACCACTGTGTGACACGGTCACACAGTGTTGTGCAATATGACGTGACTAAGCCTTGTTTAAGAGATCACTATTTTCAGACCCTCACCACACATCCCCGGCCTCCGAACACAGGGAGGGCTGGTGTGCCAAAGCTTTCTTCAGAGTTAATGTAGGTCACTATATGTGGAACTGAAACATCATTCATACATTATACAAGACATGCTGTGGTTAAGGCATAAAAATATAATGGATGCTTTTAAGAATGTGTAAATGTTAACATATGAATTAATCTTCCAGCCAGAGAAACAGAATCATCATGTCACAATCAGAAAAGCTATTAGCCACAATGCAACACTTAAATGCAGGTGTTTAAAATAAATCAACAGCTCTCCATCTTTTCTACTGTATGTTATGTTTTGCACACTTTATAAACAGACCAAATGATGGAGTTATCATATGGGGCATTGTGTCATCATTGGGGCATAAAAATAATTAATATTTTCTATATCAAGCAAATGTTCAAAAAATCTTTCCAAAATTTTAACAAGTCAGAAGCATTCAATAATATTCATCAATGGTGTGATGATACAGACTGCAAAGACAATAGAAATACTGCAGTACCTGTACATGACTACATGAGTGTGTGTCTGTGTGTTTACCTAACCATATATTGGGACAAATCAAATACCTAAAAGTCAGCAAAACTTGAGCAAAACCTCCTTTCTGGGATGTGCTTATTAGTAAAAATCCTATAAACATGTAGTAAGTGATTTTTTTTGTTCATTTGTAAAAATGCAGAAAGTTTTCTGTTAGGGTTAGGTTATACTGTTTATAACTAGCCATGTATAAAAACAGTAGTGTATAGAATGTTAGACGACGTGTGTGTGTTTGTGTCAGATCAACAGACTGCACCCGTTTATGAAATAACACAAAAGCTCAATGCATAATATTAACATGGTGCCACAGGCTTCCATCCTTTCTAAGCTGGCTGTAACTTCTAACAATGCTAACCTGTTAGTTAGTTTAATAAACTGGATGGGAACCAGTTAACCAGAAACCACACATAGCCGAAGAGAAGTTTGTTTACTGATACTGGAAATGAGGGAGGTGGAGCTGCTGTGTCTACTGCCGTCAGGCATGTACAGTGTTCTCCACAGCATCGCTGGTGTTTAAAAAAGCACACAGAAGAACAGAGGTGTGGGGGGCAAGAGATGGCATCAGCCAACCAGCTCTTCTTCTTTTATTAGATGACCAATCAGATGTAATGGTTGCCACCACACCTCCTCTTGGTGTCAGGGTGACATTTTGGATTGTTGGCCCTGGTGCACTGAAGTTATTTGGCCTTAGTGGCTGTTAGCTGATAATGACGATATAGATGTCCAAACCAGTGGAGAGAAGTGTGCAACAATCACCAGCCATCACCAGTTCATTCACGTTTCAGTCCGAAAGGCAGTTAGAGGCAGGTCAAGATTTTATCATTTCATTACAGTATTTTACACTGACATTAGAACTCACCCTGAGTTAGGATCTGCTTTCAGAAAGGCCTGCAGGACTAGAGGAAACTCTGACTTGACTATGTAACAGTAGCTGGACATTGCTGTGGAAACGTATAAGAGAGACAAATATGGACAAAAGATTTGAGCTTTATTACATTTCTGTCCTTAAAAGACCCTCAAGTGCAGTTCTTTTACTGTGTTGGTGTATTTTCTATTGGAACAGGACATGCCAAAAATCTTGTTCCTTATTTATTCCTTATAAACAGAAAATGTATGTTGCAGCTGGGCAAAACCATGATGACATTTTCATTCTAAAGACGTTTTTGTGATATTATCACCCCCCTCAATTGTTTTTAAGTAACCTTATCAAAAATTAATACCAAATTTGAATTTTAACATATATAAACATCACAGTAGTATATTTATGCTACCTTTAGTCCATGCTGATTTAAAAAAATTAAAATTGTTTTACACTAACTTTTATACTGGGCACATACTGTATACAGTAAATATTTAACTCCATTTTCTTTATATAAAATATATTTTCTTGTTTTTAGCATTTAAATTTATCTGGTTTTTCATACCTCCAATATTTTGAAGAGTGATTGCAATTCCAGCCGCCATTTTTCCTGAAATTCCAAAGGCCCGGAATCCCAACTGTTCATATGAGCGAATTCCTGGAAATCAATGAGAACACCATAAAGAGATGTATCCAGAAGCAGAGTTTCCACAAACACTGATTATCATGAGCACTATACACAGCAGGACTCACCCACGACACCAGAGGACTTGAGCAGCAGATGAATGGAGTAACAGGAGAGAGCAGCTACAGCTGTGAGGAGAAACCTGACGAGAAACCAAACACATCACAATCATCTCACACCTATTAAACTCCACAGAACTGAAGCGCTTACAAAAAACAGTCATGGTACTGTAACACAGTGATGTATCAGACAGGAACATATCACAATACTGAATAACCCCCAAAAAACATGGTAATATCACGGCACGCTTTTACAGTGTATGTACATTCTGGAAGCTAGCCACGGTAATCTTGTCGAAGCAGGTACAGATTTTAAATATTTTGTATTAAAAGGTCAATTTAGAAGCATTTAAAAGGATTATAACTTATTTTAACCAATCTAATATATTATGAAACCTACAGCTGGTCTCCAAATTGTGTTTCTTCTTTTTATCCAAGCATATAATTATGAAGTATGTGAATTTCTCATTATTTCCTATTTAAACAAAGACTCTGTAATATTAATAAACTCCTTCTATGATTTTGAGTCACAAGTCTAGACAACTGCAGATGCCAAGAGCCTCAGACATTCAGTACTGCAGACAGCAAATGTATTACATAACACTAAACACAGTCTAAACAGTCTAATGAAACATTCTGGTGGCCCAGACTGAGTGAGGAGTAAGAACAACTGCTAAAAGAGACGTTCAGTTTGTGAAGTTTGTCCTGCTTACAAAATGCCACAATCCCACCAACACACCTAAGATTTCCAAGACATGTGCCAGCCAGGCCCCAGTTCATTGTCTGGAGGAGATATTTTGAAAACACTGAGACCCATCTGCTGTAAGGTTTGACTACACAATGGTGATGGCCTCATTTTCTTTATGAATGAGCAGTTTAATGAGACTGTGAACCGCAGGTGGTGGACGACCTCTGAAATGAGTCTATTGAAGGTCTCTCTAAATGATAATAATGTGTCATTTATCACACACTTAACAAAGGGCATGAAACGAGTTCTGGAGCGACTGTATTTTCGTGTGATGGATCTTCTGATGGACCATTGACTGATCCAGCTGTTCACTGATTCAGAACTGAGCACAGGAAGTGATCTTCAGAACCTGAATCTGTGTAAGACATCTGCATGACAGAGTGAGGAGAATTTGCATTGTAAATGTGAGAGGAGATGTTTTCATTACACCATCACATGACTGAGTGCTCCATCTAAACGCTGTTGACACAAATGTCTTTTGTCTGGTTAACAGTTATGCTATGTGTGCTGTTCTTCAAGGAAATTATCATTTCTTTATTCTTTTTGTGATTCTTGGGGACAAATGACTCGTGTATTCCTGACAAGTTTTTCTCCTGTTTTCTAGTTTTTTTACTGTATCGTTTTTATTGTTTTTTTAAAAAATGCTTAAGCATTTTAAAACTACATTTTAAGTTTTGAAGTTCCATAGTTGGACTGGTTAAACTATATTCTGAGAAAGCATTGATTCTATACATACACATATAGCTGGAAATAAGTGTTTTCTGAGGAAGTAATCGACACTACACTATGTTTAGAGGAAGCAGTTTTGCACTGGGGTAATCTGAGCTGCAGTATTTAATTCCCTGTAACCTGACTGATTATTTCAGGAGCCCCTGACTTCTGCTGCCCTTCCACCAATCAAAACAGAGATGGGCCGAGACAGAAAACCAAATGACAACTATATTTGGACAGGGGGCGGGACCTAAAACTAAGGATGCTTTTAATGAATGGAGCAGGCGTGGCCTGACCAGGCTGTGGCCTTTCTGGGGCCATGAATAAGTGACAGGGGTGGAGCCAACTGGTGGAAAATTTAAGAGAAGGTGAATAAACATTAAATGGGTGCTGATGTCATGGCAGACACAAACACATGCTAGCTGTCGGTCTTCCTAAAGTCTCTGGAAAGTTTGCTACGCACAACACACAACATTCGTAAACACCAAAGCGCGTGTGGAGAAATGTTTAATGTCAAGAAATCCCTTCATTAAAAGCTTTGAGTAAAGTGTGGTTATTTTTAGGAGATCACATTATTGAGTTTATATGGTGCTCTGGAAAGTAAACAAATGTATTTTTATAATGACTGCAAAACTGATCATCGTCTTAGGTGACTGATCTCCAGAAGAGAATCCTCAATTATTAAAGAGCATGTAGATGTAAAGATGTAAAACAATCCATTACCATGGCAATAAAACAGACAATGGGCTGCCAGCTGCTTGACATTTTGATGAAGTTAAATGCAGATTCATGGAAGGTTGACATTAAAAATTTATTTGCGTGACTACAATGCTGTAAATCCAGACAAAAGACCTACAATTTCTGAACAATTAAAGCATTTAAAAATTTTACACCAATTTCCACGAAGGGGAATGAAGACTTTTCACTTACAGGAACAGCAGAACACCTGTGTTGGCCATGGCATACGCCAATCCCAGAATCCCACTGCCCATGATGGCATTTCCCAGATTGAAGACTGACATGCCAAAGGAAGTCTTCCCCTCAAACTGCAGGAAACAAGATTCATGAGGGACTACAGGAAAAGATAGATCAACAGCACAGTCAAATTCTTCTTCTTGAAATATCACAGTAAACGTTGAGCAAACTTACATCAGTGAAACGTGGTTTCTTTCTTTCACCGCTGGGCAGGAACTCGATGTTCTCAGCCAAAGTTCCATCAGGATCATCAAATCTGGTGGACAGAAGGTGGTGAGAACTTTAAATGAAGCTCCAACTGACCTTGCAGTCTGCATTAATGAGCAACATTTTCATCTATAATTCCACAGGTTTTCTGGTATGGACATACCTGCTGTTTTGAGCATCATTTCTGAGTGTTGACAGACAGTGTGAGAGGTCCATCAGACAGAAGGAAAGACAGTAAACATGCACGTAGACAGCCATACATCAGCACAACATGCCGGAGGATACACTTAAAAATGTCAGAGATACTAGACAGCTGTAGGTTACTAATAAAATCTGTGCTGAGAGAACATTATACAGAAGCTCACACTGAGAGTCAGTGGTTCTTCACATGACACGTGACTCCAAAATATCAGGTCTAATCTGATGAAGTCACGGAAAGAAGGGACAAAGACTGCTAATACTGCAAATATTACAAGACAGCTTATAATCATGTACATTTGGTGCAGATGTATCACTAGTTTGTATGGTTAATACTAATGTCTTTTTTGGCCCAGTGTTTGTTGCATGTGTTAGGCTGGTAATTCACACCAATAATGTTCAATATAAAATCTGAGAAACAAAAGCAGTTGAGAGCCGCTATATAAAATGACCTAGTTTTCCATGCAGGTGGTCTACACATCACATCACACACATGCAGGCCACCATCTTACATCGTGACACTTAATGTGACACTAGTTCTTGCATAATGAATGAGATGCAGAGGTGCTTACTGGTCTTCATCCATCATACTCTTCATCGGCACACACTCCCCCAGGTCATGATCTTTCCCATTTGGAAGGATTCTGGATTCTGATCTGGCAGGTTCCATGATGGAATCTCTGGATGTGTCAATTCTGTGTGTAATAGATGGCTGAAACAAGATGAAGATTTTATGTAGAATTCAAACTGTATGCTTCCCCCAAGACCTCATTTCCAATTACACCTGTTACCAAGTCGTCAGTTTACAGTAACAATAGGACAGGCCACAGGGGTGTAAATTTAGTTAGTTTCCCAGGAAAGATGGAAACTCAAAAACATTTGTCACATTTGTGTTTATTTAATGAGGTCTGAATGCTGGACGATAACCCAGAAGCAGTAAAACAGTGCAGCTGTCATGATATTTTTAACACTGGCTGTTCTACAACACAACCATCTGCGAGAGAGACCAGGAGTGCAGCACGAGGTGAAGAACTGAATACAAGTGCTCATTTACTGTGTGATAATTGAGGGAAGTCTGACTGGAGTTGAGCTTGTTTTTCAGCACTATTCAAATGAAAGTCTATGAGCAACCTGCAGCTGAGTCAGACTGACCGGACAGCATGAAAGTCACTCAGATGATGAAACCATTAGAGATAACAACATCACACACACACATCAAAAGTTAAAGCCCTCAGACCATTCACAGATGCAAAGTACTTGTTTAGAGTATTTTGTTTGTCTAGTTTGTTAATTGTGTATTCCAGGATACAGAACATTTTCCCTTACATATTATCCACACTGAGGTATTCAACAACTATGACTGCATTTACAGGATCAGCTATAAGGATAACACAATAGGCTTTTGATCAGCATTACAAACGGTTACCCTCTGAGGTCCAAGGGGCTGAATTTTGACACGTGTGGAATTGAGGGGCAAGGGGTCCTGTGACAGTCAATGACAGACACGTTATTGGCAAAGACTTCATAGCATGAAGAAAGCTGAGTCCAAGGCTGTTAAAAATGTGTTTGTGTAAATAAATCTAGCTCGGAGTCTGTGAGGAACTCTGAGGCTGAACACAAAATTCACAGGTCATTAGTCTTTCTGGCAGACACAGACGGTCATTTCATGGTCAGAGACAGGGAGAAAGCAAAAGATTCGCTGAACGAAAAAAAACGAGAAAAAAAAAGGCCAAGACCAACAAAAAAAACGCTGACCACTGAGTGCACTTAAACACCCAAAATTAACAGCAATGCAGGCCAGTGTAAGTGAGGGAGAGACAAGTTAATGTAGTGTGACTGACTGCTTCATGAGATGACTGAAACAGTAACTCAAGAGTATTAAAAACAGCCGTCTAATTCTCTCTGCAGCTGGTTCACATGTAATGTCCTTGATGATCATTCAACAATCTTCTGCATTATCACGACTCTGTACTTTCACAGGAACAAATGAGCCAGACACCAGCCTGACCAGCACGTTAGAACACCTCAAACAACATATATACATATACATATCTACACACATTTTTAATGTTATATATTTATAACATTAATATATTTAGTTATAGATTTATGTTATATATGCAGAACATATAATATATATATATATATTATATTATATATTGTTCTGTTAACTTTA
This sequence comes from Chromobotia macracanthus, assembly GCA_036877525.1. Taxonomy (NCBI): domain Eukaryota; kingdom Metazoa; phylum Chordata; class Actinopteri; order Cypriniformes; family Botiidae; genus Chromobotia; species Chromobotia macracanthus. The sequence continues at coordinate 17,780,000 of JAZGTH010000001.1, forward strand.
CTGCTAGTGTGTTTTTTTGATCACCTTTAGAGAACATTAGCTAATGTTCTGAGAACGCTCCGTTATGTGGGAACTGGCTTTCTAAATGAATTTTGGGTTTTTCTTCTTGTTTTCTCCAGCAGTCACGTTTTATTCCTCACACCAGGAACAAATATTATGGGTCTGGATCTTTATTTACTTTGCTGAAGGTTGCCCTGGCCAGTTTGTTCCATGTTGCTCCAAAACATCTCAACTCTCCATGCAAATAGCAGAGGGTACACAACCTGCACTCTGATTGGCTGGCACGCTCTGCCCCAGAGGTTCATGCCTGCTGGTGTGGTATGACTGGTACTTTACACGTGCTGAAGTGACCATGTTTAGATGTTCCCTTGTGTACAGCAATGTGAAAACGACTCGTCTGAAACGCTGAACTGCTTTGAGGAGGAACACACATCAGAATCAGGTTGATTCTGCTACAAAGAATTTTGATGTTACTATTGAAACATGTAAAGGAAATATTGTGCAAGACAGCAACACTTGTGGGCATCTAATGACCTTCTGTGACATCTAAACCAATCACACCTCAGCACCATGACGTCTGAATACAGTCAACAATGACGTATCTTGGGACTGTACAGAAACAAGTAGATGTGAAATAATGTGTATTTCTGTATCTCTGTAATGTTTCTTTGCTTTGTGAAGCTGAACAATGTTAAAATATCATCACATTTAAATTTTCCTCTGACACTGAACTGACCACTAAAGAAGGCAGAAGGACCTGACCAGAAACTGATCAATGTTGTTATTAAATATTGTCTTTCACATTAGAAATCACGGCTTCATCACTCCAGTAAAACACTACTGAAATGTTACATATGCCAAACAGCAGACCACTATCATGGAAAGATGTTAAAAATAAACATTGACAGACTTCAGGTGACCTGTCTTGTGACTTAAAAATAAATAAAAATGTTGTGTGACAATGTGGCCAAAAAGATCTGGATCTCTTGTTATGCCTGGTCACACAGCTGGATTTTTTGCAATTTGGTAAACCAAACTGCCACCCTCTAAAATCATACGTTCATCTCTGGCCTTGAACGTGAGGTCCACAACCTCTTATCTGTCGCCACTAATCCAGAAACGTCTACCTCAGCTCGGGGACATGTTTACATCCTGGACAAAGTTTGACGAACTGTAACTGTGGGAGCTGATGTCTCTTACAAATTCTGGGAGATTCTGGTTTGCTCTCTGTCGCTGGTTTATTCAATGAGTCAACAACAAAGTTCTGAGAAAACCGGACATGTGAAGCTCCAGTGTGACGTGTCTCTTGAACAAACAGAGGAACTATCGATTGATTTGTTCTGACATTCGTCATGTGCCCCATTTATTAAAACAATTACTCATCTCCCTTTCTTGAGTAGCATTACCCGGTCATGACGTCTCTGTATGTACCCTCTGCTGATCGGCAGAGGGGGTTACTACTTTCTCCGTGACCTCTGACCTCTCGTTCCCGGACTGTTGACCGTTAGGACAAAAACACATTGGCGGCATCATCCTTACAGGCCATCTGGCACAACAACACATGCACTATAACACATAACACTATACTGTCATGAAAGCAAACGATTCCCGTGTACTGCAAGTCATTTCACAGTTTATAAGAATGCATCAGTAATATGAGAACACAGCCACTACAAGCTCATTACAATGATAAACTACAGCAGGTAGAGCAGGGCTGGTTGTGCTGTACTTTACTAAAGTCAAATTCTGTTCATACACCAGACCTTCATGTGTTGACTTTGAGTAAACAGAAACAGCTCACTGAACACAATGTGACCTGCTGTGGATCACACTGTGGGAAAGGGGTTGTAACATGACCTGCTGTTTATTGACTATAATTTGTGAAAACTGCTTTCTGAAAGAATGAAAGGAAATACTATTAAAAAACACATTCCACTACACACCTGAATTTAAACTGGCAAACATACAGGCTACAGAATGAGCCAAATCTCAGCACTAAACAACTACAGCTAAACTTCACATCCAGTATAACTACAACATCTTAGAACAGCAACTCTTAAACAGAAATCAGCTCTTAAACAGAAATCAGCTCCTAAACAGAAATCAGCTCCTAAACTTAAATCAGCTCCTAAACAGAAATCAGCTCCTAAACAGAAATCAGCTCTTAAACTTAAATCAGCTCTTAAACTTAAATCTGCTCTTAAACTTAAATCAGCTCGTCTTAAACTTAAATCAGCTCTGTAAACTTAAATCTTAAATCAGCTCTGTTAAACTTAAATCAGCTCTTGAAACTTAAATCAGCTCTGAAACTTAAATCAGCTCTTAAACTTAAAACTTAAATCTGCTCTTAAACTTAAATCTGCTCTTAAACTTAAATCTGCTCTTAAACTTAAATCAGCTCTTAAACTTAAATCAGCTCTTAAACTTAAACCAGCTCTTAAACTTAAATCAGCTCTTAAACTTAAATCAGCTCTTAAACTTAAATCAGCTCTTAAACTTAAATCAGCTCTGAAACTTAAATCAGCTCTGAAACTTAAACCAGCTCTTAAACTTAAATCTGCTCTTAAACTTAAATCAGCTCTTAAACTTAAATCAGCTCTTAAACTTAAATCAGCTCTTAAACTTAAATCTGCTCTGAAACTTAAATCTGCTCTGAAACTTAAATCAGCTCTGAAACTTAAATCAGCTCTGAAACTTAAATCAGCTCTGAAACTTAAATCAGCTCTTAAACTTAAATCAGCTCTTAAACTTAAATCAGCTCCTAAACTTAAATCAGCTCCTAAACTTAAATCAGCTCTTAAACTTAAATCTGCTCTGAAACTTAAATCAGCTCTGAAACTTAAATCTGCTCTGAAACTTAAATCAGCTCTGAAACTTAAATCAGCTCTGAAACTTAAATCAGCTCTGAAACTTAAATCAGCTCTTAAACTTAAATCAGCTCTGAAACTTAAATCAGCTCTTAAACTTAAATCAGCTCCTAAACTTAAATCAGCTCCTAAACTTAAATCAGCTCTTAAACTTAAATCTGCTCTGAAACTTAAATCTGCTCTGAAACTTAAATCAGCTCTGAAACTTAAATCAGCTCTGAAACTTAAACCAGCTCTGAAACAGAAATCAAACCCACAGAGAAAACGCTCTTAAGAAAGCAGAATACAGGAACAGCTCTGTAGAGAACTGAAGCGCATACGCCGCACTTACATTGTCTTTGTTATATGTGCACGTCTGTGGTGATAAACGCTGAAGTCTGTCTGCAGTTTTACACATTTCATTATCACTGCTTCATTATACGCGCTGCTCTCATACACTGACCCCAGATCAGAAAATAATGCACTGAGCTGAATGAGAGCAACTATACGCGCTTTAAACTCCTCATGTGTGACAGTGAAGCAAACAACATATCAGACAACAAACCAAAACATACAATATGTGAACATGTAAAGTATATAAAACAAGACACAATGTACACAATGTACTCAATGTACACAACGAGTGGCACGTCACACTTAACCTCCACTAACATGCTCCAGTATTTTAATATGAGCATACGCTTTCCTTTATCTTCTCATGGATCATGAGTTTACAAATGTTACTTTTTATCCGACATGTAAACAAATAAATCGATCACAAAGTGGCAAAAACACGCTTTAGTTACCGGTGTACGAGCAGTGAACAGAACCCAGAGATGCTGAGAAGTTTGAGAGGTTCCGCTTCTCTGATTCGGTTCTTTAAGCTTCTTCAGCTCTTCTTGTGCGGTTTGGTGGACCACAATAGACTGCGTTTCTCCCCCACAATGGAGCTGATCCGCGGGTTCGAGAAATAAAGTGAACTGCTTAGGGTTCAATAGGTGAATAGTGGGGGGGGCGGGTTGTTTAGGTCCCGCCTCCAGAAAGGCCCGTCCAATGGCTGCTGTGCTTTGTTCCTGAGATCACGCCCCTGTAAGACGAAGCCCCTCCCACTTCGTGCAGAAGGTTCTGCTGTGAGTCCAGCGGGGGCTGAGCTGTATTGATAAATGTATTGATAAATGTATTGATATATATTCATATATGAAAATGATACAGGAGATAGTTGAGACAATAATTCTTATATAAAGAACAATATGAAGACAAAATAATAAATAAAAGTTCATTGATGCTGGAAAAAAGGAATATAAAGTGTTACATTGTTACCTGTGATGTTTATAAATGACTGCTGATCTGCAGTCAGGCTGATTTAGTGCTTTGACTCAGATAAAAACATTTTAAACAGATAAAAAGCCTCACACAGTGTGTGTCAGGAATAGACACACAACACTTGTGTGCTGCACTGAGAGCTGCTTCTTCTGAAAGAGTGTCTGTTTCACATCACATACAGACGAAACGCTGGACAAGAGCGGCCACTGTTCCCTTATCAGCAATGACTTTAAATATAGTTCTGCAAGTGTGTGTGAGATGCATATACTTCAGCTGTTTAACCTCCGCTTTTCTGGGCTGTGGAATGCTGCCTGAATTTAGCAGGACATGTACCCCAGAGCAGAGAAACTATCCACAACCATGTCGTATAGACGACAGTGATCTGTTCATTAAAATTACAATCAAATCTGATTTTTACTTTCTGAAGACAATTCTAGTGTGTTCAGAGTAGGTGTAATAATAATAAGTTAAAAGGGGGTGGACTCTCTCAAACTCTTATGCTCTTAAAAATAAAGTTTCCTGAAGGTTCTGTCAGGCTGTATGGTTCCATAATCATCCCTGAACATCCACAGAACCTTTCTGTTGCATAGACGGCTCTGCTGCAGAAAGCTTCTACAGACTATAAAAAAGTAAGAAATAAATGGTTCAGTTTTGTGGTGTGTGAGGGGTAAATAAGCATCTGCAGTTCTGTCAGACCACTGCACAGTTCCGCCTGAGCAGACTAATGACTTTAATGCAATGTTTCCGTGGTGGATGTGAGGTTAACCTGTGGGGAAACATGCCCTCATGACACTCGACTGGTTAAAAGTGCCTGTACATCGTCTGCTGTGTGGATCAGAGCTTTAGAGAATAATTCACTTGCTGTGTGTGAAGACTCACCTGCACTCTCCAAATTCATTCACTTTTGTAGAGCCAGATTGTAAAGAAATCTGTTCATCTGATCATTTATTGAGTTTCATAACACACTTCACTTATTGCTGAATTCAGGTTCCTTTAAAAGCACTAAGAACCAGGTAGAATTAGATTTTAAACAAAAAGTCTTTTGTCCTAAATTTCTGTTTTGTATATACTTCAATTTCTGCAACAATTTAATCAAAATTTGGCGCTTAAAATTCTGATTGACTTGCGCAACATCTACTTTTACAGTATAAAAGGAGACACAAATATGCACCTTGTTCCTGGTAAGCTCTAGCAATACATTTGTGGGAACAAAAGGTCAAAAGTTCAAATCTGATTATTTTGATGTACTAAGAAAATTGGCTCACAACTATGTTCACATCAGTGATTACATCACTGGACAAATTTCTATTTCTATTGACTTACTTTTTTGAAATGGGTTTTGATTTCACAACAATTCTCAAATTATAAGCACAAAACAATTGATATACCAGCTGTGTAAAGAATATCTTAAAAAGTCTTCATGAAATTCCAGATGTAGAAGAGATATCCAGACAGATGGATCTGTTCAAAACGGTCATCAGTTCATGTTTTAATATGATCCAGCCAGGAATAATTCTGGATCAAGAATAAGTTAATAACATCAGGATATAACACAGGCTTTTACGAAGTCCATCAGGCTACATTTGTTATGTTTATGCTGTTTTAACATCATCTTCATCATCTTCACCTTATATAAAACACAATCTCCTGTGTCCTTCACTGCAGGAAAGCTCACAGTGTTTCATATGAATACTCATCATCCGCTCTGAGCCGGTTCTGTCGGGTCGTATATTCTGAATTGAGCCGTGGATCAGGGTGAGAACACTTCCTACTAATACCACCAGACGTGTGACTGAGGTCAAAGACAACAGGACATGCATCAAATGAAGAGAACATGTGGCGTCACGTGATCCTTCACCTGTCCTTTCGTAACCATGGAAACAGATTGTTAGGAGGCTGGTTGATTTTAATGTCATCCATTGTTTCTGGCTTCTATCAGTGTTATAACAGACACCTGTGCACCATCCCCAATGAAAACGAATGAAAACAATCAATCTATCTGATGATCGTATCATAAAAACATCCACCTCTAATAAAGCAGCAGCTTCTGTACTGACCTTTATAACAGAATGATTTTGTGCAGGACACTAAAAGGAAAAACAAAGAGTAACACTAATCATCTCAGCTGGTCCACTTTCAGTTCATTTAACAGCAATGTGCTGAACTTCAGCAGGGCCTCCAGTATAACAAGCTCTGGGCAGCGTGATGATCTCACACTGTGATGGGAATTAACTTCAGTGCCAGAGAACTTCACGTCCAAACAAGAGCCCCGCTAAGAGTCTAGCACTGCGGGACGGTACCAGCCAACACAGAACACATTAACATATTTATTTACTAGAACTTCTTCAAATGAATAATTCTGTGGTATCAGACCTCAAACATCTGAGCTTTAAGAGCTTCAAAGTGTCTTAGAGTGTGTCCACTGTTTCCATACACCCGATCAGATTTTATAGTCTCTTCCTGGGTGTGTAAGTCAAGACTCATGTGTCACAGTGATGTTTCTGAGACCTGGAGAGTGAGAGAAGACAAATAAAGGTGGAACAAGACAGCAGAACCAAACAGAAGCAGTATGAGATGCAAGATCTCCTCTCATACACTGAAAACAAACGCACATGTACACACACAGACCTTGATCTCATGGCCGCAGGGACAAATGTTCTTTAAATGTCCTCTTCAAAACCTCCACACTGGAAAACAAACTTCACGCCCTTTGTAACAAACACTGTCCCTCACACACAAACATTCTGATGGCTTCATGTATTGTGTGGAGAATTAGTTTCTGTTCAGAATCATATGCAATATCCTGAACAGGTTGAAAATGATTTACATATGCATACAATAGCAGTGCAGACCTAATCACAAACGATAAGCCTCAGTAATTACAGCACCACTGAGATCCTGCTACAGTCTTTTGTGGAAAGAAAACAGAAATAAATAAAGAATCTGGTGGTGTTGCAATAGTGGTTTGGTACCTGCATAATGTCGATTCTTAACTTTTGCCAGTGACAGTCCTTATTAGAAAAACACAACAGCAAAGCTAGAAACGCTGGGGTGGGATTTTGAGGGTTTGTTTCCTGATTAAAATGTTCCAGTAAAAACACTGTGGAGAATTAGGTGTGAATTTGTAAAGGGGGGAAAACAGCAAGTAAGGACAAGCTGTTCAATGCCAAACCCTCAGGAGATGGACACAGAAGTCCAGAGAAATGGAGTCGCCTAAAATACAGAAGATTATGGGTACATCAGTCACGGAAACTGGCAAATTCTATTGTGTGTCATGGGAAATCACTTACAGAAATAAAGAAAGCCAAACTACATTGAAAGGACAGAGACAGATGAAAACACCTGCTCCTGGTGCTCATCACTGAACATTTCTGCAACGTTTTGGAGTGATGACCATTAAAATGAATGTCCTTTCATCTCTTGAAGACAAACTTCACACGGATAACTCAATGTCCTGCTACACACAGTTTAGGATTTATGTAGCACAATGTAATGCAGAACAAAACCTCATCAGAAAGCCCAGGGTGACCCCACTCACTGTTAGAACCACTGTTAGAAACTCTGGGCCCCCTGACTGTATCTGCTCGGGCTTCCATTAGCCCAAAATTAACATTTAGAAATTGTTGTGGGCCCCTGGACCCCCAACGTGGTACCCACGTCACCCAATACCTAACCCCTGCCCTCTGATATTAACAACACCGGCTCTTACAGTGGAAAAATACATGTGAAGTGTTATAAAAAGAAAATATTAATAACAACTGTGAAAATTCTAAAAAAGTATTTTAATGAAGACATGAATGTGGTTATACAATATGAAAAGGCACAGATCTGAGCAATTGTGTTAATGTGTTTTTATGAATGCATTTTGAAATAGACACACAAATTTGCTTTTCTTCATTTCTCTGATTCAGCTGTGAATCACTCTGACAGATTCACTGAGCACTTTGATTCCCCGCAGGTCACGCTAATGCACAGATGACAGACCAAAACAAAGTGACTCAAGAGGACGATGCCTCTGTTCTGCTGCTGTGAGCTTCTCAGCAGAAGATGAGTTATCTGTATCAGTCACAGCACAACAACACAACACAGAATCAGTCCAAACGAATGACAAGAGAGGAGATGAGACGACCACGGGGCAAAGTCTGATACTACAGCTGAGCTTTCTAGATTATTACAGTATGACAGCTTGGGACAGGTATTAAATCACAAATGTCATAACTCAAATGACTCTGAGACACTGTGTAACACAGTGCATCTTAGTCTGTCTGAGGTCAATTTTACCCCCCAAATCCAAAGTTTGCATTAAGGAAATTATAATGTCAATTACTAAGTATAATGAGAATCTGATATACAGACACATTATTTATATACATTTTCTTTGCTCAAGTACAGATACAATTGTCTCTGAATTTACCAGCTGAACTGTAATATCAATTGTTTAAAAACTCCTCATCTAATGATATTCAGACGCTCTACTGACCTCTAGTGGTTCATATTTTCCGGAGTGATCACAGATTTATCTGAGCTGAAAATGAAGCAGAGAACATTTCACCTTCAGTCAGTCTTTCTTCAGTGACTTTCACACGGTCTGATCATAATCGTGATCTTTCTCACACTGTCACTGTTATAATACGTCCAGTTAAAGCATGTTCTTCTGACCCAGCTGACACACACACACACACACATTATTGTGTGAATAAGTGACATACAGAGAGAGAGAGACAGAGATATATATATATATACACATATATATATACATATATACATATATATATATATATATATACATATATCTGTCTCTCTCTCTCTCTATATATATATATATAGATTATATCTATATATATATAGATATATATATAGAGAGATATATATATATATATATATATATATAGAGAGATATATTTCTCTCTCTCTCTCTCTCCCTCTCTCTATATATATATATAAAGAGAGAGAGAAAGTGAGACAGATATATATATATATATATATAGAGAGAGAGAGAGAGAGAGAGAGAGAGATATATATATAGAGAGAGAGAGAGAGAGACAGAGAAAGTGAGACAGAGATATATATATATATATATATATAGAGAGAGAGAGAGAGAGAGAGAGAAAGTGAGACAGAGATATATATATACATAGAGAGAGAGAGAGAGAGGCTCCCGATTCAACACTGACACCTAGTGGTGATCTTCACTTTCAGGCCTCCGTTTACTGAACGATGAACAAACGCTGTTCACCGAGACGGAGAGCAATAATGTTTCAGCTCTTATTCTTTATAGACAGCAGTGAAGTGATCACACATGAGCACACTGACCTGTGATGAACCACTTCACATGTGTTTAGAGGACACAGATTTCACTGTAAACGTACTGTGGCTCTAATGATAATCTGGTATTTCAAACATCTCTCTTTAATAAATCACTCAGATGTACTGTACTCACTACAAGTATCTGAGTACAGAACCACAGACGATGAGAAGCATCTGAGTACAGAACCACAGACGATGAGAAGCATCTGAGTACAGAACCACAGACGATGAGAAGCATCTGAGTACAGAACCACAGAAGTGGCCTTCACAGACAACATGCCAAACTAAACGACACTTGAAATGTCAGATGTCGACACGTTGTAAAGTTTCTGTCTGTCAGCAGCCAGATCACAACACAAGCTCACAACGTCCTCATTAAAAACAAGCGATTCCTGTGAAGTTCTTCTGTAACATACGAGAAATGAGCCGCAGGCAGAAAAACAAGACAAACACGATGATTGTGTGAACACGCTGCAGCAGGACAGAAGAGAAGCCTGTTATCACACTGTACTAATATACTCTCACTTTCATTTAACATCAGAGGTTAGCCAACCATAGGAGACCATTTGAAAGATGCAGTCTTACTGTTTCAGTAGCACAGAACAAACTATTCTAATGGTAATACTGAAGTTTTGTATGCTTGAAGCTTGTTTGGTGATTAAAAAGCCCATTTCCTGTAAAACATGAAAGCGCTCCAATTCAACGAAGGTTATCATTTATTTTCATATGTACAAAAATGAGATTGTTTTATACAAACTTTACAGGGACAGAGCTAAGACTGTTTTGAAAAATCTAATCATAATCATGTTCTTCACATTTCTGCAGACCTTTGTACATATGTACACATACTGCTAGTCTCAAAACTTCCACAAGATAAACAGATGACATTAGACCAGATCCAGGCGACGAGTCGAAATTCTCTATTCGAACTCTGTGAAGCGTGCAAACATGGCTTTGCGTACAGCGTCTTTGTAGGTATCTGAAGCAGACAGGGTGTAGTTGCTTCCTTTAGTGCCCAAACCAGCACCCTTCATTCGTAACTGGGCCTGAAGAAAGACGAGAAAACCTTAAGTTTAACAGCCAACACCAAGCCAAAATTTCCTCTCATTTGTTATATTTAACAAGCAGTGCTTGTTTTTAATTTACAAACCGATACCTCTCACAGTTCAAACATCCACGTTACTTATGCAAAACATGTTACCTTAAATAAACACAATGCTTTACATATCTGTTGTCATTGCAACATAACCAGAGTAAACATGAGAGGTAAAGTAGCGAGTCAAACCTCGATAGGTGTTGTGATGCCCTGCTGGTTCCTGCCCAAACCTTTGCCTTCCTTCCAGCCCATCGCCTGAAGCATCTTGTTGCCAATATTATCACTGTTCAGTCCGTCTTTTGTGGGCTGTTCATAATTTCTGCAGGATTCAACAAAAACTGCAACTAACCGAAGGTTTACAGCAATCATAGTATAACGTATCTATCTATATTGTCATGATATTTCTACAAACTGTGATATTTCTACAAACTGAAATGTGTATTGATCCAGTCACACAGTACTGTATTAGCAAACAGATAAACTTACAGCACTGGTGCAGGCTGGGTAAATTTCCTCTTCTTGGGTACAGGGGGTTCAGGAATACCGTATTTCTCTCTCCTCTCAGCAGCTCTGTCTCTGTACTTCATCTGTTCCGTGAAATCAATGGCACATTAGCATCAGTAACTTCCTGTATCCAATAATATCCAGTAACTTCATACACAGATTTAAAAAGCGGGTGAGTGCAGGTCTTCACACCTCTGTTTCTTTTCTTTCCAGCTCCTCCAGTTCAGCTTCACTGAGTTTGGATCTCCTCAGAACCTCCAGATTTTGCTGGGAACGAAAAGTGTGTCAGTAATTAACCCTAAACATGAAAGCAAAGTTCAGTATTTCTTGAACATTCATGAAAGACTGTGCAAAACACGCTCCCATAATCCATGTTCTGAGTATCTGCTTATTGTCCCAAGTCAAAACAGTCAATCCAGATCTAATATTCTGGTCCCTTAAAAGTCAGCCTGTGTTTCTTGAAAGGATTCAGGGTCGAGCACTAGGAACTCTGAGCTAAATACCTTGTGCAGGTCTGAAAGCTGCTGGTGTCGGATCAGGGCCTCTTTGTTGGGGAACTGTCTCCTGCACAGCAGACACGCCATCTTCTTCCAGTCTGTCAGTTTATCTTCCTTATCATCCCCGTCTGCAGTTTCCTCTGGCTCGCTATCACCGCTGTACGCTGCCACCAACCCCACCTGAAATTCAGCACGGATCATCAGGAGAAATGCAGCTTTCAAATGAAATAATTCAGGATTGTGCTAGACAGTTCAGAGACAGATCAGTGCTTGTTGTGATTTACAACAGAGGGAATTGAATTTGTTATTCAGTTCTTGACCTTGGATGAGCAGCTCTCTTCTTCTGTAGCTTTAGATGCTTCTAGTACAAGTCTCTCTAGTGCTCCTGTCTGCACACACAAAGAAAACAAACCCATCATCATGTAATCAAGCCCTCTTTTCTATTCAACTGACACAAAACATAATGTTGTTGGTAATACCTTCTTCTCGAAGAGCGTGAAGCCAGCATCTGCTGCAGCCGCCTCTCTCCTCTCCTCCTGACTGATGGGCTGGAAGCTGCCCTTGAAATTCTCCTTCTGTTTGTTCAGACTCTTGGCCCAGCGCTCCATGTCCTTTGCGATCTGGTAAACATTAGACAAACAGACACAACTCACATCATCTGCACATCATCTGACTTGAACATATTCGAGCCGATCAAAATTAACTACAACACTATACCCTAAACCAGTCAAAAACAGAAAAGCAGAAAAGACAAGACAATTATCTGACACACTGTAAACCAAAACTGAAAGGGAAAACATGTTTAGTCAAGAACATTCAAAAATAACTTTCATTACCTGCTGGGCAGTTTTGCTCTTGGGTTTCTCTTTCTTCTCCTTTGCAGGAGTCGTGGTGGAGGCAGCGGTGCTTTGAGATGGGTTACTGGTATCTGCAGGCACATACGTCTGCTTCTCACTGTCCCAGTACAGATACTGCTGCGTCTGAGAGTTGTAGTAATACTAGAGAGCAAAACAAGAACATTTACAACACTACACAATCACAGGCATATAGTTCAAAACCCTTTTAATTTGAGTGATTTAAAAAAAAAAACTGAGGAGAGAAACATACATGTGTGTTTGGGTCATAGTACAGCCCGGTGCTGGGGTCATAATAATACCCAGAAGATTCATCGTACTGGTAGGATGACGTGTCTGGGGCTGCTGGAAAAAAAAAAACACAAAACAAAGTGAATTAGAAGAGGACATCCACTATACTGTTTTCTGACTGATGGTGTGAATTCGGTGATTCATTCTTACTGGCATGGTTTTCCTGAGAGGTAGCGGTTGCTGTAGCAACAGAGGTTGCCGGGGCAGAGACAGTGGCAGCAGCTGTGATGGGCTGAGCTTTGCCTTCGATCTGCACAGTCTGCAGGGCCTGTCAATCAAACAGATCATGAGGATGTTAGATTAAGACCCAGGAGGCAGAGGTTAAATAAATAGAAGGAGTGGGGAAGTCTCACCTGAGTAGCGGGTTGGCTGATGATATGAGGCTGATAAACCTGAGCGCTCTGAGAGATCACGACACCTGCGGCTGTGGGCAGAACCTTCAGTCCTGGAGCAGCTGTGGGTTAAAACACATCATTTACACAACTGCAGACCAGCGGGAAAATTCTCAGAGTAAGCTGCAGAGTGGACCAGACTTGATGCTGATTATCACAAAGTTAGGATACAGGAGGTACAGGCCACCCTTTCCTGGGCAGGGATGATCAAATGGTAAAAATTTTTCAAATAACCCTGTAAGATTCTGTAATTAAATGCAAGGTGAGCGTTACCTCCGAGTATACCGTTGGCCTGAGACGGGTCAACAGCACCGGTCTGCTGCTGGTAGTATGTCTGGTACTCCTGTATACATCAGAGCAAACCAGATCAGATCTGAAACCCCAAACCGTTTAAACACATGCAAGTGTTTGTAGTGTTAAACCTGCAGTCATCTGACCTGTGAGTACGGCACATAGCCCTCCTGTAAGTAACTGTATTCTGAGGCAGCTTCCACAGTCTGCTGAGGCTGTCAAACAAAACTGCAGTCAGATGTACTACTTGTGCATTCAGAACATTGGTTTGCATGCAACGGTTGCAAAATGTTTCTCATACCTGACTAGAGGACCACTGAGCAGCTGCGATCGCTGTGCTGGCAACCGAGAAGGCACTGACGCGGTTTCCATCTGGCAACAGCAAGTCCCTGACAACAAACAACACCACTGAACGGTTATAAACACGTAATCAATTATTAACAACTGAAACCTGTTACAATTAATTCATGACAGACAACTGTCATGACAGCCAGCATTACACAATAACATACCACAAGGTCGGGGATCACATACTAATAAGAGATGCATACTTGCGAGCGCTCTTGGCATAATCAACACCGATGGTCTTGCCGTCCAGCTTTAGTGGGGGCTGCAAACCTTGCAGGATAGTCAGAAGCTGTGACGCTTCCTACAAAACCACAAACATTGTCAGTATGTGCTGAACTCAAACAAACACAATACAACACACACTCTGCTTGAAATGTTACTGAGGTCATCTGAAATGTCAAAGATTCCCTGTTCTGATCTTCAGAACAAAAGACATTCATTCTGACTGAGGAAGGATTTGACACTAAAAACAGGAAGTAGACAGTAGTTACCAAAGGAGAGGCCAGCTGGACAAAAGCAAACCCTCTGTTCTGACCCGTCTGCTTGTCTTTAATGAGACGGATATTGCCGGGCGAGAGGTTGGCGTAAGGTGCGAGGGCTGTCAGAATGGCTTCAACGGTCGAATGTGGGGCGATGTTTCTCAGGATAATGGCTGTCAATAAACATACAAAACATCAACAGAAATGCCCACAAGTATTCATAATAAATATCCAACACTAGCGTTTACATTAGCCGATATTGTGCAAGCTGAATTTAGAAGTGAATCCTCCTTACTGTCGCCATAGTAATCTCCACTGGACTGAGTGTCTGTAGCTCCTGTGGTGCTGCTGGACTCTGAGTCTGATGGGAAACACCAAGAGCAAAAACAGAGTGAGTTTCTGAACACATGGAGAACCTAACAAAGCAAAAAACCTGGATCAGATCAAAATGGACCAGAGCCATTGTCTCTGTTATCAGGAGTAACAAAAATGACCTTAACGATAAAATATCAGCAATTACCGGCCAAAGCTTCAATAATAGTACTTCTCTAGCCACTCCCAAATCTAGAAAATGTTTCTAGAGCAGATTGCTGATTAAAAAAAACTAAAGTAAAAAAAAGTTAACATTATTAAAGTAAAATCAGAAGTAACAACAGCTTCCCAAAACATCTTTTAAGTAACATTTTGGAGGTGTTTGATTGGAAATCCAGATGGGTGCAGACAGCAGCTTCAGGTCGGAGAGCTTCTTACCTGCTTTAGCAGCTCCACATCTGAAGCACTTCAGTCTCCTCCGGAAGTTGTACAGGCCACACTGTAAGCACCCATCATAGTTTTAATTCACACCTCCACTAAGAGGCAGCAGGTAACAAACACTATAGTGGCTTGATCACCCACCATGATGGCTGACCAGCTGAATGGACAATTTGAAAAAAAAACACGAATGTCTGAAATCGTTGGCACTACAAGTTCTGGTAACGGTTCAAATATTTTATACACAATGTCACGCCGTTTATGTCCTACAATAACCACCATAATTCTCATGATGTAGTAGAGAACAGCAAGAACAAACAAACATTTGAAAAACGTACTTGAAATGTAACTTACTGAATTGCAGAGCCAATCCTCAAACCTGTGCCGGTTGTTGCTGTAGTGCATGGCAACAGACTTGCCTTGAACGATCAGCAGCTTCTGGAAGAACAAGAAAGACTCTTGGTTATTTCTGTTCCTGAGAAGGTTTGATCTCAGCCCAAGAACAACCACAATAGCCACGAGGGTTTAGGGTGAGGATCGCCCGGGAGCGTTAAACGTGTGTGTCAGATGGTGTGTGTTTCTGGTGTTTGGGACCCGAGTGTCCGGATGGGGCCGGAACAGAGTGTAAATAAAGTCTTCCTTTCTTAATGGGGAGGAGTGGGCAGGGCTTCAGGGTCTTCAAAAAGCTGTAAAAGTTTCTCTCCGCAAAGGAACTAATTTTCTTTTACTTATAAAAGCTGCTACAATATTTTAATATTACTTTTTAATATTAGAAGATTGTTTTTAAATAACGAAAACCTTTACATATTTTTCCAAATATAACAGCATTGTCACAAAATGTGTCTTAGTTGTGTCCAACTAATTATGTATTCACTCCTCCCTCTTAAAAGTCAGTGACAGGAAATATTTTTTGAACACTTTTAAGACTAAAATGACTTATGAGAAAAGCCAGCACGTCCATCAAACAGCTCTTCTATGTTTTTGTTACACCTTGCCTTCAAAAATCAGGGGCTCTGATCCAATATCATCTATATAGTTTGCTGGGGCAGCAACCTTTCTCTTTATCTTTGACTACTTGAACTGCATTATTCCCCAGAGCAAAAGCTAGACTTTGTGATTAGGAAGCAACCTGATTGGTCTCCATCCATCGGGTAGCATCTTGCAAGTGATAAAACTCCACGAAGGCGAAACCTCGGCTTATACCTAGAGAGGCATTCAGATATACAGACGGGAGCTGTGTTAGTTTAAATGGTTCAGTGGTACAACATTCAAACTCTGTCACACACTGCTTCATGACCCCCGTGACCCAGAGAGGCCAAAGAGAGGCAGTGGGGGTTGCCGGGAAACTTTTACCATAGCAACAGATCCTTACATTAGCTTCTTATGTGAATAAAGTGGGCCGCACAAGCAATAAAATAAACAGTCACAAAAAACCCTGAATCAATTCAGTTTACACAAGCCTTTACTAGCAGTATCAGGACTTTACTGTATGATCTTTGACACGTTTGCTTTTAATGTAAAAGATGAAGCTACATGTTCATAATTACCTTAATGCAACCTCATTTGGCATATAAATATAGGTGCCAATTTGAGGCACACAGAAACCCACACAAAAACTTACCTCAAACTTGCAACAGATTGTTTTAAGCCTGTAAGTGTGAACCTGCCCTGCTAACGTGTTGCTATGGTAAAAGGTGTTCGAGTAGAAGCAGGTTGGCCCAGTGGACACAGCTTTGTTTGGGAAAGACCCGCGGTACATCAGTCTCACCTGTCCTCTTTTTCATCAGGCGAACATCCATGGGCTTCGGTCCCTCCAGCTGGTCAATTGCTGCTCGAATCTGTGGATTTATACCCATTATTAACATCTTGAATATTAAGCAGTCTACTGTAGAACCTAAGAGCACAGGTTTTGCAAAACTTATCTATTCTGTTTATTAATTTAGTCACATTGATTTATATAATCAAACATTCAAATCGTAGCATCTACAAGCATCATCAAGGTTTTTGTGATAGTAAACACTCACATCTGCCTCTGTGGTGTTCATGGGCAGACCTCTGAGCATGATGGTCTTGCTCTCCTTTTCATCGGCTGGGTCTCCTCTGTAATCATGCTCAGAGTAATCGCCATCCGAGTGATGCCCGTCATCGGAACCATTGCTGCTGCGACGCTTCCTTCCTCGCTACGGCACGGGTGTGAATTCACACAGTAAGCACTGTTCTCCAAAAAAAACATCGTTTGAGCGTACAAAATCTAAGGAGTCTCACCTCGGGACTGTCTCTGTTCCAATATCGGTCGCTTCTGTCACTTCTTTCACCATCGTATCGGTCACTACGCCGATCGTCACTCCAGCGATGTGAATCATACCCACGATCTTCACGATCCCGGCGGTCTCTGCGGTCGTCGTCACGGTATTGCTCTGAGCCGTATCTGCCGCTACGCTCTGTGCGGCTAATCCTAGATAAAAATTAAACAATGCTTTATTAAAATCACATCTAACACTACCAGATCTTTGCATGAGGTTCTGAATATTTTATACTTTATTAAATCAAAATACACTTACCGTTTATCTGCACCCATTGTAGTTCTTAGTAAAAGTCCTGAAAAATAGAGGGAACAATATCAGCAAATAACATATATCATGATATGTAACTTTTAGGTGGTATTTGGAAGGGGCTTCTACAACTTATACAACCAATACACACAATACAGAATATGGATTAAAATGTGGCTAACACTGTATTCACAGTGCAAAGGATCGGCGTGCAATACAAGACTAGCGATAGACCCGTATATCGAGCAGTGTTTTGACGTTTTGCCATTATCTGTCTGAAATGTGTTTGCTCGATACAGTCAGCTTCATTGTTTCATATACAACATTGGCAAGATGTTGATCCATCTTCACTTTATTAGGAATGAGCTACAGTACCGTGGAGGTATCACGGTACAATGATCATATCCAATTGTTATACCACTAAACAGAGATATATAGTATCTATATAGTATAGTAATAAATCATAAAACACATGATTTACACAGTACACGCTAAAGTACTTCAAAAACACCACGGTATCATCATGGTCTGTGTAATGGGAGACGCGCACTGAGCTAAAGCAGCGCATCAAAATGGAGACCGTCGTCGGGTCGTCGTTTAAAAAAGGCGCAAAATCCCTCAGCATAGCCCGAGACATCACAAACTTACCAGATTTATTTTAAACAAACGCTGAAATACAATATTTCTCAAACTGTAAGAAATATCACGACAGGAGGTGGGTCTCTTTTGAGCCAAAGATCAGACTCTGTCCATCGGGTCATTCGATGTCATCGGCAGCTAAAATGGTCTACAGGCTTCTCCTTCCCAGAATGCCTGGAGACGTGATGACGTGTCGCCACTATTGCATTCTGGGAAATGTAGTTCCTTTCGGCTGCTTACTGATTTTTGCATATGAAGCATTTGGGCACTAGATGAGCTATTTGACTATCTGAGACAGGAATGTACTACACCTCAGTGTGTCTATAAATACAACATCTGTGCACTAAGAGCCCATAAAGCTTATTGCGGACGACAACAAGGAGAAAACAAAAACAACCATACTGTTATTAATAGTAATAATAGGCCTGCTGTTTTTCTTCTGTGCCAAGTTTCCAAAAAATAAACATCCAGCTGTGCTACTGAACAAAGCAGATTGTTAGAGTTCCTAAAATCGTTGCTGAAATAAATGTAAACGATTAAAGGCAGAAATGCATTAATTCGGTTTCAGTGCACAACGCAGACCGCCCATAACAGAACAATGCACAGTTAAGGGTGCGGTTTCTCTAGAAATGTATTTAGCGAATCACTCCATTCTTGTCAATAAACCTGTTAAAACGATTCACTTAAAGTGCCTCAAACATGCGGTTTAATACATTTTCAACAGAAACCCTGCTGTTCATCACTGTGTTTGGTTATATGAACCCTGCAGAACGGGGAGCTATTTATGCATCCAATTTGTGTCGTGCATTTAACAAGCGCTTCAGAAGAGTCGTTTAAAAGAGTCGAGAGTCGCTTAAAAGAGTCGACTCACACGAGCGATTCATCGCTTCACATACTTCTGCTGACCAGCTTGTTCTTCTGAGACATCGAGCAGCGGAGGACAGCACACACACTGACCTCTCATCACAGACAAGCAGACAGCTGAAACCTGTTATTACATAACTCTCATCCATAAACCTTGACTCCTGTTCAGTGATGAAGATGAGGATGATAATTCAGAGAGAATGACAGGTGAGTGAAACACCGCGGATCGTCTTATTAAGAGCCACATTCAGAGAAAACATCCATTTAATGCTATCAGTAATATTTACTGTATGGCTTGTGCACAATGATTTTTACATTGTACTCTAATGCCATTATTATTATTATAATACTCAATGCCATTATTATTATTATAATACTCAATGCCATTATTATTATTATAATACTCAATGTCATTATTATTATAATACTCAATGCCATTATTATTATAATACTCAATGCCATTATTATTATAATACTCAATGCCATTATTATTTTTTGTTACTTAAGGCGTGTTATCATGCGAAAACTGGATAGTTTTGTTGTGTTCGTTTTTCCAGTTCGTGTTCATCCTTGCTTTGAATATTGTTATTGTCAGATAAGCAGCTGCTTTCGGGTCAGTCACTGAAAACAAGCTTTTTTCATTAGTTTTGCATATGAAGTGTGGTCGGCGGTACTGAGAACAGCGTTCATGATCAAATAACCACATGTGCGCAGTTAATAAACAACTGCACAGGCTACCTGTGTCAGATGAAGCTCACATTGGCTGTGTAACCCTGTGTAACCCTGTTTACACAACAAACGAATGATCTCCAAATCATTATGAGGTCGTAACACCTTCACGTACGATTTTAAAGACAATGTTGTTGAACACAGCTGTAAATGGAGCGCAACAACTCCACAACAGATGTAGGATAACTTTCTCCTGATCAATGTTTCACCTCTCTTTGAAATTAAAGCTCGCTCTTTCCTGGTTCAGTAAGCCATTATAATTGATTGCGGCCCGGTTTGATTCGTTCATCATTTGGGTCTTCAGGTCCTGCGCTCATCTCTGCGTCTCCATCGTGGTTCAATGTGACCAGCCCGGCAGACGCTGGACGAAGCAGCCTGGTGTGCAACGAGAGCCAGAACTTCAAGTATGTGGCGTACACGGTCACGTACAGTGTGGTGTTCCCCATCGGACTGATCAGCAACGCTGTGGCTCTGTTCGTCTTCCTGTGTCTCACTGTGAAGAAGACGGCCAACACCGTCTTTATGACCAACCTGGCCGTCTCCGACGTGGGCTTTTCCCTGACTCTGCCCCTCCGTCTGGTGTATTACTTCAGCGGCTGTCGGTGGGATCTGCCGGACTGGTTGTGTCGCTGGTGCGTCTTCTCCTTCTACGTGAACCTGTACACCAGCGT
Organism: Chromobotia macracanthus; assembly: GCA_036877525.1. NCBI lineage: Eukaryota > Metazoa > Chordata > Actinopteri > Cypriniformes > Botiidae > Chromobotia > Chromobotia macracanthus. The sequence continues at coordinate 17,800,433 of JAZGTH010000001.1, forward strand.
GCTGTTCCTCACGGGGCTCAGCGTGTTACGGTACATCGCCGTGGTTCACCCCATCAGGAACAAGAGCCTGGTCACTGTGCGCCGGGCCAAGCTTGCGTGCTGTGCCATCTGGCTGTTTGTGGCGTGCTTGTCCACACCTTTCCTCATGTCGGGCACGCTGGTGCGCGAAGGCAAGGTGCGCTGCTTCGAGCCCAGAGGCAGCACCTGGGAGCGCATATTAACTCTGAACTACGTGGGCATTTCGTTTGGATTCCTCCTTCCTTTTGTCACAATCCTGGCCTGCTATGGCAGCATCGTCCGCAAACTCGTCGTGGGGCCCAGAATCGGAACCCGGAGGCGCAACACCCGGCGCCGCTCGCTGTATCTGATCGCGATCGTCATGTGTACGTTCCTGCTGTGTTTCCTGCCGTATCATGTGGCCCGCACGGTGCATCTGCACGTCAGGGTTGCGGGCAAGTCCTGCAGGGTGATCGAGGTCTGGCTGAGGATTCTGGTGGTGTCGCTGTGCACGGCAGCAGCCAACAGTTGCTTCAACCCCCTGCTGTACTACTTTGCTGGAGAGACCTTTCGGATGGCCATCCGCAGAGCATCTGACAGGACGCTGTCCAGTTCGCTGAGTGGTCTACACCCGTCCTTCAGAAGCAGAGTGTCCGGCTCCTGGCAGAGGACGAGGCGCAAAGGATGCTCTGGGTCGCCCCAAAACTGCCCCTGCTCCGTGGAGAGCGCAAAAAACGAAAAGGGTGATGGCTGGGTGTCTGCTGAGAAGTGCAAGCTCTCAGAGCTGAATACAAGTTAAAGCATGATAACTGATGTAAGTCTGCTTATAATGGGGCATATAAATGTGTCATTCTGAATGTCTTTGTATATTTGGAGTAAAAGGGCCTCATTCCACATCAATGAAACTCATTCACTTCTCCTAGACAGTAAATTGCAGAGGAGAAGGAATTGTTTTGGAACATTTTCTGGAACTTGGCTCACTTGAATTCCAGTCAGTTTGATAAAAGACAGGAAGACCACATAATGGTGTGTGATTATGTACTTTGGGAATATACACTAACTTAAGAAAATCTGAATCTCTGTGCCAATGTGGAAGTTCTGTAACATTTATCAAGGCACTGATTATTAAATATAACCATCTCTTTTATCATTATTATATTACTATACCAGAATTCATTTGGGAAGAATGTTGTGTATTTATTTCAGCTTTCTCATAATAAGGATCAATATAGTGACTCCTGCCTGCATCCATGAAGGCATTCTAAAAATGTTTCCATCATACATAGTAATTTTCCTACCATCGCCAATGCAAATGTCTTCAATGCAAATGTATTGTTTTCCGTTTGCATAACTGACTGTGAAAATTTGCATGAAATGCACTATGTGCAGCAGTATGAAGTTTCTTTTGAATAAAATCAGTAAAACACAGTAGTATGTGGCCAGTACATGCAACAATCAACGACTCACATGACCTCTTTATATTCCATTTATTTGAACGACTGGCATCCAGTCACCTCAGTAATAAAAACACTGCAACAATCTCTGCTGACAGCACTGCTGGTTAATTTGTCTTTTAAGATTTGAGTGTTGTGTTATGGATACAGTATTCAATGCAGTGCCCTGTAGATACTGCACAGCTTGACGGATATACTTTAAAAGGTCATGTGGGTATTGCATACTCAACATAATATATACTGTGAAATAAGTCACATGCTGTTATACTTTTCCAAATTCCCTTTAAATACCAATTGTGTTATGCACAAATGCTTGATGCAAATATCTCAATGCATTTAGTATGTTAAAGTCTATTTTTGTAATAAATGTATAATCGTTACAATATACATACTGTGTTTTGTTTCATCTGTATGTCCACGGAACAATTGGATGAACTACTAGATTTGCCCAAAAAACTGTTTATATCTGTTTCTGAAGGAAGTCAGTGGTTATTTTTAGACCAGTTCAATGTAAAATCTCTTCCTAAGAAAACAGGAACAGATCTGTGTGATAAGGAAAGAGAAAACAGACATCTGGTTACAGAAGCTACTTGTATCTACTTATTCCTGGCCACCTACAAACATTATAAATTTATTTACTAACTGGTGGTGAGGGGATTCTACAAATATACACCTAGCTGTCCTACACTCAGAAGAATGAAGTTTTATTCCTAGAAAAGTGAATTCTTAACAGTACTCAACACCCCAGAGGCTGTTTATGTAGATTTAACATCACACAGTTGCTGTAGATTTGTTAATGCTAAAATCTGCTGTTCTTCAACATCATCTGACGACATCATGGATCTTCAGATTCTGATGAACAAGCAGATGTAACTAATGAATTAGCCGGAGGCAAGACTCTGATGTTTTACTGAAGATAATAAACAGTTGTTTTAAACAAATCAGCTCTTCTTAATAGTCCCAAACTAATGAGAAATTCATAAGGATCCAACTTCCAAGGAATGCAGGGGGTTGAACTCTTGCAAATGTTTTGCCTATACTTGGTATGTAATGAAGTGAAAGCCTGTGAATGTTGAGTACGCCAAAGACCTTACCAGGGATGGATTTAATCAAAACGTTTGAGTAATTTGTTTATTACAAGTCGAGCTGTATCAGAAAGAACAGGATCAGCACCAGACCCAGACCCGTTTCTAAAGATACACTCCTAAAAAATAAAGGGGCTAAAAGGGTTCCTTACAGCAATGCCACAGAAGTTTTTTGGTTCCCCAAAAAACTTTTAATGAAAGGATCTTAAAGAACCATTTGTTTCTTTCCTTTTTATAGTCTGTAGAACTTTTTTCCAATACCAAGAACCTCATGTAAAACAGAATGGTTCTGTCAATGTTCTAAAGGTTCTATAAGGAACCTGACAAAAAAAACTGAGGTATAATCTTTAGTATACTGGGAAAAAGACCCAGAGTCAGACCAAGACTCCAAGACCCCAGGCCCAGACAAATGGCTTGTGTGTAATAATGACACTCAAACTTCCATTGGATTACTACCAGAGTTCAGTTACCTGCTTTACTGTAAATACAAGCACAAAACCTCTCTTACTGGAAACATGACTGATGTTTTTTAAAAAGAACTAGACTAGAAATGTCAGAAAATATAAATGTCAGAATTATAATTCAAAATCTGCAAAGCTGCTAAACACAAAACTGCATTTGACTCTGTGAAATTCTTGACTTGCCCTTTAAGAGACTGCACTCAAGAGTAATTTATAGCAAATTTATTCATATCTAGAACAAATGTGAATTTGCTATAATATTTTCATGGATTTAAAATGTTTAAACCAAAATTCCCTGGTACGACTGTGAACATCCTAAAAACAACTCTTCATAACCTAATGAAGAGTATCTCATTTCTGTTATTTCCCTATCAAAGGCATCACAGATGATGGCCGTATCAGGTACACCAGGAAGTGTGAAGCAGCAGGAACTGCTAATGCTCCCAACAACACTTTTAAATGCAAACTCCAGCAAACATCAGAGACATCTCAAACTGCTTTTATTACATCTTAAATAACAGTACATTTTAATATAGTATCTATGTTGCATCCAGCTTCTGTTACACTTACAGACTGAAATTAAATACAAAAGGTGAGATAGGGAGTGCCGAGATCTAGTTATTAATGAAGAGAGAAAATAAGGGGAATCCATTTTAATTGAACTGCAATTAATCTTTACTGGTGGCAGCACACACAAATACATCACAATTATTGTACATTATCGCAGAGAAAGGAAAAACAATAAAAAAAAGTCACAACTATTAAAGAAAGTGCATCTGTTTACAGTGGAAAAACAACCAAACATTCTGCCAAATCAGATGCTATTCAAAACGTTTCAAAGAAAAGCCAAAAAGAGTTTGTGGGGTTTTCCGATTGAAAGTTTGATTTAGAAAACTCACACAATGGTTTTTTAATATACTTTCAGATGGGAACGTTTAATTTGGAACAATCTTAGGGGCTCTGGAGGAAGAACGGCCATAGTTTACAAGTCGTCTACTGCAAATTTGTTTCTTCCTCTCATGTAGGTGCGTAGCTTTGCCAGTCAAAGTAAAGGATGTATGCACAGCATGTCTCAAACATTTGGAATCAGTTTCAATGATCAAAATTTCTTAGTTTCGCATCAGTTTTGCCGTCTTTGTGGAAGGAAGCGGGCCTATAGACGTCAGTGCCTGTTTAAGCAAATTCTACAGCATGCGACTACGTTAACTCATGGCAGATGAAATAAAACGCTTAACTTAAAATTTTCAGAATTATCATTATTTTCAGACATTGATTTGTACAACATTTCATTCACATAGCAGTAACTGTATTCCCAAGCACAGAACGGGCTCTCTGTTCTCTCTGGAGCTGGGCTAAAAAAAACTCCACCGAGGGATTTCGTTTTTCTGAACACCCATCCTGGACACCACTAAAATCAAAACTAACATCCCTTCCCCATCCCACCCCTGATGAAAACCATCCCAAACATAATCAGAATTAAAGCCAAAAGCTTAAAGTAACCAAGAAACAAACGTAAGACCAGAAGATAAGAACCTAAGGGGTTAGTTTGTACAGTTTTTATTCCAATGAAAGAGGATCGCGTTTTTTGTTTTGTTTTTTAATTTTTTGTACTTTTTTTGCGCAGTTTCTACGATACAATTAGCATTCAATGTGATTAACGGCATGTGCTTGGTTAGTTAACGCTTACAACGTTAGTCAAGTTTCTTATTGTGCAAACGAAGCTGTGACGAGACTGGAAAGAAACATTAGCTAGGATATAATGCTGCATTCGCGTGCAAGTCGGATACCCATATTTACAAACAGCCATTCGTAGAGAAATGACGCGAGTACCTCGGACCCAGAAATGGCAAAGTATTTAAAAGAGATATGGCATTTTTATGGCGTTTTTTTCTTTAATGACAAAGGACTAGGATACACACTGAAAAGTTAAACTAATGCACAAAGCATGGTTACATTTTTAGAAAGCTGAGGCTGTTCTTAATACCAAGAAATTGGTAATAGTCCAGCGTTGGTTAACAATCGGAACAGTTTAGAGTTGAAAGCTGCTTGGAGGTCGCCCTGCCATCACCCGAAAATATGAATTATGACTTCACGAGAGGGCGCACATACTCTTCATTCTGCTTAAGTCACAATCAAGAAAACTACACAACCTTTAGAGCAACCTAGCGCACAAAAGGAATAAAAAAAAACAACGCATGGTTGGCATTTTTAAAGAAGCTGCTTCTTCGTCCTGGTCTAGTTTCAACAATACAAATGACTTGTGTTTTCACATGTTTTTAACAGGATTAAAAGACTCTTCTAATCAGAAACATATCTAAAGAGAAAAACAGGCAGAAAAAAAAACTATGAACTCTATGATCTATGAATCCTATAAGAGAACTGCTTTAAGAAACAAAAAATAAGAGTTAAATAATTTGTACAATTACACTCCGACATTTGCTTCCTAGACATGTGATATATAAGCATGGCATGATGATAGTGTTTTGTGTTTCTGTTACAGGGTGACAAAGATGGTCCAGGAGGGAATGTAATTTATCATCTGATACCACAGAAATTCTTTTCTTTTTTTAAGCTGGGTGACAAAACAAATTGTGCTCTTCTTGGTATAGGAAAGGCATTGATATCCCTTCGAAGTTTTAAGCATTTTCTGGGTGGTGTCAGTCAGTTTTATAAGGTGGTGTTGTTGACGATGCTGTGAAATTTAACATTCTAGTTGGAATGATCTTCCAGTCAACTTTGGAGTTCAAATGATATCTGTGAAAATTCAAAAGAAAGAAAAAGACAAGCAGAAATTTAGAGATGTCTTTATTCCAACAAAATGTCACAGACATTTTTATATAATCAAGTCTTAAAATACAAACTATAAAAGACATACTTCAAAAGGGATACTTCCAGGAACAATTTCATAATATGGGAAACTATCCGTTTTCAAAATATACCCACGTAACAGTCTAAAACAAAACTACTTAAAAAAAAAAGATAACAAGGAAGTCTTGTGTCCGTGTACTTTTCTGAACTTGTTAATCATCTACATCATAACAGCGATTGATAATGTAACATCATCGTAACGCTGACGTACCTAAAATGGCAGGAGAAGTGAACGTACATTTAAATTTCATGCAAAATCACAAGCTGTGTCTTGTTTCAGGTTATGCTGTGATGTCTCCAATGAGAAAAGAAGCGGGTTCTTACTGTATTGGACATGTTGTATTGAAAGCACCTTCTTCACTCAGTTCCAGATCTTCAGGAAACTGTCCCAAGAGCCTGTAGCCACTGCCATGCCATCATCAGTCACACCCAGACAGCTTACTCGGTTGTCGTGACCAGCCAGCACACCTATAAAATCTCAACATCACTACAGCATTCTACATACCACACAGTATTATGTCAAAAGAGACTCAGATGAGGATGTTTCCACCTTTATAATTACAAATGCTGTATAGTGACATACTTTAAAAAGCAAATACTGGACTGCCTGAACAAACATGCGGGAATGCTTGGCATGCTGACATGTAAGTGTGACAAACCAATGTGACATGTTTAATGTCATGTAAAATAAACTATTGTGTTGTGAAAGTAAAAACTTTTATGGACTAATTTTAGGTCGCACCTCTCTGTCTGCGTTTCAACTATGATAAGCATGCGTGCAGCAGGCGGGTGTCTCACCTGCACGGTCGGCCTTCAGGGTGTCCCACACGTTACAGTTGAAGTCATCGTAGCCGGCGAGCAGCAGACGGCCGCTCTTGGAGAAGGCCACAGAGGTTATACCGCAGATGATGTTATCATGCGAGTACACCATGAGCTCCTGATCAGCACGCAGGTCGAACAGACGGCAGGTGGCGTCATCAGAGCCAGTGGCGAACGCGTTGCCATTAGGAAAGAACTGAAGCAGCCAAATATGACAAATTAGAGCCCTTAACAGTGTACAAAAACCTGCTGTTCACATAATGCAACATAAGTCTTCTGTATACAGTACAGGAGCACAATATAAAGCTTTCCATAAACTGATCAATACACTAAAAAACCTAACCTGATCCAGTATAAAATCTTCTGTATGCAGTACGGTAGTGCAGTATAAACCCATCACGGCTCTTCAGTGTGAACATGGCTGTGATCTATCATCACTTTTAATCTGTACAGCAACACTATTATTATATACGTTACAAAAATACTCACACATATGGCATTTATGTCGGACTCGTGGCCAGTGAAGGTCTGTCTGCACATGCCTTCACGGATGTCCCAGAGTTTAGCAGAGGCATCGCAGGCCCCGGACACAAACAGCCTGGTGTCTGGAGCCAGAGACAGACTCATCACATCACCAGTGTGCCCAGCGAATGTGGTCGTCTGCTGACCAGTCTCAATGTCCCACAGAGCGCTGCAAGAAGAATTTTCATTACAATCAATAAAAGATTATTTTCCTAAACTATTTTGTTCTAGTTGCAGAGTAGATCTAAAATTTCTGAGATATCAAAGCTCTGATTGGCTGATCATAAAGGATACAGCGCAGTTCCTTTCACTCACCAGGTGGTGTCGCCAGAGCTTGTGACAATCTGGTTGTCATCCAGGAAGCGGCAGCAGGAGAGGTATCCTGTAGACAACAGGAAGTGTGTTACACCTCTGAAACAAACACCCTTCACATCAACTGAAGCCATTTGCAACTTAACCGACCTCCGGAAAACAACTACAATAATGACATTACAAATCCACAGAAAAGATTTTGAAAATTTTTAAGACCACAGATGTTTTGCAATAGCATAATATAATACAAACAAACTTTCATTGTTATTAACGTAACATAAAAAAAATAAAATATACTTGTAATTTATGCTTAAAACTGATAAAATCAGTCAGCAAGGGAAAATGTCTGTCATGAAAATCATAGTGCAAAAAATGACAAGTCTTCACTGAGTAAGGCATGAGCCAGACACATTTAGACAATGTAACTGCAGGTTCATCAGATCAGGTCTGTATGTAGTGTGGATTCAGGGTTTATCTGCAGAAGCTGTACCTGTGTGTCCGGCCAGCTCGCGGCTGACGCGCACGTTCCCCTCACGAGTCTTCAGGCTGTAGATGGAGCAGATGTTGTCCAGGCCTCCACAGGCCACATAATTCCCTGACGGAGCGTAAGCACAGGTCATCACCCAGGAGGAGCGCAGGGGGATAGCATGAACCTGAAATAACCACAAACACCCACAGCTCAGAAAATACCATCAAAATACACAAATCAACATAAACCTTATTTAAATATATACCTTATTTGTGGTGTAACTGTCCCAAATAATGAGTTTCCCATCCTGGGAGGCACTGACCAGAAGCCTGGAGGAAACAAGATCACAGGCGGGTTTATACCCAACAACAAAAACATAAACCAAACATACATGTTAAAACCTGCACAGCTACAATAAGAAACCATCTTAAGCTATTTACAGAGACATTAAGCACAGATGCTGTAGCCATATTGTTTTTTTCTCAGCGCGAGTCTTGGCTGTAGCTATAATAGTAACAAAACGCTTAGTCACAACACCTACATACAAATCACTCAACCACCTACACAAGTACAATGAAAGAACACTATTCAAAGCAATAAGGTTTGTGTGTCACAATTGCTATGAACCAGACCCCCACCCCCAACTAAAAACACTGCAGTTATATAATGGCGTCACACGGCTTACAAACAGGGGTGTGTCTCGATTCACACCCTAACTCAGTAGTAAAGGCAGGGCCCAGAAAGTAGACCATTTCTAGGGCTGTCCCACTGTCAAAACTGCTGCAGTGCATAGTAAACCCCAGCTCCTCCCTCTTCATTTACTAGAAACGTCATCAGAGGATAAGCATAAATATATCACAACCACATATCCTGTCTCTAAACAAAATCCTGCTTTTAATGATCTCAGTATTAGAATACAAAGCATCAAGACCCCTACCACCCAAATTCACACGTGTGATATACCTGCGCACGAGCTAGGGACCCAGAGAGCAATGAACCTCTGTTGTGTGATATTTGTGTACCCTCAATAATCTGCAGCTACTGAGTGTGCTCTAGTACCTGGAATCTGTGCCCCAGTGCATGGCGTAGATTTTAGCCAAATGTCCTCGCAGTGTTCTCCTTGTGCGCATCTGGATTCGCCCAACAGGGTCGATGTTGGCTGTGATCTGAAAACATATCAGCAAATTACAACATCTACAGACAGACACGACAGTTTGAGCTTTAATCCATTTAGTCCCTGCATCTCCTTTTGAACACTGCGCTCTCCAGAGGTTGCCTATGTTTGCTGCATCTGTCACCAATGTTATCTTATTTCAGAAAAGCAACCGTTACATTTCAAAGTCAGCAAAAATGGCAGAATATGCCTCACAAGGAATAAATGTTACTTTAATAATGGTTGTTTGCAGCCAACAAATTCAACCGCCTAGTGTGCAGCCTACAAAACGAGCCGCAGCTAGCGTTAGCTAAATGCGCGTCTAAACTGAACATTAGGAAAGTGTTTTTGCATGTGTTTGCGCGATCTTACCTGTGATAGCGTGGCATCTGCACAAGCTTTCCTTGCATCCTACAACACCAAAGTGAAGACAGAAAGAACAGTTTAGATAGTTAAACTCACTCGTGTCTTTAGCCTGGTATGGCTGACCTATTTCCAACTTCAGTGCAGGTTTAGGGTTAGGCTGACATTTGCTACATCAGTGTTTGCTGTTAGGTCACAACCCAAACATGCTGAAGGTCAGAGAAGGGAAATTACTGATCTGAATATCAGATCTGCTGTTCATTTACAATTTTAATCCCTAAACGAACAGCACAACAGCTGCGGTTCAATAAACATCTCTCAAGCTTAGATACACACATAGTGATATGTAAATATGAGGTGTGTTCAGATGAAGAAAACACGGGTTGTAAATTCCTTCTAGAGAAAAATCGAGGAAACAGAAATTACAGTTACAGTAAAGTTCTTCCTGCAGAGTGTGAAATATGTAAATAATCACCAGTTGTATTTAAATCTCTTTTGGCTAAACAAATTCCGTCGTGTAACAAGATACTGGCAGGTAAAACAGCCAAAGATTTGTCTAAGCTACATGTGACTGCTACTAAAGTAAATATTTAAGTAATTTAATTGTAATATGTTGTATCAGCAGGCCACAGTGTGAAGTTTTAGAAGCATTCACTCTCTGTGTGCGAGTGTGTGAGAGAGAGACTCACTCTGATCTGGTTCTTCAGCTGCTCCGCCTCCTGGCGTAACTGGTCTAGTTCACTCATTTTCCTCTTCTGAAGCTCTTCCTCACTCCTTCTGCCGGCTCACGTTCTGATCTGCAGCGCAGAAAAGTGGAAATAATAAACACATCACTCATTCAAACTCCAATTCCCACGTTTTCAGAGAGGCGTGGCTGACTGGCAAGCATTTAAAGTGCATAACACCCATTATATTAAAACTGTGAAAATGCTCATTGAAGAAACTGTGTACAGTTACACACACACATGTAACTGCTCTGTGCATGCAGGCATGTGCTGCTGCAAACTCCATTAGTTGAGATTCATCTAACCCTTAACAAACGAGCTGTTAGATCATATGTTGTCACAAGGGTGTGAAGTCAAAACTCCACACTAGTCCATTACCAGTGAAAGAAACCAAAGAGCATTTCCTCTTGTGGTGAAACAAGTTGCTGCTCCTTAATTGAAAAAGCAGAAGTACAAAGAGAATAACAGAAAAACACGCAGCCATTCTGTTCTTTCACTCTTTGAAGAATCAGCTGTGAAAAACCCCTGGAACACAGAACTATAAAGCGTATATCCTACAGTTCAGCATGAGAGACTGCTTAAGGTCAACATAAGTCAACATTCCCGACTTATTTTACTCTTGTAAGGTGACATATTTCTGAGTGAAACAGGATATTCAACAAGGGGGCGTTACATACCAGAACAGAGCCTGAAGGTTTTGAAGGATTACAAAGACCAACATTTAGTTTGAATTAACGTATGTAAAAGAATCACACAACAAAACCAGGAATGTATATTGAGAAAGTAACTGAGGTAAATTCTGACATCATGTCTAATGTACTGTAGTCACACAACAATTACAGGTATATTACAGTATATTCTATTACAGTAAATTCTACACCATCACCAAAACTATAGCCAACAATCATCTACTTACAGTTTTCTGTCTATCCAACGACTCTCTAAACAAACTGACACAGTCTGAACCTCTTAAAGTCTGTGTTTTAATCTCGATTTACACAAACATTGGCCTGACAACAGCAAGTCCTTCTAGCCCAGCTCTCATCCTATTAGTGTTCCCATCCCATAGCAGAGTTTTCACACCTCTCTCGCTCTCTCTCTCTCCAGTGTCATTGACATAATCCCAGGACACGCTGGATTCAGCTCCTTCAGACAAATCCAGTTAAGACACACCAGGGACATGGATGGGAAGAGCAGCATCTATCCCGCTGACCCAAATCCTGTGTGATCATACCAGAGGATGATGAAGGCAGCTGTTTTAATGGGCCATAAGAGTGCACACGGCTAATGCTTGAGGAAGGTAGCTAATGACAGGATTAATTTCAGAGCTACATGAAAAGCAAAGACAGGATTTGTGCACGACTGACTTTAACAGTAACGTAATTGCGACACGTTCACCGTCATACATGCTGTGATAAACTCTTAAACATATATAATCCCCTTAAAACTAAATATACAAGAAACAGTCAGAAAAGAGGAATAAATGCATAAGCAAGGCGACAAATATATAAAGCAGTCACATTTACTATAGGTCTCTGGTCTACAGCTGTTTCCCCATTTAACTGATTTTGCTAGTAAAACTAGCTACTCTGTGACTGAAGGGTGCACTGGTCTAGTAAAGGCTCACAATGGACAAAAAGTCATGCAACAACCAGCCAGATAACTGGATATTTTTCATTGTTGTATGTAAACGTGCAGGCATAAACCTTTAGCCATTTGATCGATTTTTCACACCACAAATGTTTATTTTTTTGTTGTGCAAGGTCCACCTGCTTTTAAAAGTGAACAGGCATCCCATGTGAACAGCCCTTAAGTATTACCATATGATGAGATATTATACAGAACATCCACATCAAACTAATTCAATATGTCGTTTTAAACATCCTAACAGTGTTCCATTTACACAGTGACTGTGATGTATTAAGCTGATACTGTGCGACCTACATTAGTAAGGAGTCCTGAAAAATCTGAAACTTCCAATTATCTATTAAGATGGAACATTTCACAGAGTCTTGATTCATTTGGTGTTGACCCATTAGCCTGCTCTTTGTTGTGTTGATGTGGACACAATGAACATCCAAGCTTGAGCTAAAACAATCCAAGAGAAAATCAAGACACTGATGATACAGACAGGAAGGGCTGAGAGAAGAGATGAAGATACAATGACAATCATTCATGCTGTGGGGGTCAACAGAGGACCTTCAGCAATGATTGATACATTTATGTTAGCACTACAGAGGAGAGATGACACACACATATGCTTGTAATTCCCAAATGTGGCACGCGGTCAAATGACTCTAATAAGAGCACTAAACATTTGGTTGGATCCATTTCCTGTAATCGTCCTCTGGTGCATTATGATGTCCTAATTGTAACAGAAATGGTGCCGTGTTCGAAAAGTGAACGCTGTGGACTGAAAAGGGCACGCAAGTAAAACTTGCATAAAAACAAAAATGAAGCCAGTAAGATTGACATTTTTGAGAGTTTGTCATCTTGAGAATGTGTGATTACTGGTCATGAAAACAATATCACAATACATTTTGTAAACTAGACTTAATGCAACATACAATATATGTCGTCTTATCTCTGGGGATCAAACTTGTAAGTTTACAACAGGTTTGACAGCTTAGCTTAAAAAAAAACAGATAACAGAAACCGATAAGAAGAATTAAACATTTGAACTTCACTGTTAAAGCAAAACATTAAAGACAAAGTATTAAAACTAAAAAGGACAAAACGCACACTGACATATGAAAACATCTATAAATTGAGGATAAAATATTAATCTTTGCAGAAGACAATGTTGTAAGTGACTTCAGGAATGAGTCATGCAGCCGAGACCTTTCAAACAAACTCCTTTCAGGTTTCAGCTGTCTTACCTTATGTGGTTTGCACAAGCTTCCTTGTGTATGACAGCCAGAAAATGTTTCTCTTTCTCTTTGTCTTATCCTTTCCTACACACCTGCTTCTTCCTGATTGGCTGACCTCTTAAATGGACCCGCATCAAGACAAAACGTCTAAGTCCTCTAATCTTGCTGATCAGAATGAGTTGGTTACAGAAGGTAATACCCTTCCTCACCTTCAGTTCTTTCCTCTCAGCCCAACACACATACTGCTGGAAACTGTGCCTGACAGCCAATAACCGGATATGATGGTTAATATTATACAACACTACGGCTATTTTTTTAAATACAAACTAGAGCTTTCATTCAAATCTGATATGACAAGCACACACAATTGTTCTCTTTTGGCAAAAAGTCTATGCTTAAATAGGGAATCAGACTATCATGCAAATAGTTTAACAAAAAAAAATTATATATGGCAAAACACCAATAATTACTCATTTTCATGACAAACATGAAATGAAAAACAACACATTAGAAGAGTGAAAATGATTACATGCATCCAGTCAGCGTAATGCTAACAAAGTTTAATAACTAATAATCACTGATAAAACATTTCCTGCAACATCAGTTATGCATCTTCATTTAACAGACCAAACAAACAGATGTGTGCGCTTAAAATGTTACAAAAGTTGAGGCTTGCCATCACATAACCTGAATATTCTGTGCCAAAGGCCAGAGAATAGGACAGCAGTGTCACAGCTGAATGGGTGAATGCAGGACATAGCATCATTATATGTGCTAGCAGAGCTCAATCTCACCCTCTCAACAAACACTTCATCACAGTCAGCTGACTGCAGGACAAACAGAGAGCTGTAAGAAATGGCCTAAAGGTGCCACAGGGCCCGTGTTTTCAGCTCACTGCAATGCTAGAATCCTTCTTAGATAGCAGTAAGAAAACTGTAGGAAGGTTCTGGTTAACACACACATTAACAGGTTACAGTAGTGCTAATAAACACAGCGATTCAGAGCGCACATAACCTGACCTCTGAGCAGAACTGTACTCAAAACAAATTCCTTCAATTGTTTGCAGATGATGCGGCTTTTATTAAGCCTTAAAAACAAGCAAAAAAAAAACATATCGCTAAATCTGGATCACAGGAAAGACAGTAACCAGCACTATCACTATCCAAGCCTGTAATCCCAAAAGCTAAAATCCACGTTCAGTAAATCTGTAATCCGTCTCAGCGTCACTCATGGAAAAACAGCTGTCCAGAGCCCGGCTGCAGTCTATGAATACACACCAAGAGCTCACACCTTTAACCTCCAATACCTGATCAATGTATGAACAGAAATCACTGTCTGCTTTCTGCAACATGTCCATTAAACAGTGCATCTGTTCATGAGTCTAAGGTCATTTGGTCTGCACAACAGAAACAGTCACTTTGTAGGATGAACTGATCTGAACAATTACATAAATGGGTGTCAACATGAAAATAAAAAGGATATTCAGAATCTCCATTATCTGAATAGAAATCAATTCTGGCCTCACAACCCACAACCCTCTACTTATCAGCTTCTAAAGCAACCAATAGGGAAGAAACTGATGTCTTGAGTTACTCCAACAACCCACAACCAGAAAAATAAATCAATGGTTTATCTGTGTATTTAATGCACAATTATTAAGAACAACGCAGATAATATTTCAAACATTCAGGAGTGTTTCCAGATTTACGTAAAAATCTTCTAACTAAAAACCTACAATATATATATTAATAATCATCAATGAAGCAGTTATTTTTAACAAAGCTAACTTGTGTACATTTTAAACATATTGAATTGAACAGGCATGTGTGTGTAATACATGTATGCATTTATATACATGACCAGAATAAACTCCAACTTAACAGATCAGCGCCACAAAACGCATCGTCTGTTCGGCTGTGAATAAAATCCAGACGTGCACTCATTCTGCTGCCGTGTTTATTATCGTTCAGATGACACAACGACACCTTTATACAGTGATGGATACGACAATGCTGAAGTCACAGACAGACAGAGGCACTGAAAATTTGTGCCGTAATATCTCCACGACTGCGTCCTGATACACCCCAGTCGTTATTTTTCGATGGTTTTCCTAAACGCCGTAGCTCCGCTCGCACGGGCGGCTCTAACACACGGACTACATGAACGAGTTTGTAGTTTTATTTAAAATTGGCATCGTAATGTTCAGCAGAGCTCATGTGGCAGTGTTTTCTGGTACGGACCGCTCGTCGTTTCGGCGGGTTCAGTCTGTGGCAGGCTGGTGTCAGTGCAGAGGGAAGCCAGAAAGGCTGTACGATCGCCATCTTGTTCGCTGCCGCTTCTTGGGCCCCACATCGAGGAATTCATTGATTTCGTTTATTTATTCATGAACGCTGTTCCTTTATCTAAATGCCAGCGAAGAGAGAGGCAAGCTCGGGTAGAGGGATAAAGGGTGGAGGTAGAGGGGCTCAACACATTTATCCCATAGCCTATATTTCCCCTACCAATCCCTGAACAGTGACCTCGATACCGAGCCGCTCTCCGGTTCTTAAAATATTCCCGCAGCGATAATAAAGGCCATCAAGCTCCATTCAGTCCGCGTATCTGAAGAGCTTCTGCTGCATTACCGCGATAAATGCTGCGGGTCGCTGGAGAACACATTTAACGCGGAACCGTCCGCACAAAATCGCGGTGAAGCATCGCTGAGCTATGGGAAGGCAGAGCTCCTGTATACCCGATCAGCAAACCTGTTAAATGGAGACTTCTGCAGCACACCAATCCAATTACGTGCGTTTAAAGCAGCGGAGCAAGTTTAATTCAATGCGAATTAACATGAGCCCACATCACAGCGACGCGATTAAACCTACACCGACTCCAAAACGGCCAATCTAATATTAATCTAACATTTTCTCCCAGCCAGATGAAGTATATACTGTAATCCACCATCATGGATTTTGTCCGACTGCTCTCGAAACGTCTATCTGCTGGGAGAACAAATACACGACTTATCTTTATTTACCGACTGCAATTCGATCAATATTCACATCCAGCACACGGTAACGCGTTACCAGCGTCTGGAGATCAAACCTTCTCCATTCTGAGTACAGAGGAAGGCCTAGCCGTGCTGCAAAGCCAGGCGATGAGTCGAGGCTTTTAACCAGGACTTGGTGCACACGCTCCGGTAATTAGCCAGTTAGCTTCAGTGTGCAAACCTCTCAACCCTCCATGAACAAAACAAGCTTTATAAAGCATTTACAACGACCCCAAATACAACACGACATTAGTCCGTCCAGCCCCAAAGACTTACCTGTCCAGTTTCAGAGATAAACCCGATATTGACGCCAGTAAGCGGCCTTAACCGGAGTCGCCCGACTTGATCCACACCAAACCTCGGTTAAACGAG
This sequence comes from Chromobotia macracanthus, assembly GCA_036877525.1. NCBI lineage: Eukaryota > Metazoa > Chordata > Actinopteri > Cypriniformes > Botiidae > Chromobotia > Chromobotia macracanthus. The sequence goes on from JAZGTH010000001.1 coordinate 17,816,931, forward strand.
CGAGTACGTGCGCCGAACCCACACACTAATACAGCAGTGCGGTGTAGCCCGGGTAGCCGATCAGAAACACGGTTTCTCGACTATTTGCCTGCCGTTGTTGTGCATGTAAATCGCTCGGCTAGCCGCTACCTGCGCCTCACCCCACCCCCCTTCATTTTCTACAGCGACCAACATTTCACGAAACAAATCCAGCCATTTTGGACGCAACGGTCGGTGAATGCCCACATTCAACACGCACACCGTGTAACCCACCTGTTCTGTCGTAGATGGCGTTTGTTTATATGTCATCGACCGAAAGAAACGACGGTGTGGCTGTCAAATCCACGCATCAACGAACAAGACGAGCTAGCTCGCTAACTCGCGGCGGCGCGCCTCAAACGAGTCCACTTCTTCAGATAAAAGTCGCTCCGGCGGGCGGGACCTCAGCCTGGTGGACGGCAGGAAGAGACTGACAGCTCAGCTGCGATGAAAAACGGCGGTCATCGAGGTCCGAAAAGAGGTTCTGGTGAACGTGTAAGTCCGTCTGCAGCCACTTCCCGTCCGCTTCCTTGAAGGAGCGCTCGTCTCCAGCTCAGCGCTCATCCGGCCATCAGACGGAGAGATGGGCGCGGTAACCCTGCAGTCAGCCCCGGGAAACCCCACGCGCTGCGCTGCAGCCTGAACCCTGTATTATAATAACCATAATAAATAAAACTGCATTAAATAATGCGCGTTCTTAAAATATAACAAACAAGGCTTGAGCTTGTCTTCATGAGCACGACTAATGAATACTGCAGACGAAGACACAAACGAAACACGCAAATATTAGTCTTAACAGTAAGTCGTGTTCTTCATAAACCTCAACAAAATATGTGTAATGCCTTCATAATGTGTCTCTAATGATGGAAAACATCTTTATTAGGAACGATTCAGCACAATCTTGGAATATATTTTGTCTTTTATATTTATGGCTGTTTTAATGGCAAAGCAACAGTTTACTGAGTGATGAACAGTCCCTTTATTAAATCTGACCTCACAAATGTAATGGGGACCTCTTTTTGAGCTGGAGCTTTATGGATCACAATTCGTGATGGAGGTTTTTATATTTCTTTTTATTGACCAGTACTGTTCTTCAGAAACACTCTGATTGTTGTCTAGTTTGATTACAATAGTTTCATATAACATCTTACACATTACATCAGCTGGAGAAACCTTCCTCATTTTAGCAAAGTAAATAGAGACCATTTTGATATCATGTTGACTGTTGTTACATCTCATTAAAAATAATATGAAAAACATCAAACTAGACTGTCACACTGTAGTCTCGGACTGAGATACTGTTGTAAAGTAAGTAAACTACTTAGTGTAGTTTTACATAGCAAATGTACAGCGCCTCTTCTCTCTGCACACTTGTTTTTCAATACAGTCTAATTACTGCAGTGTAAAATTCCCTGCAGATTTCTATATGGCTACCAGAGCTGGTGTGAATTCAAAACAGAGGCTGTAGTGAGCCCTTAGTCAGTCTGTTGACTACTACAGCATACTCTCGGGATCAGGCAACACCTGCTGAATGTGACACAGCTCAAATGTTAGCCTATCACAAGCCCTTCAGATGAACTGGGACTGGAGATCTCTGCCAAACAAGCATGAGTGGCACACAGGTCATTAACTTTCATACTAACATCAGGGTTTTGAGAGACAGAAATCAGACTTCATAATAATGATACCAGCTGGTGTTTTATCATTTTACTCTTAAATGCTATTTTTAGGTAATGTTTTGGGCTGTGAGATAACAAACAATGGGCAAGGTAACTGAGTGATGAACAGACGATCTTCTGTTGTCCTTACAAGGAATATTAATGTGCCAAAATCTCAGGAGGTGATTTTTAAAATATCATCCGATGGAGATCTCAGCGCACTGTCCGGCACGAGACTAGTGTAGCTGCAGAATTCTTTAGCTCTGCAGTCCAGTTCTGTTTACTGACGTTTCATATGGCACCTGCTGCACTCTGCTGTTCCCAGGTGAACAAACTGACCCCAGAACAGATCACAGAGTACAAGGGTGTGTTTGAGATGTTCAAAGAGGAAAGAAATGCGAGACATTAAGACTCAGAAGCTGGAGAGACTGATGAGTTTAATGGGAATGAATGAATGGGATTTTGTATTAAAACTGAATTTGTTATATAAGCATTTTTACTCATGGCTCTCCACACATTTGAACTCCAACATACATTAAAGAGCCACAGTCTTGCTATCTGATAGCAGTGAAACAAATGAAGTATTGTTGTCATTCTTTGGCATGTAACTAGGGATTGTATTTACTCTCTGACCCTCCTCTTAACATGCTAGACAGTTAATTTGAGAGCAGTTTGGCTTGTGTTTCAATAAACAGACGAGTAAGAGGATTAGAAAGGATCAGCATTGACGCACTGTAGCCACGAGGGGGCAGCGTTGGCCAGAAAGTTATTTTAATAGCATCTGGACTGCGCCATCTACAGACTGGGCAGTAAAATGATCATATGACAGCGTTATTTTACTAACGATTGCATAAGACAACACCAGACAACGGATGTGCTTTAGTCTGAAGCCCATTTTTAGAATTACGACCATCATAATCCATCAATATTTTGAATTAATTTTAAGCAAGGATTAATTTTAATCAAGGATTATTTGTCCCACATTTAGCAGCTGTATAGCACACTTAACACATGTTAGTTAATATTCATTTTTAGTAATAATAAAGTGCTTTTCAAAGGTAAAGTCACCTTTAACTGTGAAAGTGTTCTGGGTTTGATGGCTTTATACCATGAGAGGACCAAAACTCAAGATGCTGAACTGCGTGTGGCCTTCAATGAGGAGGGCAAGAGTTACATTAACTGGGATATACTCAAGTACAATGAACAATTAGATATCACTAGTTATTTGCACCTAAACAGTGGAGTTAGTGCCTAAACATAATACAGGCTACAGAGGAAAAGTTTATGTTCCATGGATTTATTTTGGATGAATATCTTTAATATTTTTCTAAAGCAGTCAGTTGTCTAAAATTCCTGTTTTTCAGTAGCGTTTAAAACAGTATTTATAACCACAATAAATTGTAGTGTTCAGATTTTGAAGGCTTTATGTGATTTTACTCATGTAGGATTACGAAGGCACAATGAAACACAACTTCCTTTATGTCACCAAAATCATCTATTTTAAATACAAAGTTCATTACTGTGTTTGGGTAAATGTCTGGTCATATCACCCCCAAAATAATGTAATATTTCATTAGCACTTTTGCAGTTTTTTTCACGTTTATGACATTATTTTAAGGACAATTAAGAACCCCCCCAAATCTGATTACTGTAATGCAAAAAAGCCACATGTAATAATAATAATAATAATCCAGTTTTTAATGAAATCATTCTATTAAAACCGGCATAAGGTTAGCAAATTCTACTATGATGTAGAAACACTTCACAATTTAATTTAAATATTGTTTTTGCATTACACTAATGAGAATTGTGGGGGCAGGGCTTTCTGCTTAATCATTTCACAATGCAAAGAATCTTTATGATCCTAAAAATAAATTTAATTTTTTTATTATGCAATCAGACAATCTGTCAACACTTGATGGTGCGGTGAAATGACACAAACAGTTTTGTAATGTTGAACTTTTCATCATTTAAAATATATTTATTTTTGTTTTTCAGAATCTGTGGCCATGATGGCTGGATGTTGATTTTAAATGATTTAATGGAGCTTGGAATTATCAGTAAGTATATAATAAATATCTCTTATTTTCTCTTATTAGATCTCTAAATTTCTCCTGATAATAAATGATTGTATTTTATAAATATCATATCTGAGGTGTTAACAGGTGTCAGTAACACACTATTCCAAAGTTTTGATTGGTACTTTGAGATAGTTGCTTATGTTTTATGACCTGCACATCATGATGTAATATATAATAGATATTTCTGCTTCTGATTGTCCCTGACAATGACCCATATGTGTTCTGACTCAAATTCCTATATGGTGCACATGTGAGGCAGCAAAGGGTTAACATCCCTGAATTCACTTTCCTGCACGCAATCACGGCATCTGCTGTGCCCAGCCGTTAAATCCAGTTCTCATCCCTACTAAGATAGACAGACAACTGAACAAGCCAATCACAGCCTGCAGCTGCCCTACAGTCAACCAATAGCATGGCAGGGAAGGAGGTGGGAGAATTCTGGATCACATAGCTTGGGTTTGTAGCATCTTGCACTGTAGCTGCTCTTGTCTTGTGTATTAAATAAAATTATATGAAAACAAAGAAGGAAGAAGCCGAAAGGAGAACAGGGGCCTTAATTCAAACTGTGTGACCTGATCTAGTCACTGTAGGAATCAGAGAACAATTATTTCAATTTACAGCCCTAAAGCTTTTCTCTTCCTACTGAGGAACGAAGGAAAGGGAGGTGGAAGGAGAAATTCTTTTATCCGTTGCCTGCTTGGAAAACCTCGGAACAACATCAGCTGGGGGCAGACTTCATGATTGGGTGGGTATATTTTTCAGCAGTCAGTTCAGCAGTGACAACAGACAAACATAATCACATTTCACACAGTATAATAACATATTCACGCTCCTTTTACGTTCCCTAAAGATTCTATACAACTGCCATAATGTAAAAACTGCTGTGTGACTGATAAGGTACAAGAGTAGTAGCTTTATTTTGATGCTTATGTTGGTATGTCTATCTTTGTCTGCTGGTGATCTCTGATTGGTTGAGAAGACAGTCTTAAGGGAGCCTGGAGCATTTCGATTGGATGAGAAATGAACATGTTCTTTATTAAGTGCGCAGACTGTTTGTGAACACACACAGAGACGGTCTGATGGCAAACATTGCATAAGATAATAAACAGAATAGTGTGGCACACCAAGATATTTCTGTCTCTAGTTTTTTGATAGGGAAACATCGGCAAACTGTCAGAAGAGAAGTGTTTGTATAGATGAAATAAGAAATAAAAAGTAATGTTCTTAGTTTAACACAAGGTAAACTCCATAAGCGCCATCCATAAAGAGTTCTGTTGATTACTGCAGAATAAGTGTTGGCACTTTTTTTGTGTAAAATAAAAAGCATGTTTACAGTAAAGCACTTATGGAAGTCGAAAAATATAAAAACTATATAAATATAAAACTGCACATTTCTGCTTTTAAGCCCTATGAATGCCCAGTAGACTTCCACTGTACTGCATTACTGTACACACAATGGGTTAGGTGCAATGGGTTATTTATGAACTAAATGGTGCTGACTGAATTAAATTCATTTTCTGGCGAGTGCTGAGTCTTTTCAGAAGATGGTTTGTAAGTTGTATCCGTTTTTTTAATCATTGAATAATATTACTGAATAATCTCTTACACCTGCAGAGGAAGAGTAACGCACTGAAGTTTCATATTTAGGGTTTATTCAAATCTGTTGAACTGAAGAAACTGAAGAACGGGCAACAGTAAGAGCGATGCTTGACTTTTAAAACTGGTGAGTGTGTGAATCAATAGGAAACAGAGTCAGCTATACAGTCACAGGTGGCATGAGCTCTGTACTTCACAAATGACAGAGAAACAGTGAAGAAGGGCAAAAGCACATCTGTGTATTTCTTTGTCATCTCTTAAGAAACGCACCTCTTTCAGTGTGGGCCACATTTCTAGGTACTTGCTTTCCAAGGTACAGTATCAGACTTCTGCTGTCTGTCTCTCTCTCTCTCTCTGTCTCTCTGTGCCATTCGTGTACCCACATCCTGTCATGACACCCACTGCTGCCCGGCTTCTGCACACATGGATGAAAGTATTTAACGGTAACAGACACTGAAACACACACACACCTATTGTGAGGAGCGTGTATATGCACACATATACAGTGGCCCCTAAATTGTATTCGGACAATTATACACACATAAATGTTATTGGAAATTCAGTGTACAGAACACATACAGCTTAGGCATTTTGCAAAAAAATGTATAATAGTGTTTAAAATAGTGTTCCACAGAAGACAGAAAGGCAGGCAGGTTTGGAACAACATGATGGTGAGTAAACAGAAAGACAGAATTTATTTTTTGTATGTATCGTCCCTTTAAGAGAAAGGTCTGATGAATGAAAGCCAGTCTGCGGTTGAACATCCACATTCTCATTCACATCCACCGACAGCAGAGTCTTGTATCCTCTATTTTAAGCCTCAAGCCTCTTTCCTGCCCCCGGTTTCCAGCCCCCACACACACAAATCCTAACCGTTACATTGTGGAAGGAAGTTCGTGGCTTGCAGACAATATCTCAAAGGCTCACACATCCATGTGTTGTCCACAGTGTTCTCGCTCTATACACACACACACACACTCATTCCACAAACCCACACACCCTGTCAAGAGTGTGCAATTACACACAGATTTTCTCAGTGATAGCACTACAGCTATCCAACCATTGACACAACGCTTAAAATTCTCATGTTTGTGCACAAGATGAGTGAGACACAAAAAACATTGACTGAGTTCTGACTGAAGATTTGAAAAGGATATTGTAGAATTTGCTCCATCACAGTTGCTAATAAGGCACCAGAAGAGCTGATCAAGAAAATGTAAGTTAGGTTTAGCGCTTTTGAGGCAAGGGAAGAAAGTACCTCTGCTTCAGGGCTGATGAAAAATAACAGTTCAAAATCAGTATTTTTTATCCCCATCAGATTATCAGAAGTTCAGAAAAGCCAGACGATCATAATGGTTGAGACTTCTAAGAAGATTCGGGTCAAGCAGGGTTGACCTCAGACTGCACTTACGCTACAACAGCACCTCTCAAGAACCATGTCTCTGACACCGGCCAAACCTGATGTATTCACCTCAACCCGAACCCAGACCCTGACCCTGTTCCCAACTCTTAACCCTACCCTCACCCCCTCAATACCCTTTATCACCAGTTCTGTGGAACCAAGAACTGAGCCACAGAACATTACGTCCAGAACAACATTCCAGTCCTCCACCAATCAGACGGGCTTCAATTCCACGCAGCAGCCAATCACATCAGTGGAAGGTGCTGGGATGGGCATGGTGCTCGTACCCTTCGGCATCATCATGGTCATTGGACTGGCCCTCGTTGTGGTGAGGAAACATCTGAAAGAGGAGATAATCAAAAAGGCACATAATTAAATGTGTTTGGAGTGACATTTAAATAATGACTTTTAGAACTATTTACACATTTCCTTTTAATAGATTTAATTGACTTGGCGATAATACCATAGTTACATTTTCTTTTCTTTACATTTTTACCTTACCTTAGTTCTAGAACTCTCATTTGATTAATGCAGAGTGTAACACGTTCTTTCTTTTCACTAGCTTCTGTACATCAGAAAAAAGAAAAGGTAAGATGTTTTTTAAATGTACCACTACAATCTTAAAAATAAACATTCGTTAATGGCTCTTTGCAGCCTATAGGTTCAGCAATAAACACCCCCATATGATCTAGAACCATATATGGTTGTATAGGGCTCTTAATTTAACTATATGCATATCTGGAGATCTTGATGTTATAGGCTTTTCAGAACAATGTATTTGTTTTTGTGGTTCTCTGAGGCATCACAGATGTTTTCTAAAGAACTACAAAATAAGAAAGCTCTTAGTGGAGTGTAAAGGTTATCTTAAGAGATAATAAAGATAGAACAATAATAGTAGCTGTTGGTAATATAATAGGTTGGAGAAACTGAGACACCAGCTGATGCCCATGTATAACTTTGATCCGGCTGAAGAACAAGATGATCTTGAGCAGGAACTGTTGGATCACGGGCGAGACGGAAGCCCAGCTGGACCAAACTCTAAAGTAAGTGTAACACGTCACACAAGCTAAAGATAAAAACAAACAAACACAAGTATCAGATGTGAGGGCACCTATTGTATATCTATTTATTTATTATGAGCTTTAAAATAACATATTTAATGTTTCTTGTATATTACAGATTTTACTAGAGCTTTTACAATCCCCTAAACAGGTTTTGTTGAAATTATATCAATATAATAAAGAAAATAAAATTGGAGACAATGTAATGCATGTACTATAAAACTATAGGATGCCCTGGTGAATGAATTGTCTTGATTCCTACTTGTACGTTCTCATTTCTCTTTAAGTTCTGACACGAGGCCTTGTGGTTTGTTTGCGGTAAAGTATCCATCGCTGCTATAAATCTGTCACTGTCACAATATGTTGATATCACACATTCATTTATATCATACTAATACTCACTGTGTAACAGACTGTAATATAACATTACTCAGAACTCTTCCTGCTGTTAGTACTGGTGCTGCGACTGACCTTCGATTTACCCTCATCTGCACACTGTCCACAGTTACAAAATTGATCCAAATATACTTGACTGATTTATTAGTGTGTGAATTACACTCTTAAAATGAAAGGTTTCTGAAAGGTTCTTTATCGAGCAACATGTTTTATTAAAGAACATCTAACATCCACAGAAAATTTCTGTTGTACAGAAGGTTCTTTGTAACAAGTTCTACAGATTATAAAACAGGTGATAGAAATGGTTCTTCTAAGGAAAATTTGTTTTGGGGAACCAAAAATGGTTCTTTTATGGCACCACTAAAGAACCCTTTTCAGCACCTTTATTTTCAAGACTGTTTCATCTGAGTAAACTAACAGTGTAGTATATGGCATTAGCATTGTGTTTTTGGAATTTCATATTTTATATTTTGTCTGAATATAAATTATAAAACTAAGTGGCACCTGCACCTGCAAATGATGCAAAACTTTATCTTGAAACAAAAGTTTTTGGAGACATTTTTTGCAATTAATTTAAGCTAGCTGGTGTTACGTTGATGTTAGCTGTTCCTCACACAGGTGTTCTGTCAGATTAACCACAACATGTTCCACTGTCTGACAACCACAAACCATCCAAATAGTCTGATGTCGTATCATTCAGATATTCTGACGTCCTGCATATTTAAAAACAAACAAAAAGAAGCAGCACTCTCAGCTTCAGCTCTCTCTTCTCTCCTTAGACTCTCAACACAAGTCAAGGTGCGACTCAGAAACCCAGCCGGCTCGTCTTTACAGATGTGGCTGAAGCCATTAACACGTGACGGGATGACAGGGCAATTTGGTGCATTCTGGGATTTATTTTTTGGGAGGGGGGTTAGGAATAATATTTGGAATGACATAATTATTGGGCAGTGTAAGGACACAACTGAGCAGAACTATACACACAGTGTTTGTAAAGAACAATGATGCTGGATGCTGAAATGTTATGAAACTCATGGCTGTATTTTCCTAGAACCCGAAACCTTCAACAACTGGAGGCGTCACTATTATTGTATATAGTACAATACAAGAAATTATCTGTTTTGTTTATCTGGATGATTGATAATTAATGATACAGGTTGTTTGCCGTTTATTCGCACCTTTAATTTGTGAGAAAGTATTATAAGTTTGATGAACGGCAGAAACACACGGTTTGTAATTTATAACCAGCTGAATTGATCTGAGTTTTTGCCCTTTCTGTTTGATGCTGTATACTGAAGTTTCCTGCATGTTTATTGAAAGAAAAATATGTTTTCCCTTAGAATTTTCAACTTTTCAAGTGAGTTTTATTAAAGTTTAATTGAAAATCAGTCCATTTATTTCAGCCTGAGGAACAGCATTAAAAAGATCTTCCATTAGCTGGATATTAGCTCAGTTTCAAGACACAACAGCCTGTTTATCTGCACAACTGACGCACACTGATTACAAGACAATTTGTGTGTGTGTGTAATAATGTGAGAGAGTTTTACATTTTTATGAACAAGACATAATTAAAAGGATATTTAAACTATGTATATGTGTGGTGTTGTAGAAAGCATAAAACTAAAACATGTTTTGGCTAAAACAATAAAACAGCCAAAAAGGACACAATAAAGAACAGAATATAGAAAGACATCCACACAGCCACTTTATTCAATGAAATCTGAGTAATGATGAACAATATAAAAGAGGTACGAAAATCCCAGACAAACTCTTATGAGAAATTGTTACCTGAGTCTGTTTATGAGGCACGTTTTCAATTTTTTAAATGTGTAAATGGCTACACAGGGTCTATTTATAATAATTTACTTGAAAATGTTTGATATTCTCTTAAAAAGAAAGGTTTCAAGTAAAATCAATAAAGGGTTTTGCAGCCTAAATTTGCAGCCTAAATAGAATAGAATTCTAAATAGGAGAGAGTTTTAGGTTTCATGGATCCTTATGGAAACTTCTATATACTGCTGCTTCAAAGAACTCATGAGAGCATGACACATTTGTCTGATGAATTAAATAAATACATATTTTCAGAAAAATGATACAGTGCCAAAAACAATCTTGTTACACTCCAGAGGCTACCTGTTACAAAAATACAGAACAAATAAAATAAAAGAAAGCAAATTACCTGGAGAATATAAGTGAGGTCTCTGGTATTGAGGTACTGAACTTCACTATCTTCATGTTATGAAATAATAACAAAATCATTATGTCATTTATAATCTTATACCTCATTACAGGCAGAATTAGATCACTGTGTCTCTTTCCAGAACAACATACTGGCATTAATTTAATCCATCCATTTACCCTGCTGTAAACATTAAAATACAACAATAAAAGATAATATACAAATAAAAAAATATATAAAATGCATGTTTTTCATATTAAAATGAGAAATTTTCAAGCTTTGGTACTTTACGTTATATCTAGAGTCCTGAGAAGTTTGATACTAGATAACTGTAACATAATCCAAACCCAGTATTGGGATTGTTTTGTTTTGTGGCTTTTGGTGATGCTGTTTAATACTGATTCTCACCTAAATGTGGCTATCAGGCAATTCTAATTCAAGACAACACATTTGTAACATTTAATTCTAGAACTGGATGGATTTTTCAGTTGGATGGCAGGAGTTTAAAAACCAGAGGGATTTGTGATGTCAGACAATAGGAAAATAATTTCCAGATTTGATACAAAACACGTTATTGGCAGCTCTGACACAAGCAATGTAATTTCTGAATGGGAATCTGTTTGGGAATGCTGTACTATATAGAGCAAGCGATGAGATGATTACTAACACAAAGCTATGCTAACACACAAGTATTCAGCGTCCAGTAGTTTTTCTCTTCTCACTGAAAGCAAAAATCGCAGCGAAATGACAAAATCACCGATGAGAACATATCTGATGAGCAGCTGTTTAGAATATAATTCTGGACAAATGAGATTGGAATGTGATTCGTGTGGTAACATCTAAATTAACTTTTTCCAAGGCAAAAATATTTTAGAATACGACTGTTATCTTCTGTACAATAGGTCACACCAACAAAAGGTATTTATAGGGGTCAGATCAGGTAGTAATATCTCTTAAGGTAACAACTGCATGTTTTCTACAGTGTAGAGATGAAGGCAGCCGAGATTTTGCAGTGCCCCCAATGTTGTAGGAAAGCATTCGGTGAGGTAGATTTAGATGCCCTCCTGTGGTGGTAGAGGAGAAGGTGGGGTCTGGGTGGGTGGGTCTTCTGTTGACCCCTCCCCTTTAACCTCAGGAAGAGAAGGCTGAGTGCAGAGGAAAGAGAACGCATGAGGAATCTGTGTGTATGTGCGTGTGTGAACTGCGCTCCTGTGAGAGTGAGAATTGTGACAGTTGGGACAGGAAACCAGAGAAATCTAAGGAGTTGTGCTGAGTGTCTCTTCAGCACACTGAGTCATTTAGATCGGGTGCTGGCCTGATAATTGTATGAGTAACAGGGAGTTTTTAAAAGGTTTCTAAACTCATCACTGGGTTTCACTTCTGAGACGCAAAGTGACATACTTATCAGGTGTTGTGTTTAACCGAACTGCATGATTCTCATGCAACATTTATTGTGCTTAAGTGCACTTAAATGATTATTGGTTTTCCTATTTGTAGAAACATGATTTGAAACACAAGTAAATGAAAGCAGTATTACCTGCTGTTCTTCCTGAGGAGCTGTTTTCTGAGGCTATGGATTAAAAAGAAAACAAAGGTGACAAACTCACTTTGTGCTGCTTTAGCTGCAATATTTCAATGTAAAACACTGCGTCAGATTCACAAATGACCTACAACTCAACTTAACCAGACGCTAACAGTGATGGAATAGCACAATTTCATGTGTGTACAACTTGAGTCATAATCATTTTGTGGAAAGAAGAACGTGTGTGATTCTCACCCATTTTCTTGGTCTACCTCGAGGTCTCTTCTCTCCAGATGGCTCTACCTAAACAAAACAACAAAGGGAAAACAGAATAAGACAGCATGTTGTTTATCTGAACAGAAATAAAAAAAAATGAGACTTTCTGGATGTGTTGGAACTTACTTTGGCTGTAACACGTTGGCCTTTGTTTTTGCTGCCTTTTGGTCTTCCTCTTGGCCGTCTGGGAGCAGAGGGCTCCACAGGTTCCTGACAGATTCACGTCACTTGGTTTTAATACATTTCATTTCAATTCTTAGTTATTTCACCCAACCAACTCATATCTGTCTGTCTATCTGTCTTCCAGTCTGAGTTGGTTTTGTTTACACCGGTTCAAATGAAGCTGTATATTTGCCCTCTTTAGATCAGACAGCGTCTCTCACCTGTGGTTGTTTGCGCGGTCGGCCTCGGCTGCGTTTGGGAGTCTTTGGCTCCACGTGACCTTCTTCAGGTTCCCCGACATCCATCCTCATGCTCAGTGCACCTCACACATACATGGACACACGACCTGAGCAACAGAGTGAAGGGCAGAAACAGACGCTTAATGGGCAGTCTGATGCACAGAACACTGTAAAAAAAAACTAACTTTACATTCCCAGACGTACAGCAGTGTAAAGCCCTGAATATGTGTCTAATTCTACTTATGGGCTATTTTCTTTGTGCCTAATGTACAGGAAAGGAGAAAAACACAGGAAAATGCAGAGAGAGAGGAGAGACGGATCACAACATGAATCCAACCTGAACCCTCCATAACCTTTCATGCACGATACACAACAAATTGCACCACAAAAATATCTTTCTAAACAGCAAAGAATTTTGGCTCTACATTTTAAATATCCATCCATTTACAATTCAATTCAAACAAATGTCACAAATATTTACTTACTAACTAACAATTAAAATAAAAAAATCACAGTGCAGGTGGTTAAACTTTTGCTTTATGTATCTTTAAGCCTCATGTATCATTGACTGAACAAGATTTTCTCACTCAATAACTTTAACAGTGTTGGTTATCTCATGTCTGGTGGTATGAGATGTATTACTCCACAGAAATGACTGCTACAAACACTGTTTCTGTTTGACACACTTCACTTCTACATGTTATCCTCATTTTCTACAATTGTGTAACTGTGTTCAGTTTTGTCTAGAGTCTGTGGACAAACATTGGTGAAGGTTTTTCGCTGTATTAGTACACGTTCTTTTACACTGTGCACCGGGCTACATGAAACAGACAACACTGAAGTAAGTCTTCAGTGCTGCTCTTTAAGTGCACTTCAGTGCTGCTCTTTCAGTGCTGCTCTTTAAGTGCACTTCAGTGCTGCTCTTTAAGTGCTGCTCTTTCAGTGCACTTCAGTGCTGCTCTTTAAGTGCACTTCAGTGCTGCTCTTTCAGTGCACTTCAGTGCTGCTCTTTCAGTGCACTTCAGTGCTGCTCTTTCAGTGCACTTCAGTGCTGCTCTTTAAGTGCTGCTCTTTAAGTGCACTTCAGTGCTGCTCTTTCAGTGCTGCTCTTTAAGTGCACTTCAGTGCTGCTCTTTAAGTGCTGCTCTTTCAGTGCACTTCAGTCTCTCTTTCAGTCACTCAGTCTGCTCTTTCAGTGCACTTCATGCTCTCTTTAGTCTGCTCTTATCCTTCAGTGCTGCTCTTTCAGTCTGCTCTTTAAGTGCACTTCAGTGCTGCTCTTTAATCTGCTCTTTCATCACTTCAGTGCTGCTCTTTCAGTCACCAGTGCTCTCTTTCAGTGCTGCTCTTTAATCCTTCAGTCTGCTCTTTCAGTGCTCTCTTAAGTGCACTTCAGTGCAGTGCTCTCTTCAGTGCTGCTCTTTCAGTGCACTTCAGTGCTGCTCTTTCAGTCCTCGTTGTGCCTTCAGTGCTGCTCTTTAAGTGCACTTTGCTGCTCTTTGTCTGCTCTTTCAGTGCACTTCAGTCTGCTCTTTCTTCCCTTTCATGCACTTCAGTCTGCTCTTAAGTCTGCTCTTTAAGTGCACTTCAGTGCTGCTCTTTCAGTGCTGCTCTTTAAGTGCCTTACTTAGTCTCTCTTTAGCTGCTCTTTCAGTGCACTTCAGTGCTGCTCTTTCAGTGCACTTCAGTGCTGCTCTTCACTTCAGTGCTGCTCTTTCACGTGCACTTCAGTGCTGCTCTTTCAGTGCTGCTCTTTAGCATTCAGTGCTGCTCTTTCAGTGCCTTCAGTGCTGCTCTTTCAGTGCACTTCAGTGCTGCTCTTTCAGTGCACTTCCATCATGCTCTCTTTCATCTCTCTTTATGCACTTCATCTGCTCTTTAAGCTCTCTTTAGCACTTCATCTGTTTTATCACTTCTCTCCTCAGTGCTGCTCTTTAAGTGCACTTCAGTGCTGCTCTTTCAGTGCTGCTCTTTAAGTGCACTTCAGTGCTGCTCTTTAAGTGCTGCTCTTTCAGTGCACTTCAGTGCTGCTCTTTCAGTGCACTTCAGTGCTGCACAGTGAGACGCTCGTGAGGTGCAGCGCGTGGGGAGCACGCGTGCGGTCGCGCGAGGATGTAAACACAGCCCTAGCAACATTAAAACCGACAGAAACACAATGTTATTAAGACGCTACAGCATAAAGCTCAGCACCCGCAGAAGAGAAACGCGTCAGACACACACCACACAACACACACCAGGTTTCACGACATGCTGAAAAGTGCCTGTCAAGTAGCATCATATATGAACATGAAATCATGACTGTGACGACACATCTGTCAGAGCACCGCTGCGTTACGAGTATCGCCACGTCTGTTCGTTCGCCAGACTTTAAAGATGAAGATAAAATGAAAGCTGAAGAATCGGTTCACCTGACATGAATAACGTGCTTTTAAGCTTGTCGTAACGCTCACACACACAAACGTGACGTTCCCATCAGACTCTTCAGCAGTAATAACAGCAGCTGATATGATATATGATATATGATATGATATAATATGATATATGTATGTGAAATGTTACCATCATTCACGACACAACGCACCTTAATCGCGATCCTCACGCCGCGTCGCGTCGCAGATAACACTGACTTTATATACATCAACACGGCATGTTTGACGCCGCTTCTCGCCCCGCCCCTTCACGCACAGCGTCGCGTCAGGCTCTCGGTGCGGGATGTGGACCGCGCCACGCCTCTCATTTCTGCTGATCTCAGTGCAGTTTGTCTGCATGTTCGCGGCCGTCGCTGCTTCTAGAAAGAGCGAGTTAAATCGACGCGACGCGACGCGACGGACGAGCGCGACGCTTATCACGTCAGGCTTTTGATTGGTCTAGTGACTGCTGACGCCAGCGTTCCGTCGCGTTTGGTTCGCAGCGTTGACATCGTTGATGCGGCTGTGTTGGTCTAACGCGTCGCGTCGCGTCGCGTCTGATCGTTGTATTACGGAAGTGTGCTGCTCCGTGGCGTCGCGTCCTTTTAGTCGAGTAAGTTACTTTGATTACACCGGAAGTGTTCGAGTTTAACGTGCCGCTCTGATTGGCCGGCTGTGTGTGACGTCAGGCGTTTGTTGACTACATTTGACCTGTTGCCACAGCGACCCGTCCATAAATGTACAAGCGAGAAATGAGTCGTCAGGGATTTTTCTTTTCCTAAACGAGTATTTCGAGAAAACAAAATTAGTAATTTGTAGAAGAACAAGCAACCACATACATACAAAAAGTACCATGTTTTTCTGGACGAGTACCTTGATATTCTCTAAAGTATCGCTGCGTAATAATATAAAAATGTAATGTGATACGTGAATAAAGTAATCATTCCGTAACATCACACAAAAATGACATCTGTAAAGAATACAAGTAGAGATATTACAGAGTTATGAAATATGCATATTAAATATCCTATTAAAGCATAAAGTCCGAACAACAGCGTGACGTAAAAATGACGTTTCATCAGGTATGAGCTCGGTCAGTACTCACACCTGAGCACTGGACTCAAACCAGCCACCTCCTGATGACCAGCCCGACTCACTAACCAGTAGGCCACAACTGCCCCACCGCCAACACTTGTGTGTGTGTGTGTGTGTATTAGGAGGGTAAATACAGTATTTGATACTTTATTAATAATAAATTGTACAAAATTCTGAACAGCTCAGACCTGGTTAGGTTGGTTTGGGTTTTGTGTGAATAATAACTATATGCTATTCAAATGCAAACATACGCCTTTTGTAAATTAATCCCTCCAGATTCAGAATAATACAAAAATGCTTACACAGTCTTATAAAACACAGTTTTAAGTATATTACAATCCAGCCAAAGTTTGCTGTAGCTGAGCGCATGTATTATTTATGCATATACTGTATATATTCCTATATTAGCATATAGAAGAGTAAGAAATTGCTTATATAAGACAGGCATTCTGTCAGCTATGCCATCTCCATGACCTTCTTAATCCAATCCACATAAACAGACACACGGATGAAGATGTTTGGTTGGCCAGGATGTCCGCAGCGCCGCATGGGTATGATGACGCCCTCCAGAACCCAGCAATCGCTGTTCTGACAGGCCAGAGGCCCACCGTAGTCTCTCTGAGCAAGAACAGAGAAACAATGTTACCTTACACCTGCATGAAGAACGTCTTACTCATTTCACAATCCCAACTGCATCTGCTGCAACAGCACATCAACGATAAAAACACGCAGCCACACGCATATAAAGGAAATGTTCCAAGCGCTTTGCAAATGACTCGCCTTAATTTCAACATTTACTTCAGATTTGAGACACAAGCAAACACATTTTGCAAGATCTGCAAGTTCTAGTGAGGTGGTTTGTAACTAGTTTTTCTTCAGAACTCAGTGTTTATTGTACATGTAAACAAAAAAGTAAAAAAAAACATTAATATCACACTGACATCAATCACTGACAACATCAGATTGGTTTATTATTAATTTATAAATGTGTTTTGTTGATGGTTTTCGAGGATGAACGCTTGTCACACAACCTGTCCATGTTGGTATCTGTTTAATGTAGCAACTTCTACCCAATGGCCAATTAATTTGTGCAATACTGCAGAGGTGTTTGTTGGATGCACCTTTGACATCAACAACAAAATATGTGAGAAGCATCTTCTCTTTTTTATATTTATATTTTAAGTATTTATATTGCTAGCATAACTATTCATAGTTGTATAGTTAGCATGTTATTATTATTTAGCATTATGTTATTTCAAGCCTGCTGTGACCCATTTTTGGGTTGTGACCACCACACGATAACCTCAGGTCAAGTGTCACATATAATCACAAAAGCTTTATCATTTGTTTTGGAAATGTTTCACAGTGTTTGTGTGAGCATCTGTACCTCACAAGCACCCACTCCAGCCTGAAATGGCATCGTGCACATCTCGTTCTCTCGCACGCGGCCCCTGAAGTATTGATTACATTCTTTATTGCTCAGTACCGGCATCTGGGCCACGTTCAGAACCGTCTCGTCCCCCGTTCCTGAGAAACACACAGTGAGAGAGCAAAGAAGTGACTGGGAATGAAATAACCAAATGATTATCTAACATATAAAGTGTATGACTGTCAAATGTGTAATGCGATGTTTCCATCAGCGAGGTTGGAAGCCACACAGGGACCACCTACAGCAACTAAATCTGATCACTGCTGTTCACTTGCACTGAACAGTGAGGCATGTCACCTTTTGTTTCTCCCCAGCCTGCAATCTCACAGATGGTTCCCTCTGGAACTATGTAGCGTTCAGGAGGAAGACAGATCTGAGACACACGCTCGTTAAACTGTGCAGGACTGCAGGAGATGAGAGAAATATGTGTGAGACAGATTCTGGGTACACATGGTACTTTACTATCTATTATGGTACTGAATGCTCATGTCAGCTCATGTTCATGTGTCATGATATTTGATATAAGTACTTGAGTAGATATTATGGTATTTACCGCGGCACAATTTATTTACTGTTTGTGCATAATGCAAGATAACATACAAAAAATGATCTTCAATGTGTGTGGTTTATATATTGTGAACTGTTTTCCTACAAGTGTTTGTACCTTTCTAGCTGCAACATGACCAGATGAGATTCAGACGGGCCGCAGACTATCTTCGTGAGGGGAATGCTTTGTCTGTCTGGTTCTTCTTCCTTTGGATCACGAAACAAGGTACCCATCATAGCTGTGTATCCCGTGAGATCAACATAACTGCATGCACATGCACATAGACACACACATACAACACACATTTGATAATAAGCTCCTGTTTGCAACTCTGTATATAAAGGACTAGTGTAAAAATGAAATCAATAACTACTAATCCCTCATAATTGTAACATGGTGTTACCAGGACGAGAAGCACTGTTTAGTGCTGATGACCCATTCAGAATTAACCAGAGACCCGCCACAGAAGTGATTTCCTTTCCTGAACACAAAAAGCACAATAAACCTTTACCCTGTATATATATTTGACTACATAAATACAGTGGCAATGATAGACTGACCGATCTCTAAGGCTGACTGTCCATGGAGAGTTTCCAGGTGTGCCTCCCACAATTCTCAGCCGGGACTTCACGAAGCGGTCGTCTCTTTTTCCACACTCATTAAACACGACCTCCACTTTATACATGCACACAGGTGGCAACATCTGCATTAGGACACATGCTCACATGACAGATGGTTGGCACTGCTCGCTGTGTGTGACTCACCTGCTGGGCCAATGATCGGTACTTTCTCTCCAGCTGTTGGAATGAAACGAAACACAAGATTTTAAAACACTTAGATGCCACTTACTGTCACATGAAATTCAGAACAGACTGAATAATTATTAGTAAATCTACCCAAAATATGTGTCCACAGAAAACATTTTAATTTGTGGTGTTCGCTAAGGCAAGCTTCACTGTTAATACCACTCATATTTAAAGCTACAGTATTACTGTAGACACTTCACCACACTGCTTGATGGCGCAGTAATCAAACTCAGTCTTGGGATCAGAGGTGTAGCACCAGGGCCCGTGATGATCTCCGTCAGGGTTCCTGCAGAAGTTCTCTGTCAGGTTGGCCTCTGGATGTGTTTTGGGATTTATCCTGAAAGTCCATATACACATGAACTTTCTGAATCATACATTAGCTACAGTCAAGCTTCAAATGAGACAATGGGATTTTCTAATAGTTATAATGTTGCGTCATCACAGAAGGTTTATAAATGCAGACTGAACAGTTACTTTATTTTTGTGTAATGCATTTTAAAGACACTGTTCAGTTGTAAATGGCAGGACCCTGTTTTTAAACACGTGGAAGTTCACCTTGTTATATATTGAGTACATTGTAATGGACATATTTACCTTTATCACCCTGTGTGTGATAATATTGTGTTTGACTGTGTCTTACTTGGTTTTGTGAGGTGTATTGACGCTCCATTTCTGGCAGAGAATGCCTTTTCGAGTCTTGCGCACAACGCCTCGATAGTTTTTGCCAATTTCATTGTAGCAGTCTAGATAAAAGTGGAAAACAGACAAGGGTGCGTTCATAAACAAGCGCTGTTTCTGCCAATGAAGACAGTCAAACAGTCACTGTGTAAATGGAAACACAAACTGCAGTCGACGTTTTAAGCACCAGGGGGCACCACACGTACCTTCCGCCTCGATGTCGTCAGCACAGCGCTTGATCTGCAGGCAGAGCGCCGTCCTCATCTGTGGCAGAGACGTGAAGCACCAGGGCGCCTCTGACCCATCTGGGTTACGACAGTAATTCTCCTCCAGACCCCTGAAATGTAAAATTAATAAGGGTAGTAAAACGAGAAAGGGAAGACGTTTAGTCTGTGCTGTCACAGCATTAGATTAAACATCAGAGGTGGCACGTGTGAAGTGGTGCTGCTGTGAGCTGTATTCCTCCTGCTCATCCTCACTTGCACTCGTAGGTTTTGGGGTAAAATGGATGCTCATGAGGCCTCTGTGCGTCCCAGCGCTGACACGGGATTCCGGAGGTCGTTTCATTGACTTTCCCCCTGTAGTCTTCACCACGACCCCGAAAGCAGTTTGTGGTGTAGCCGGAGCGAAGACGCCGCTTTGGAGACTCTGCTACAGAGAAAGACAATGTTGAGATAAAGAGGAGACAACAAGAGTGAGATATCTCTTCAGACAGACCAAACATATACTCCAAATTCTGCCAAATCTTTGTTAAAACACCATTTTTCAGAGGAGTCTTCACTTCATCATTTGAAACGTTTCCAAACCTGTTATTTGTGTTTTAAGTACTTCCACACTATTGTGAATATCACAGATGCTTTGATAACTGATAACTGCTGTAAATGATCACAGATACTGTATTCTGCCTTTTCATCCTAACGAAATAAACTGCTCTGAGAGAAAACAGCATGTGAATAAATTTGTCTCCATCACAAATGACTTGTAAACTGATACAGCTGGAAATGACAAGCATGTCCCCAGGAATAAGATGAGATGTGAACTCCGAACAGAGCCAATGAATAATACTGCACATGACTGAAATGAAGAATGAGATGCATGAATCACAATTACTTCTAAAGGCTATTGAGGTTGAGCATCTGTTGCATGTTCAAATTGTCTTTGTATCTAAACTATGATGATTCAGTAGGTAAAATCCACATTTTTATTACAATAAAGTTTCAAATCTTATTAAAACACCTGAACATTGTTTCATGCTGTGGTGGAGGTTGCATGAAATGTTTTGAGGTTGCATAACACATTTTGAGGATGCATGGAGAATTTTGAAGTTGCATGAAGTGTTTTAAGGGTGCATGGAGCATTTTGAGGTTGTACGCACAGCTTTTATCAGGCTGATATTGGTGAAGTAGAACTTACAGCACTTGCGTATATCACAGCTTTCTCTCTCCACTGCTGGATCAGTGGTGTAACACCAGGGTACTGGAGAGGCATCTGGGTTCCGGCAGTAATTATCATCCAGACTTTTGTCAGGGTATCTGCTCATACAGACCTCATCATATTAACATCCACACTGATTCACATATTCAGCAAGAAATAACTGGTTTACTAGACACTGTAAGTTATATCACATTATAAAACAATAAAAAGAAAGAACAAGTTTGTTGGTGTAGTGTAGTAGTTCAGTGGTGCATAGTTCAGTAGCCCCAAAAACTATTTAGACACTTAAAAATGAAAGCATAAGATAACAAAATATAAAAAGATATCAGAAACACTGTTTTATATTAAACCTTTCACAAAATCAAGCTGGTTACTTTCACAAGCTGAGACTTTAAGGTGCAGGTTAAACATCTGTATGTTTATCAGGAGAAATATGATGGTATGATGATATAACTCATACTTCTCTGGCTGGTAGATGTGCTGATGAGGAAACTGTTGATCCCACCGCTGACACTCTTTCCCACTCACTGTGTGATCCACCTGACCTCTGTAATCCTCTCCATTACAGGTGAAACACACCTCTAACACAAACAACAAACACATGCAAGATCCTGCAGATTGTAACAGCAGAAGTTAAAACTTAAAACTGCAATCCAAAACTTTTGCCTCTCTATCTCCATCTCTGTTTGAAACATAAAATTGCAGGTAACTTTCTTTACTTAACATTACACATGTAATGTAAAATGAGGGCAAACTGACATCTCCTGGGAAATCCAACCTGACAGCTCAAATTATAAATCATTATAAACTTACCGTTGTGAATCAGGGTAAAGTAAGATCATTTCCAACAAGTAAGATTTGTCATGTACCTGCTGAATGACTGATGTTTGTTTTTTAACCAGAAAAGTTACAGACTGCAGCTTTAGAGATGAAGTGTGTCATTTTCATGTTAATGTTCAGACTATTAATATCAGTTAGATTAACTAAATTACTAAATACTGTGACTCTGCTGCTGTCTAAACATTGCTCTGTTTGTTTAAATGGCCTGACATGTCAGCCTCTGGCTCAGCCAGTAGAGTGAGTTTGGGGTGGGGTACTGTTTTTGGCTGAATTAAAGTAGGTGGGGAGACTGGGGCAGGATTTGGTAGAGCTGTCTGGAAACGATGGTTATTTTCATTTGGTGGTGCTAATAATGCAGAAATGACACACGTTGCTTTACAGATGGATAATGTTAAACAGCTCTACCATCTTTACACTGAGGGATGTCACAGCTCTCGTATCTGCGTTCAGGGTCAGTTGTGTAACACCAGGGTCCGATTCGATCCCCATCTGGATTACGACAGTAGTTCAGCTCTAGTCCATTAGTGGTGGATGGAGTCCATCTGTTAAAACACAGTGACATTAGTGTGTTATTAAAGGTACATAAAATCATCAAGAGAAAAATCGGAAATTTTACTTACATACAATTGTCACTGAAACAAAATTAAGCATCAAACCAGGTGGCGAGCACAAACACTGTTTGAGTAAAATATTTTACAAAAAGATTTTTTTTTATGTTTAAAATGAATGACAAGAAATCGTTTTGAGAAACATCAATCTTTCACAATTGATTTGAAAATGCTATTTTGGTTTGATATTTTTGTTAACTAATGTAAAGACATTTAGGCTTATTGATTGGCTAATGTGTCCAAATCTCTTTCAGGGCTTGTGTACATGCTTAAGTGTTTATTAAACACTGCAGTCTTATAAATAATCAAACCTATTTATACTGAATACACAACAGATTTATTTAAAGCTAGATCCATGTGTAAAAGCCGTTCTCATACCTGTGGTCATGAGGAAATTTTGACCACCACTGTTGACATGTCCGTCCATCTTTAGTTGTCGACACTTTCCCTCGATAGTCTTCTCCTTTACCCACAATGCACTTCCTCACATAGACTGAGTGGAGAAGATGATCACATCTGATTAACCAGTGATGTCATTACTCAATGACACATGAGCTTCAAGTTTTTGAACTCATACATTCTAGTAGTGAATCTGATCCTGAAATTGTTATAAGCCAAAAAAGTCCACTATGGTGCTATTTTGAATTATTTTTTATAGTCTATATGTAAGACAACATAACACATCTTGAAACTCTACTGACGCAGCAGTATTTTGAGAAACAGTTTCAAACCTTTCATCTCATACAGGTCACAGTTGACATTTCTCTTCACATCTGCATTATCTCCATCACCCACCCATGGCAGATGTTTACACACCACAGACGGACGGAACTCATAGTTAAATGCTCTGAAAAGATGAATTACATTGTTAGCGGCACATTAAATACTGTGTGAATATATAGATCATATATAAAATGCCTGAAAATGATACGTGTTTAGGAAAAGGTGAGTAGATGAGACCTGCATTCCAGACTCTCTCTGCAGCGTTTAGCACAATCTTCCAAAGTGGCTCCGGGAAGCACTGTCATCCGATCTGCATTCCAGGACTTCAGAACCAGCTCTCTGCCCTCGGAACGTTGAAAATCATTCAGTGCACTGCGGTATCCTGTTAAACCAAACACACACACAGATTCAGCAGGCTGTGTGTGATCCATGGTGAGGGTTTCTGATGGAATTCTTTGTCTGGAATCATTGGATCTAGAGGAGGATGATGTAATTTAACACACACTCTCTGTTATCCACTCAGAGGAGCTTACACACACATGACCTTTGGATCTGTAAACTGCGTTTGTTTTAGAAAATTCCCAGTGGATTGACATGACTGCGCAGTGATAAACACACACAGGAAACCGGCCTGCTGCTGTATAGCTGGATGTCTTTAACATCATTCATATAAATATTGTCCTGTATGTACTTGCCACAGAGATCAAAACCAACACAGAAGTGAAAGCATCACTCACAGAAGAGTACTGTGGTATAGCAATGGAAATTATTTACATGAAATGATAGTATTTAAAAAATACAAAAACTATTTTCATGGTCTTACATTTCCATACTACCAAACTTTCTTTTAGTATAATATGGTACTACCATAGTTTAATACACATGTATCAAGTCCACAATAAACACTGTAATGCCATGATATTTTTCTGTAAATGTTACTCAAAGGAAAATATAATCATATGGTAAAAGTGAAATTAAATGAAGTGCTTGATTTTTCTTTTTGAACTCTGATTTACATTGTTACATTTAGTCTGTTCTAAAGAAACATTTACTGGCCGACAACATCTACAAATTTGAGCTGCGCACAATTTGTTTCAAAAACAGACCCTCCCTCAAACATCTAATGTACAAAAACACAATATGACAGTAAACTGAAACTCTTTTCCCAAAACCTGCAGTTATGAGATCTTTGAGCTTACCATGAACTGCATCAGTGCAAAGCCGGAGAGCTGTGAGAAAGAAAAATAAACACATGGTGTAAAGCTGCATTACTCCAACAGAAGAGCTCAGCAGCTCGGCAGAGGGACTTTGATTCTGTTCGACTGATGAAGGGGAGTGTGTGTGTGAGTGTGTGTGTGTGTGTGTGTGTGAGTGTGTTTGTTTGCTCTGCAGACCTGACAGAACTGGATGTTTCCCAATTAATCCAGTTTAAACAAATTAAATTTAATCCCAAACATACACACATAATATTTGCTCTGAATATTTTGAGATTATATACACCTCAAAATCCATACGTCCTTTTTTACTTTGATCATTTTGGTGATATTTGGGTTAAACAGGGCATTCATTTTAATATATACCATATTACTACAGTCATACTACCATATTACTGTTGTATTAATGCTTATTCAAGAATACCATGGCATATCTATGATACAGAAACCATGGAATGATTATAGTGCCATGTTAACTAGATTAAAATCAAAGAGTTTCACAATTTATTTCTTACTAGTACTGATAAGAATGAGCTCTTTAATTGAAGTTTTTTCTGATAAAACAATAATGAGAGACGCGGAGAGCATTACAACACTTCCGCTTTCAATAAACGCTTGAAGCGGTCGTTCCGGAAGCGGCCGCCAGGGGGCGATGATGTCACTGTGGTATAGAAACATCCGGAACTCTTTAAACTCTGATCTGGGTACAGACATACTTTGTACTTTATAACACGATCATCTAACGCTTGCATTCGGTTTAATTCTGTTGTCTATGTACGCAGAACTCGAGTGATCTCCTGCTCGTTTGCGCTGGTCTGTTATCATGTCTGCGCTCCAGATGTCGGACGGCTCGGTTCGGGTGGAGATGTGCGGGGATCAGTCGCTGTGTTACCGGCAGGCTCTCCCGCCGGGCGGCAGCGGGCGGCTGTGTGTCGTGCTGCTGCACGGGATTCGCTTCTCCTCCAGAAACTGGCTGGAGATCGGGACGCTGGAGGCTCTGGCGGCCGCGGGTCACCGGGCTGTGGCTGTAGACCTGCCAGGTTCACTGTCTCCCCTTTACACTGATAATGCTGTACTGGAACCAGTTTACAGTGGTGCTG
The DNA here is from genome assembly GCA_036877525.1 of Chromobotia macracanthus. Taxonomy (NCBI): domain Eukaryota; kingdom Metazoa; phylum Chordata; class Actinopteri; order Cypriniformes; family Botiidae; genus Chromobotia; species Chromobotia macracanthus. Next base: position 17,842,403 of record JAZGTH010000001.1, read on the forward strand.
TGTGATGCTTAAGATTAATGAAAGCTGATCAAATAGATTGTTCATTGTTTGTTATTCTGTGCATTAACTAATGTTAACTGCACTCGTACTCTTTTATTCGGTTTTTTGAAGGTTCATATAAATAAATCATGTCTAATTTTCTGCGTTTCTTAACTGTGTTACCCAGACTGGTGTTAGCAACCTTTACAAATGTTTTATGGCAACACTTTGTCACATATTAACACATCTTTGGCACAAGAAGACTTACACAAGTTTATGGTTTGGCTTTCTCCAGTCTCAGTTCTCTATTTCAGCAGGCACTTTGTTCAGTAAATCTTCACCTGTCACTGACCCTGAATCAGTGGCTGTTTGTCATTGTTCACTCAGGTTTTGGTGAGTCTAAAGCCGCTGTGGCCCCGGCAGCAGTGGGTGAGCTGGCTCCGGGTGCGTTCCTCAGACAGGTGTGTGAGGGTCTTCAAACAGGTCCTGTGGTGGTCATCAGCCCGTCTCTCAGCGGCATGTACTCGCTGCCGTTTCTCTTCCAGCACTCTGAGCTGCTGAAGGCTTACATACCTGTTGCCCCCATCTGCACAGAAAAGTTCACAGATGAGCAGTACAGCAGTGTCCAGGTGAGGCCCTGCAGGGCAGAGAGGATCTGAAAGGCTGGTTCACCATAAAACATGAAGAATGAAAGAAAATGAAAGGGATTTAAGGGTGTTGAGATTTATTAATCTGTTAAATGCAATACAAAATAAATAATTTACATTCTTTTGTACCTGTACAGACACCAACTCTGATTGTGTATGGAGACCAGGACATGCAGCTCGGACAAGTGTCGCTAAGCAACCTGAGTCACATCCCCAATCACAAAGTGGTGGTGATGAAGAAGGCAGGGCATCCATGTTACCTTGACGATCCAGAGACGTGGCATAAGGCCATCCTGGACTTCCTGCAGTCGCTGTCGTGATTCATCACCAGCAAAAGTGAACTAATCTCTGAATATAGCCATTGAAAACATTAATACTGATCAATATGAAGCACTTAATAACAGATAAAAAAATCTATAAATCCCAAAAAAAACAAAAATCTAAATACAATTTACCACTGCAGTCAGAATTATCTTCATATAGTTTTTTTTTTTTTTTGTTTGTATGATAACTTTAAGTGTGAAAATATTAATGATTTATTGACACTGGTGTCACCCAGTGTATTCCAGTGTGTGGGTTACAGTGTTATTTTGTCTGATTCAGCTGGTGATCATTAATTCCCATAATCCCGAGTTTGGAATTATGGAATTACTGAATTATGATGCCCATCAACACGTTTGATCAGGTAATACTGAAATATTCAACAATGTTACTGTTATATTCCACAGGTCTGATGATTATGTTGTTTGATGTTAAACTAAATACACATTTGTGTGTTTTTATGCTTTGGGCAAGTCACTTTTAATTAGAAATCACTCACCTCTGCTGTGTTAATGACTTGCCTCTATTAAAGTGAGTTTTTATGTTAATATCAACACTATACTGTAATTAAACATGATTCATTTATAATCAGATAAAACATGAAAATATCACGTTCAAGTGGGACCAATCACATGTTAAGTGTTTATGTAGCCAACTGTAATGTGATGATTCTAGCAGAAAAATAAACACTACACAACGCACTGAAGTGAAAAATATGAACATTATTTAATAACTGATTCTCTGTAATAAACAATTTGAAAATATTTTACAAGGAGTCACAGACACAATATTTTACAAACTTTCCCTTGTCATTTTTTTTTGTTGTCTGTACAAAAAATGAAGACACATGGACCCGAGAGCAGGCACAGAGCCCACCGACACACGACCCAATAAACAAACCAAACAAATAAACGCTCACCATGATATCAGACCTCAACTCATGAGTATTATCAGCAGTACTGAGATTCTATTTTTTAATACATGTTTAAACCTCACTCATGTTAAATTCAGATTATCCTTTGTATGTATTTTTTACTATATATTTTTTGTACACATTTGTCACGAATCACCAGACTAAAGACTACGTAATCACATAAACACGTCTCGCTGATAGAAACGCGCCTACAAGGATGTTACTTTGGAGGGCGAGGGGCTATGGGAGGGTATATATGAAAAGCCCCTCCCAGTGGGTGGGGCAGGCCCCTCCCCATGTGCAAGCCGCTTCCTCTTTTAGCTTTTCTTTTTGAATACTATTATTTTTTCTCTTATTTTTTGGCAAAAGCAAATCTTTCAGACCACTTACAAACAAGGACTTTTGTTTTTCCACAGTGTATTTGGAATTGTGAGACAAGACAGACACACTCATGGATGTTGAACTGCAGTGTCTTGCCAAAATGTGTTGCGCTTATCTGGGCAATTCGGTGCCCCTGTACATGGACAGTGTTCCAGTGTTAAGACAATTACACACTTCCCTTAAAAAACAAAACACAAATGTAGACATATGGCAAACTCAGTTAAATATAAAGAAGGCATGTTTCCATCTTTCTGACTCTTTGCCCTGAAATGAAAAGATTGTTTTCATAATCAGGCAAAGAAAGAGATACACAATAGTCGTTTCACAGGTCTCAACATTACAGAAAAAGTTTACTCAAAAATGAAAATTCTGTCATCATGTATTTACCTTCACGACATTCAAAACCTTGTGATAAACAGACAGTTTACTGCAGCTTTTCAAGTTATTTTATGATTCTGCATATCTGCATTTCATGCGTCACTATTGGTTATGAGATATGAGAACCCATCTGTAAGATATTCAGTAAATAATAATTTCAATTTCAGTCAGTTTTTCATGAAGCTGTAGCTGTTGCTGAGTCTATAGACTCTATAGTTATAATGAAGCTTATTTGTTTTGTTTTCACCCCAATGTATGAAACTGCAGTTTTTAATCATGATGAAAGCGTTTTCATTCATGGGGTCCATCTGACATACTGACACCATTAAAATGGTTCTTACCATTAAAAGATAAAAACACTGAATAGACATTTCAGTTTTTTGTAGTTTTTTGCTTACATTACCACATATGATCTTGCACATATATTTCACGACAGGAAGTGATCTTTTGTTTTCATTTATAGGTCTCAGTGGGGGTCAAATATTAATTCTGAAGCATCGTGTTATATGTGGAGGGAGTTAAGAACAGGAGTCATATGTGATCATGTGAGATCTAGGATTGAATTGAACTTTGAAATATAAGTGATATGTACAGTCCACTGAATTCAGATCAACTCTAAATTCAGCATTTACACAGATCTGTTTTCTTCTGCAGGTGTGACAGGAAACAGAACGTCCACCAGCACATGCAGCATTCACCTCATGTTTACATGAAATCATCAAAACTGTTCATGACAAAACAGATTTAAAGGGACAGTTCACCAAAAAATTTAATTCTGTCAGTATTTACACACTCATGTCATTCCAAACACTTTTTCAACATTTTAAAGCCACTCTTAATGATAAAAAGCACCATGAAAATGTCGGTTCTTATCTAAGTGATATGGTAGCTTTGTGTCAGGAACAGACTGAAATATTAGTTATTTTGTGTAATTCTTGTTCTTTGAGCAAAAAGCATCCTAAACCTTCATCTAAACCTAAATCTGGTCCTTTTAGGAGCTCGAGAGCCAAAGGTCATGTCATGATTCATATGGACCAGAGCAGCTGGGACTGAATTTGGAAAGACATGAGAGTGAATAAATGACACCATACTCATTTTGGGGGAAATATCTCTTTAAACAGACACAGGTGGAATGTTTGGAACATCCACAGGCAGGTAAAACAACAGATTTTAACAAACAGCCTCAAGACAAACAGATGTGAATATGAAAACTGAAAACACTGTATCACTCCCTCAGAAGCAACACAGACAACACTCTCAAAATACTTCTCATACAATATTCACGTATCATTATTTCACATATCCTTCATGACAGAAAACGTTTCCTCAACATTACTAAACCTGAATACACACACAGACACTCACTCCTCCAGACAAAACAACCGTTAAACATCCACAGTGGTGTAATGAACTCTTTAAGCAGAACTCACTGAGGCCTTATAAAGCTGTCAGATCAGCAACCCTAACACCTCACTACCGTACACTCTAAAAATATAAAGGTGAAATCAGAACCACACCGTCTACCAGCTTGATGTTTCAGAAAGAACTGTTTCTAGTTCCTCAGAAAACATCTGAACACTGCTGCTTTGAAGAACACAGAAACCAACACACCCATCTGAAGAACCTAAAATGAATTTAATCTCCAAAGAACCATACAGCTATAGGAAGTCATAAGAACCATAAGAATATGGTTCTTTGGGAAACTTTAAGAACTACAGAGAACCTTTAGTTTTGTAGAGTGTAATGTAGGAAGAAATACACAGGTTTGTTTTAATGGAGAGTGAACAATATTTAAAGTGATTCCCTCTGGAAACAAATAGTGTCAAAGCTGCCACTGAACTTCATTCAGCAGTGTTTTAACAGAGCCTCAATTACTGACCTACAAACGTGTAATGTGCTTCTCAAACAGGGTTTGTGTACACACAGACAGAACTTACTGTGGCTCAATAATACCAACATCTGAACAATAAATCTCATTCTTTTCTAAAAGTCACCTTATGATGTACAAGCTCTGGTCCTGTATAGTCCAAAGAGCCAAAATGATGCTGCAGCCCTACAGACAGTTTGCAGACACTGGCTGCGTTCCAATAGTGCATTATCATACTACTCATACTATTTTGGTTGTATGCAGTATGTACTGTATACTGTGTGCACTGGGCACATTTTCTGAATACATGGAATTACCCATTACATTTGCCAAAATGTGGAGTATAAAACAGGACATGCTGCACAGAACACTATATCCCACAATGCACTGCCCTTGACCTTCTGTGATAAATAAATTGGAAATTTTAACATCTTTATCTTTCATCATTGCTTGATTGTACTGCCAATAATGAATCATACGCAAAATAAGCACAATTCTAAGAAGATGAACCGGACATCACACTGAATGATCGCAACAGTGATGCCGCCATCTGACCATAACGTAGCTTAATACTTTTAGAAATGTTTATGGTTGAATAATGCACGCTGTTCACCACACTATTTTTTCTAATGTACTCAGTATACAGTATATATCACGCAGTACACTGTAAGATAGAACGGCACTGTGAACACAGCCTTTAATATCAGCTCATGAAAAGTTTACAGAAAACTGACCCTATAATTATAGTGAAGCTCTTTCCATGTGCACCAAGGCACAGCTATAAGAGTATCAAATGCAATGCTAATGCATGTTAAGAAACTACCCAAGTACACAAACGTAAATGTGACTGTCAACTGCAGAACGCAAAAATGCCTAAAGGATTATTAAAGGAGTGTGTAAATAATGTAAATGTAAATAATATATGAAGTAAAACTCTGCTCTACAGAAGTGATCACATGGATTAAAATCAGTTTCACTACAATATATTCCCAGACAAATCCAAACAACAGTGCAAAATAATCGTGTAAAGTGAAGTGCTCGCTCAAACACAACATATGAAAGACATTCTGAGATGATGAGAAACTGCAGGTATAGAATTATACAGAACACACACTGACGTCAATGTCTAAAACTCGATCTTTATCTCTCTATTAGCATCTTGATTGTTTAACGGAATAGTTATAGACAGAAATACTTCAGTTATCTTTCACTCACCCTCACAGCAGCACACAGGTCTGGAATCAGGGTGCAGAAAAAATGGCCTAACTTTGATTTCTGGGTCAACTATTCCTTTAGAAATGAACACACATGTTAATTGCAGATATTATTACTGAGGCATTAATATAGTTTGTCTTGTGATAAGCTGCTCACAGGACATAAATAAACATAAAAAAATCAATTTACCCAAAATCTAAACCTATTCTGATCAGGGGCATAAAACAAAACAAATCTATGAAGCCCTTATGAGTGATGATGGAGTGATTAGAATATTATAATAATTATGTCTTATTTCATCATGACTACTATCAGACCGTTTTGTTTTTCTTTACCTCCTAATTTGGCTGGAAAAATTAGACCACACAAGAAGTCTCATTTTGGCAAAAAGTAGATACAGTGCATAAATAAAAGATAATTTAATAAATAACATCTATCATTTTCATTTTCCCTTTCTCATTAAATACCCTAATATGCGGAGGTATGTTTTTTAATACTCACATTGTTACGGATATTTGTTAATCTCTTAAAGTTCTGCTCTTATTTTGCTGTTATTTTCTTGTTACCAGAAGCGTCTGAGAGTTCTGTAGCCCCGCCTCACAGGTTACAGTGCGCGATGAATATGATAATGATGAGAATGACCTTTCCTCTTTAGAGGTGAAGTCAAATGGAACCCAACCCCCTGCCACCACAGAGGCGGGACTTTTGCGAGGGAACAGTCTGTGTCACTTTCCACTTCTTCGTACGTTGGTCCTAGATGGCCGTCATTTTCACATCATTGACTTTGTTCAGCTTCCTGTTTCATAGACACTTTTAGCTCCTCCCCCAAATGCCCTTGATTGGCAGGAGACAACAAAGTTCTGCAACGGTCACTAAGCAACAACCTGTGAAGCTAAGTGGATGAAGCAGTACGACTGGGCTTCCATATAAGGGCAGAAGGAAGTCCCATTATATTATCTATGACTAGAGCAACAGGGAGATAAAGGAGGAATGTGGAATTAAGGAGACGAGAAGGACGAGGGATAAAAGAGGGCGGAGTTAAACAGAGGGGTGGGCCATAACAGAGAAGAGGAGGAGCTGGAGGAGGAGTAACATGAAGAGCGAGGGGCGGAATGAGTGGCCCCTCCCACAGTCTGATGTATTTTCCTGTAAGAAAGAAAAGTTACAGGTGTTAAGAGTTATAAGTCTTAAAAACGTAAAAACATGGGCTATTTATACTGTTATTTAAAACAGCTACTTATTTGTGCTTGTACTTTTTCATTGTAGTCAAAACAGGATGTGGTTCCTTTTCTGTAGCGAGCTGGAGCTATCGTCTCACACGTGTTTGTTTCCTTGTCTGAAAATTTGAGGGAATTAAAGAACATATGTGTATGTGTGTGTATGAGTGTAATTCTGTAGGGCTTAAAAAACTGCCTGGCATTTAGACGGTTGTCAAGGATACACTCTGTCTCCACCTGAGACAGTTTCTCCATTTCACAAGAGTTGCAGGAGAGACGCTCGGCCACCACAAACAGCAGGTTAGTGTTGTTTATTCTCTTAGCATGAATTAACCTGTAAATCACACACAGTGTTACTGTAAAACATATGTTGGCTACACATGTGAGCACAGAACAGGTTCATCCAATGGCACGTTAAAACCTTATGCAAATGACATCTCACTCTTATGCAAATGAGATGTGCGAAATGGCAGGCGACAACCAATCACTTTGAGATAAATGTCTATTCAGTGCTTAAATCAGTGTTGCAAATTACAATATTTAACTCAAATTTAAATACGACTTGTGTTCCTTGATAACTAAACTGCGGCTCAGAAGTGTAAATAAATGTGTAAACTTTAGCAAGTTTGTGTTTTCCAGCTGTAATCATGCATATCTGATGACTTCACTGTATTGAAATCAATCAGAGATCAGACTATACACCATGACATTACAGACACACACAGATGTTACAGTATGAAGTTTGTATTTGCACCTGGAGCAGTTATCACAGTCCTGCAGGATGTTGTACGAGCTGGTGATGTTACTGAAGTAAAACTGTGTCTGTACTGTAACACAGCTGGTCGCTTTGTGGTCCATCCCTTCAGCATCTGCATCATCTACACACACATGTGCACATGCACACACACACATGCACACACACACGTTAGATGTGACCTCATTTGCATTTACTTAGACAATGACCTTTAAAGAAAACGTGTGTACACACACACACACACACACACACAATAATTGTATTAATTTTAATTTTCTTCCTTTTTCCTTTTTAATTTCATTTACAAATAAATCTTCATTTTATTTCACTTATATCTTTGGAAATGTTTATTTGTACAGTTGCTTTGTAACAATGTGCCACTTGTGAAAAACGCTATAGAAATAAACTTGAAACTTAAACAAACCTATGATAAACCAGCTGTGCCAGGTGAATCCATACAGCATCTGCTGAAACAGAGACCTACAGAAAACACAAACACACACTTCTGTATCCCTGCCATTATGACTGTATGTGTATATATTATGTTTATGTGTGAGGCTGGAACACACCAGGCAGCTGCTGATGTCCACCAGGCAACATTCAAAACATCAGCAACAGTGGGCTGAGCACAACAAAACACAAACAAAACACATCAGCTGACTGTAATGTAACTGTACACTGAGTTTTACTACTGTTCATCCATCCATCCATAATCATCCTTCCTCCATCATTACTCATCCGTCCATCATTCACTCAGACTCTCTCACCACGAAGACTCCTCGCGGGGCGGCTCCCGTGTTGCTGCTGGGGACGGGGTCACACACTGACTGGTAGTCATAAGACTGCTTGCGCTTGTACAGTGAGTTATTGTAGAGGGCGTAAAAGAGGGCAGAATCAACCTCACTGAAGAACATCCCAATCTACAGAAGAAGAAGAGAAGAGAAGTCAAGAGCTGAGAAACAGACACAATCACAGTGTTTTCATCACTGATGTTTCTTTAACCTTATTCCAGTGGTCCTTCTGATTGGACATGATCAGGAAACCTCCATCATCTATCAGATAACACAACAAATCCTGCAACAAAAGACAGACAGCTCCAAATAAACCCACACACCATCAGTCAGGTTTACATGAGCACTGAGTAATATCTCAAGAAAAACAAACACGATCTAGAGTTAATCAGCTAGATCTACATCATCATGTTTTTTGGTTTTGAAGAACAGAATGTCTGTGGATCTGATCTACAGTGATTAGTTTGATCTGATCTGTACAGATCTGTCCACAAAGAACATGATGATATGGAAATACAAATGAAATGTAGCTGCTGTAGATCCTGGAGATCTTACATCACTGTTGGCTTCACAGTCCATCTCACAGCCACTGGTTGGTCCACACTGAAGAAGAGAAACCACATAATGTCCATTAGTGTGTGACGTCATTGTCTTCAAGTGTGTGTGGGTGTGGGTGTGTATGTGTGTTACCGTTTGAGAGCTCTGCCGGCTGCTTTCTGTGTGGTTGCTTGCCAGGATCTTAAATTTGTCCGTCCAGGCCTCAAGATCAAGCTTCACTCCAACAACTAACACACAGAGAGAAGAGAGAGAGTCCAGTCTTTTCTAAACTCTCTTGTCCACATAATGGCTTTTAGAGAAAGTGAGATATTCGAGATTCATGAATGTGATCTCATGACTGTCAGTTTCTGAAGTTTCTCCAGCTTCAAGTTTTAAACATCACACTCTGCTGATACAGTAAATCTACATCAAATCCTTCCATTTCAACAGATTTCCCTACGGGTCAGTCTTTGCTGAAGTGTTGAGATGATAGAGGCTTTGAGCAGGTGACTGATATACTGAAGCTGTTGAGGTGAGTGAATGTCAGATGGCACTTTTCAGAGTAACACACAAAGTTTTTCTCTTCACTAATCCACACGTGGAGTCATTTTGATGTACTCAGATTACTGCAGCTCTCTTTGTATGGAACTACAGCAGCGTAGATGTTTTAAGGCATAAAAACACTCAATATCTCATGACTTCCTGCACTCATCTGTTATTTAATTCATGTTGGTTGAGCTGGCAGAGAGACAGGGGTCTCTGATACACTGTATGGAAGGTGTTATTTTACCTGCTGGTTTGAGGTTTCTGGATCCGATGGTAATATCGACCGCTGTGCTAACCAAAATGCCAATGGTGTCGTTTTCTGGGTTCAGTAAATCGTCATTGACTGAAGGGAGAGCAAAACAGTGTGGTTAAAAACAGCAGCGTTTAAAAACGGACTTTATGTAATAAAAACAGATTTTCCTGGAGCACTCAAACACCTGTATGACACTGTCTGTGACACTCTGAATCCTGATTGGATGGGGCATGTTTAAAACAGCTGAGAAATGCACACTTTTCATCTGTGAATGGAATCATATTGCTTGGTATCCATAAACAACCCACAGTTAGGGTAATGACACACACTCACCAGTGCGGTAAGGTGCTCTGAATATATAACCCTTGTTATCCAGACTTCGGCGATAATAACTGGCGTTAAACGGCTCTGCATCTTCTTCCCATGTCTCAGCAGCCCTGACACACAAACACACACAGACCCACAGGGATGTATGCATGCACACACAAACACACATATCTTCGGACGCTCTTGAGAAGATGGCAACAAAAGAAGAAAAGGTGTCAAAACGTACTTATTTGGGAAGACTCGAGTGATGCCTCCATCTGTGGCAGCAAAGACAGCCAGAAATCCATACCTACACACACACGAACACACACAATCAGCTCTAACGTAGGTGATTTTGTGCATAGGAATTTTAGGATGATACACAGCGTGAAAGTTGTGCTTATCTTACGTGTTGAGATCTTTGGTCTTCCACACTTTATCCACCAGCTGTCTGATGATGCCCGTGTCCAGGATCAGATTATGCAGCAGGAAATTATCACCTGTGTGATATGACGACAGTAACGTTAAGTTGTGTGCTGATGAGTTACGGAACAGGTCAAAGGTCAGAGGAAGTGATGTAATGAAGACTCACATTGTTTGGAGTCGGGCGTGACCTTCTCCATGAGGGCAATGAAGTTGAGCAGGAACTCAGTGTTGTTGCTGGAGAGCTCCAGATCTTTGCAGTATTCCCTGAAGAAAACATGTTACTTAACTGACACGACACACATCTGTCTGTCTCACACATTTCTTACAGAATTTTCTTACACTAATAATTGTACATTTTAGATTTTACACATTGGCTTGCTAAACTGTTGCTATGTCACATACTTATGTACATATTATAAATACACACAACATCACAAACACAGAGAAACACAATGTTTTACAGAAATGTTTCAGATTTAAAACAAGTTAGGCTACAGCACACTGACAGCATCTGTGATACAGCGTCGTTTAACCCTTAAAAATCCATTTCTGTTCCTCAGTTTGTGAAAACAAACACAAATATGGTTCAAATGATTCTCTCAGTATAAACACAAGACCTTATGTAAGTGAGATTAGTCTAATAGAAGTATTTACTAAGCTTGTTATATTTTTCAACTTCATTTGTCTGATGATATGTGCAAGCATTCTTAAATAATTTATCCAAAATAATTTATAAAAATAATTGATCGCTTTAACACAAATGCAAGCTGCATTTTTGCTCCACGGGTTTCCACTTCAAGTGAATTTCTGCCAGTTTATGTTTGTTCTTACAAACAAGTGAAAAATCTTTTCTGTGTTAATCAACAGTCTCCATAGAGCTGAACTTGTTTTGAACCTGGAACATTACATAAAACTCTATGATAAACATGGAAAGATGATCACAGAATTCATCAAATCACGAGCATCTGCTGCTCTGACATGCACATCACAGCTGACTTTCATCTCGACATGGATGACACACTGAAGAGTGACATGCAAACACAGGTAAAGGGAGGAGAGCTGCAGCTATGAGAAGATGAGGGATGGATTTACATGAGTCTACTTAAGGACAAAGTGTCAGAGACAGCATGACAGCATGACAGCAGAAGTCAATCAGGTAACACTAACACACACTGAAGTACCCTAAAAACCTCATTGCTCAGAGGATTCCCTCTAAAACTCACACATTTTCAGCTATCCTACATTTAACTGTCGACTTGCTCTCAGATGTTTCTTAGCATTTTTTAGAAGAGAAAGACGAGAATGCATGAAACTATTGACGACATACTGTAGGAGTACAGCTGTACTAAATGTATGTGGCTAGCCTAATTGTCTGAGTTAATACTGAGATATCTGACTATTATTTGTGTTCATAATCATTCATCAAAGCTGCTGTACACCTCTAAAACGAATGATGTCATCAAGCCCTCCTATTTTTAACCCCTCCCCTCCAACCACTAGTCATATAGAGACAACATTTCACAAGCCAGTCGAATTCTTCCCTTCCAGTTTCACTAAAAACATCAGAATAGAGAAGTACAATGCGTTGCAAACACCACTTCCTGTTGACCTTTAAAATTCTCCATTCAACCGCATTGTTGTCCAAGAGATACAACTGAGACATTAAAGAGATCTCAGAGTGACCTTTCTTTTGTACAGGTAGTACTCATTGAGGAGTCTTGTCAAACAAAACGCAATAAATAAACACACAAAATTGGGTTATAATGGAAAGACAAATTACACACAGACAAATTACAACACACAGAGACAGTGGAGAACAGCTACAGTGGCGACTGCATGTTGGAAAGGAAGTTAGCGATGAACTTATGCATGTTCACAGCTAAAGGAAAACAGGAGCGTGGGTTCAAGAAGTCACACAGAGCTACCTGGGGGCAATGAACACATGTCCCTCTGATTCAAAAGTGTTTGGCAGGAGAGATTCAAAATCTGCAACAGAAATGGGCAAGATTATCCAGGGCAAGCGGCGAGTGGAGGTCACAGGGAGCTTCTGAGAAATAAATTAGCAGCTGCTGATCTTCACACAAAGTGCAGGAACGCAGTAGGGACGTTACCATAGCAACACTGAGGAATCATGGCAGAACACCAGCGTTAGCCACTATGAGCCTTAATCGTATTGGCCGAAATAACAACACAATTTGGAAAGCAGACACCTTTTACTTTTTTGTTTGCACTTCAACTAAATTAAAATAGTCACCAATACAGATTTAGTTCAAATTTAATAAAGTCAGAGAACTGGCTCAACCCTCAGGTACACAGCGAGTTCTCGGACATGATATGAGCAAAGAGTGCGGCATGTCGCTTTCTTTTGGGACAGGCATCAACATGGCCAACTATTTTGCTGGGAGTGGGTGAGGCAGGGGTCCTGATGGAAGATGATCACCCCACAGACTGGCACCATAGAGAGACTCTGAAGACACAGTCAGAGAAAGTGCCCAGCATTGAGGCGGGCATGGGAGGGCAACTTTCATGAAACAGTTACACATTATCCACTTACTCTTTAACATACAAACTCTTATTAGCGTGTATGCTCATTGTCTTAATACTGTGTTAAATGTCTAACAAGTAAATATCACATTGAAAAACAAATTAATCTTGTGCCCAGGTAGTTTTCCCCCACAATGCCTTGCACTTTCAGGTCAGGATATTTGTTGATGTAGAGGAGCGTCTCTGTTGGCAGTCTGAGGGGTGACAGACAGAACAGAGGAGTCAAGCTGATGAAAACACGGGGGGAAGACGACAAACCAGGTGCTAACCAAGCACTTTGTCACCATGACAACAGGAGAGGACCTAAAGGAGGCCACCTAGCTGAGACAAATCCACCTGCACTTTAACCAGCCCTACTCCTGTTCTTTTCAAATAAAACACTTCTGTCTAAGATACAAAGATGAAGAGGCAACCAAAATGATTTAGATAATGAAGTGGGTGGCTACAATAAAAACTAACATCTCACAGATGTCTTACTTTTACAAGTATTTAAGCTAATAAGGTGTATGACATTATTTCTGCTTTGAGTTTAAATAAAAGTATAAATAAAAATTACATGGCATCAATATCACCCTATTGTAAAGAGTAAAGAGATTTTAAACTAATACTCTTCATCTACAGGAAAGTTAGAAGGTTTTAACACAGGACTTTCTTGGCTTCTGACAAATGAATGGACAACTATTACTAAGGGAACATTAAATGTACTAATCCTGAGAATGTAACACGTCAACCATAAAAGAAAGAGAGAAAGATGAGAGAAATGTTTTCCCAAGTGTACGGGACACAAATATACATTCCAACAGTAAGACAAAGAGTAGCTTTCATTTTACTTCAGAAGATGTCTGTGATACACCTTAAACTGGCTGTCCAAGCCAAAGCCAAAGGAGGAGAGAGAGAGAGTTTGAAGACAGAAGGGAGGAAAGATGTGGCTGTAGCCCGCAGGAAGAGGGAGGGTGGGTGAGTGAGTGAGGGAGTGAGGAAGAGAAGAGAGAGGAAGAACAGGGTCTAGAGGGCAGGACGGGTGAGAGGAACAGAGGAGGCAAGCAGGCTGGAGGTGGGCTTCAGCAGGGAGATCAGGACAGGGGTACGAGGAGGTAGAAGAACAGAAGTGGTGGACCAATATGGAGTTTATACTTGCCCTTGAGGTCTGATCCATCTGAGGAGAAGAGAGCAAGAAAAGAAACAGGGGGGTCGGGTACAGGGGAGGAGGGGTCACAAACAATATTTTATTCAATGACTGTTTGAATAAAAATATTGTGTTTCTCTAAAGAAGGAAAATTAAGTCAGTCAAACAGAAACTGAGAACAGCAAATAAAATAATGAATGACAAATCACAAAAAAATGTGTAGAAAGACGACAAACTAATAATGCCTAATTCCAGGACGAGAACAGGAGAACACATCTGAGGACACATGACCACAAACTGAGCTAATGAACCTTCACAAGATGAATAATATGACACAAAATGTTAAAAACACAACGACAACACTAATGTGAGGAAGAGAGGAACGCTTTGGAAAGAAAGAAACCAACTAAAGATCAAACTAATTAAAGGAGAAAAAGAAAATGCAAAACGAATGAAATGAAACAAAACTAACAACAGAAAAACTACAGCAGAGAAAGAGCAAAGCAAAACAGACAGAACAGAAAGCACAAACTTATGAAAAATACAGAATAAAGAATTCATGAAGCCCAAAAGAAAGAAAAAGAAAGAAAGAAAGAAAGAAAGAAAAACCAAAAGCGTTCCGTCTCCAGCAGGACAATGGCCCATCAGGGGGCATTGTGGGATATTTTTTCTTATTCATTGACTGATTCTAAAGCTCACAATAAACAACACAGCACAGTGTGCATTCAGACGGACCAAAACAAATCATAAACACAAGTTCACGTCAAGCACAAAAGCAGACAGTGAAAAGCATGCCTCTTTTCACATCTCGCTTACTTAAACGAAAAGACAAACAAAAACAAAACAAACGATTCCAGACAACAGACGCTTCAGAATCATCACTGTGAGAAATACGGCGAGAGCATTTTTAATGTCTGGCAAAAGGAAAAATAATAGCACATGGTCACCATTATTTTCAACTCAGTAAACACAGTAAAAACACAGCTTTCACCTCTCTGGTTTTTATCGAGGGTTTTTCTTTGCATCCGCGCGGGGAAAGAAAAATCACCTCGGACAGAACAGCATGAAGACAGGAGGGGAGGAGGGAAGAGGGGGCGGGGTTTCACAGAAGAACACGTCCACTCGATTGACCCACGCTGAAGAATTAGGGGAGAGGAGTACCGCTGGAATCCACGCTTGGACCGCCCACCACTGTGACCTCAGCGAATGGGGGCGGGGAGTGAGTCTCCTCTGATTGGACAAGAAGGTTATGGGGCGGGAGAAGGGGCAGGAAGTCTCTTTGGGGAATAAAGAAAGGTCAGAGGGGTCGTGTGAGCTTCCCCTGTTACTTACACTGAACCTGGAGAATCTGGTCGCTCAGATTTGCTCGGATGTGATTCTCACTGTAGGTGGGCAGAACTAGACCGAGACTATGAGCAAGAAAAGAAGGAAATCATAACATGAACTACATACAGTTTAAATATCATTTGAGCTGCAACATGTTTACAGGAGAAATTTACAGACTGAAACTTGGTACCCTGCTATAAAGACCTAGTCACAGGAGCAAAACTAAAACATGCAACTTGTTTCGTTTCGTTAAAATATCAAAATGTTTTATCCATCCATTCTCAGTATATCTTGGTCCAGAGAAAAACCCCTGACAGGCGTCCAGCCCATCACAGAGCTAATATCTAAAGTTAAACAAAACTGTATGTACCTGTAATCTGTGCCGTCCACTGGAGCCCATATATATGTCCTCATGACCTCGTCAATATAACGCTAAAAGAACAAACACAAACAAACATCAGCGTGAGATAAATGTCACCTCAGAATCACTCCACATGACAGAGAATAAATGTGACAAACCTCATCAACAGATTTCACCAGAGTTCTGATCTTTCTCTGTCCAGCTCGGCCGTCGATCATCTGACGACGGATCTGTGATGACAACAGAAACAACACTCACTTTATTTTACTGTTTGATTTGTACACTGCTATCATCTTCTAGAATCATAATCACAGATGTGCTTTATGATTGAAGGTTCTAATTAGACGTGAACATTATGTTGGAGATTAGACATATTAGCGTGTTTTAATTATTGCATGGCTCTCATTAGGCTGATATCTGAAAGAGTTAATATTAGTGTTTATTATTTTAAATTCATACTGTTGATCAGAGCATTAGCTCAAACTGGTTTATAATATCAGCCATCACATCAGCTCTGGGCATCAACTTAAATGTTATATTATAGAGTTATTTTCTCTACAGACATATGAGTATCATATTTAAGTGACAAATAATCTGTTCATGTATTTGGCACAGAAGAAGGTGTGGGGACTGCAGATGTTTACCTCCTCCTTGTTGCGGTCTGGAAGTTCAGCATCCAGGAAGTCCAAAGTTACTGGCTCTCTAAAATTAATAATCTAAACAAATCCATCAGGAGGAGGCAATTATTACAGAGGTGTAAGAGTGTCAATTATGTTAGAAAAATAAAAACAACACAGTTTGATCCCAAAGGTCTGAATGTTTATAATTATTTCTCACCTTGGGCTGTAGGTTGGGGTGTAACAGCACATAACCATTGGGATCTATGGCGAATGTGTAACCATTTGCTCCAAGCTGTGTACAGAGATTGAAACACAAGATTTTAACTCTTTATTAAACTGTCTCTTTACCCACGACACCAAATCCACCCCAAGTGTGTGTGTGTGAAAGCCAGCAGGAGCTAATGATACAAAAACACGAGCTACCTTATAACGTGGTGTGAGTTCTTTAATTTCACTGAGGGCGATGTCCACACCCATCACACCCAGAATCAACTGATTCTGCAACAGAAACATACAGATTGAACAGCTTCAAAATATACTGAAGAACCACCAGGGGGCAGAAAAGATTTGTGACAAATACATAATCAAGAGCGAGAGTCCAAACACACTCAGTTTGTAAAGAAACATTTAGAAAAAATAGACAAAAAAGTTACAGACACATTCATGTTACATCTCACAGTGATCATAAACATTTCTTCTCATGGTTAGTAAAACACACTTTGCTTGGGTCAGAAAGCATCTGCTGGGACATAAATTCAAGTCTGTGTAAGATGAGAAATGAATGTGTCGTTATGTGACTGAACGTGAATTGTAATGTGGTCTTCATTTATCACTCGCACGGGTGGGACAGTGATTCATCTACAGCAAAGGTTACACATTTATCATCAGAGCTCCATATAACATACAAACACATACTGGAGCTCAGAGCCACCAGACAATGCTGTTGACACTGCTATCCCTTCTGTGCCAAGTCTAAAATGAAGGGTTGTGGGTTTGTGTTTGTAACCCTAGACTGTCTTATTTTGTCTTATTTTGTTTACAATACAGGAAACCCCGCCTCCAAACTCACCTCATTGGTTGAATCAGTCAAGCTAATTAAACACACTGAAGTCAATCTACAAATGTCTTGTTTATGACTGTATTCAAACATTACACTGAGCAAGTATTTGAAACACATTTCACATTTAAGGGTAAATTTGTCTGATGAGTGCTCTTATAAGCCACTTGTTCTTCTGTTTTTTGTTGTATAGTGCTTCAGAGGAAGAGCCGTAAAAGTTCAAGTATGTGATATTTGTGTCGAAATCAAACTTGAACTGAACTTTGAACCATAATCAAATGCTTCTAAGTGTCTTCAAAGTCAAGCCATAACAAAACCTATTCAATATGCATTTAACATACACTGCTCTCGAAGGGTTTGTCAATGTCAGGGAGAACACGCTAACAATCGCAATCTGAACGTGTTCACACTGCTAATGCAGCAGCATCATAATGCAACATTTGTCTCAGGCTGCACATATGACAAACTACCAGCAGTTCATTTACAGAAATCTGTTAAAATCTTACTTTGGAGTTTCCATCAGCAGTGAGATTAAAGACGGGCATCGTTCCAGTTATGACCAGACCCAAACCCTGCACAAAACCAACACAACACAATCACACACAGCTTACTTATTTCTGATATCACTGTGAGGTCAAATAAAACGGAGATTTTACGATACACTGCACATGTAAACAGCAGAGCATTATATAGGGCTACAGAATCCTCCATTCAGAGAAAACTAGCGATGAAAGACAAAAACACATTCAAATGCGTCTCAAAAAAAGAAAATAAAGAAGGAAAAACTTCAACAGCACAATTTCAACTGTTTCTGAGTCTAAAAGCATCAAACAATGGCCAGCATTCTAAACGTTTACTGACGTTATTTTTCACATGCATTTTTGTTTGATGTATATAAATAAAATACAGTTTAGTACATATATTTAAAACTCTTTTTGCAAATGTTTCTTTACCAAACTATGGAAAACCACTGTGCCATATAAATGAGCAGTGATTATACCAATTCAAATTTGAGTAACCTCACAAATGAGCATTTTAACATTGTTTTGGTAACTTACAAAGTAATAATTTACAGAACCATATTAACCTGTAGTTCAGTGAGCAGATACAGTCTTTCTCATCACATGTAGTTTATGAGCCTGTAATATATTTATACAGTATATAACATCACTGAGAACTTTGGAGTGGATTTGAAAACACAGGGAAAGTCGTTACTGGCAACACAGTTTACTGTGAATTTATATGGCCAAATTCCACGCAGGTCTAGACATTCCCCATTTATAGAACTAGAAACAAACTTTTATGTTCAGTGAATTGTTGCTGATGATGATGATAATCTTCCTCACCAGAGCGTCCTGGTAAACATTGGTCCACTGCACCTGCTTGGCGCGTTCACCTGCCAACACCATCGGCCGGCCCAGAACATCCAAATACTCCTGAACATAAAAATACACAGAGAATTCAATACATACAACAACAATGATTTATGCCACAATTACAACACACACAGAAGCAGAATTCAGAACTTTTTCTCATAACATTACACTTAATAATGCACTGAGTTTAAAACCTGGGGCCCCACACCTTTCTCGCTCTTAAAGCGAACGACTGCAACTCGCCGTTTCATTACATAAAGCACGCTGTTAAATGCGTCTGCCCGAGGGGCCAGTAAAACGCACTGCACTGAGACACTCCCAGCCGTAACAAATCATCATAAAGCAGCTATTAAAACATCTTACAGCTGTTAGAGAGCACACTGAGGCTCTGGAGGTGTCAGGATGGGTCACTGCAGCTGCATCGCTGCATCCACACCACTCTGCAACTTCAGCATGTTAACTGAACTGCTCTCAGTGTAAGAATGACTGGCCTTGTATATTATATGCACAAAGAACTAACATGAACAAACAATGAACAATTCAATTTGCAATAACTAACATTAACAGATTAATAAAAGCTGAGGAAATATATATATTTTTTCTGTTAATGTTAGCTAATGTAGTTAATAATGTTAACAAATGGAACTAATTTTGGACGATTTTGGGGAAATGTGCTCAGTTTTCCTGAAGTAATGTCATGGTGCAGTTCCAAAATCTTAAAGCTTCCTTTTCTTTAAATTTAAAACTTCTACTTCTACTTTAAAACTATGGATATAGGGGGTAAAATATGACTTTATATGAGATTCACTGATGAACGCGTCTCAACATCATCACACTGCTAATGGTGGTCAGAAACGTTCTGTGTTCATAAATGCTGCTGGATGAAAGTGCAGCATTAGGCCACATTTATTTCCTACTGGAACACTGACGTGCTGACAAGCGTAACTGATTCTATTATTAGCACGCTAAAACACCATTTAATGCGCGGTGGGGACACGTTTGAGCGAAGCAGCGACGGGCAGACCTTAACACTCAGAAGAAGTATCAGAACAAACAGCAGTGTGCTGTAATATTGCTCCCTGTGGAATAAGAGGCTAAAGAACAGTCACACAGCAGACCACCAGCGCAGATGATCCTGCAGAGTTCTCATCTGTCCATAAATGTTCATCAACATGAATTCATATTCATCAGCTTTGACGTATGTGACACATTAATGTAACACGATCAGAGATAAAGATGAAGAATCTCTGTCCTCCAATTTAACCATGTGAGATCTTTCTGAGATTTTTAATTTGTAATGCGTTACCTTTAATGTACGTGTCCACACATCTGTATGCTTTCTAACTCATATTAAGCAAGTCCAGCTTTAAACTAGTCATTTTAATTCATCCAATTTTGTGCAGAATGTCTTATATTTTAGTCAAGAATTAAATGATTTAAAAAGCAAAAAAATAGTTTGTTTTAGCATCCGGTTAATTTGGCATCGTGACAATAGATGGTCACATCAAGCGCATTGCATTGTGGGATTGAGGAGAAGCTCTGCTTGCATACTACACATCCTGGCACATGTAAGCTCATCAGCAGGATTAGCATTGTAGTGAGCAATTCCAAGCAGTCTGCCCTCTCACACATTCCTCGCTGATGATTGCTGATGCTTATTTTTGGCACTGGACGTTCACGACTCTCTGAGGTAACAGCATGTGACAGTGAGGAAGACAGCTGAAGGTGCACAGGTGTGATATATACAGTCAGACGCCCGCACCTGTCTCACACAGACTGTTAGAGTAAGTGTCAGTTCTCTGAATAAAATTACACTCTGCCTAATGGAACAGCTGATGGTGTACTTAGGCGTCCGATCGGATTGCCTGCGGGGAGGTTAAACATAGAACAAAATGAGAGAAAAGGTGGAGACGGGACTGAATAAAGTGACACTGGATTGGAAAAGAGCTGAGCAGATAGTGAAATGTGATAGAGAGAGAGGGTGAGAGGAGATAGAGAAGACAGACAGGAAGTGCAGACACACTGAAAAATCACAGAAAAGGTGGCTGGAAAATGGTGCGATTGCTTCTGGAGAAGAGCGATGTTATTTCAGTGGGGTTTGTGGGCCCCAGTTGCCCTGGGAAAGATCACTGGAGAGGATAATGAAAATTGTGAGGAACTGGATTAGAAAAATCACAGTCCTATTAGAATCCTTCTGACACTAAATATAGAAAGAAGTCCGTATGGCTCTATCTGTTCCTTCATCTTTATAGTTCTCCTCTCTAGCGTGACATATATGTCTCTAAACTGAGATAACATCATATAGAGTGACTTCAAAGCTCATGAAACAAAATGAAGTGGGACTGAACCAGATTCATGTATATAGGACATAGTCCATTTCAGCTCTAAGATCTGATTGGATGAGCCATTATAGGCGCACATCCATGGCAAATTTGGCACATTATGTTGCTTGGCAACCATATGCAGACCTTTCTGGCTAACCAGAATGTAGCCCATTCTGGTCAGAATGGGCTACATTATGGTGAATAAGTTTCTTTATATTCATTATATTTCTTTTTTCAAAGTTTTTCAAATTCACAATATTAGAAATCACAACAAACAAGCAGGTCACACACTTCCATTGAGATTGAAGGGGAATGCTAACAGACAGGTCTCTCCAGGAAACACAAACCTCCATGTGTTACTGTACCAAGCCATGACTGTAATATGTGACTGTAATATGTACAGTACAGTAAAATATCATGGAAATTACTAACCTGTGTGTTGATTCTGATGGCCCCAATGGAAGGGATTTCAAAGTAGTAACCTATTAGACAACAAACCAATAATGCAGTTAATGATTATTGTCAACACATGCTTTGTTCTAAACTTTAGTATTTAGTAAGTTTAGTATGACTTCCAAACTGCAGGCAGGACAGTTGTGCTGCCTTATAAGATACCTTGTTTAAATTACACAGTTTGTAAAGGCAAAATAATTTTTTATACATTTAAATTAATTTTTTACAACACAACACAAATACAACACAAATCTCAGAATCAACAAAATCTAAGTGGCTTTAACATGATTATTTGACTAACAGCTGTGAATTAACAGTCAACAGTATGTGACAAATGCTTAAGTTGTACTGAACCCAGATCATTCTATTTAGAAAGTAGCTACTGAAACGACTTTAGATTTAAAGCTCCAGATAAGGTGTATGAGTCCTGAGCAGTTAATAAATCAGAAACCATTTAGAAGTCATTAGTAGTGTATCAAAGTCAAGAACAGAAGACTTTAAAAACTACAAAAATTAATTCAGGAGATGTCTGAGGGTCAAACCAGTCAGAGCTGCAGAAAAATCTAATCAAATCAATCTGAGTCACAGAGAATCCAGAACTGGCTCTGATTCAGCAGCGGCCATATGAGACTTCACTTGTGTCAGTGGAGTGTGAACGAGTGGCGCCGGGAGACGGCAGCTAGAGTGACAACACACGCTAAGCTGTGTCAAACAAACATGTTGTGTCAAACAAACACGCTAAGCTGTGTCAAACAAACACGTCTCTCATTGTTGCCGCGTGTCTGATCCCTGACATGGTCATGATTAGAAAAGGCTGAATCTGTTGGTCTCGAGACAGGGGTGATACGCGCGACAAAACAGGACGACACAGACAATCCGATCCAATCCTTCTGTTAACCGGCTGCTTTACATTCGTTTGAAAGACCAAGTGTTGGTTACGTATGCTCGCATCTGTTTTAATGAAGGCGGAGGGAATCTAGCGATGCCTGCGAACGCTTTCACTCAGATACGCTGTTGCGCATGTATTCTGCACCAAAGGGACAGACGGCAGCGACTCTGTCTTTGTGAAGGTGTCAGGGTGTTTCTCTGCCGCTTTGTGATATCAGTGAGCGAAATGAAAAGCTACACTGGAGATGGAGTCAGCAGAGAGAAGCTGAGAAAATAGTCTGGCTCGCTTCGACAGAGTCCTTCCCGAAACTGGCCGTCATTACAGCAGAGAACACGGCCGCACACACAACTAATCCACCACAAGCAGCAGTTCTGGCTGGAGATGCAGGGAAGTTGTGAACACAGTTATCTCTGGAAAGCCAGGTCCTCCTCGGCTAATTAATTAGAAAGTGGGGAGGGGGCAGCGTGGGCTCTCTGAAGTATTCCGACAACATTTCCTATTAACTAATCAAGAACTGAAGACAGAGAGAGCAAGAGAGAGAGAGAGAGAGAGAAAGAGAGAGGGGTGTATGCAGAATTAGCTTGTAAGGTCACACAGGTCAATGTAATTTGAGTGCTGCTGACCAGGATTACATGCAAGATGTAAGTGTAGTACAAAATGAACAATGCCAGCCAATCTGATTGACTGAGCCGTGTTAAAAGCTGTTATATATACACACCGATATACACATCTGTGACCAATAAGGTCAATATGTGTCAACTGTAAACAGCCTTGAACTGCGTCCCTTCAAAGAATTGTGTATTTGTTCAGAGTTGAAAATGTTTGTAAGTGAAATAGTACAAATCCATCTCCTCTGACTACACTGACTCTCTCCCTCTCGTACCGTTGTTGGCGCAGGCGATCCACTGCAATGGAGTGACATCATAGTTGTGCTGCCCCACTGAGAATGTAAAAACTCTCACCTGTGGATCATAAAACATTTTAAATCCCTCACACTGTGGAGCAGAAATGTAAAATTCAATGTACAGTGACATTTCACATGTCACAAGATCAGAATATTACTGGATAATAAAAACAATTGATTTCTGCAAATAAATGATGCATTTGTCACCCATAATTGATTTATTCCACAACCAAAAGTGTCCACTAATTTCTTTAGGGTTTTTTTTTACACATTTTTAAGTAGAAAAACATTTCATGTTCTGGATTGAGTCCTGTATTGTATTGCTCAGCTAGTAACAGAGAAACTATCTCATGGTGTGAAGTTTCTTGCATCTCACTGGATTATGATAAAGATATCAAAGGAATGAATGTTTTGATGGTCTGCAGGACTCACTGTTTTGTTGGGCCAATTGTATTTCTCAAAGATGTCTTGAGCTCGATCTTCTCCACCATCAGTGAACATCATTATCATCTTATTGCAGTTTGCTCTCGGAGCACTGGTCTCCTGTGAGTGATGGAGGGAGAGAGAGAGAAAGAGAGAGTGAGAGAGAGAGACCATGTTAGCACACGAACAGACATAAAAACAGCAAACTGGATTCCTGCCTCTCTGAAACTCTCACTGCTCAACAGGTGCTTGTTTGGAGGGGAACATCATTGTAAAAAGAGAAACACGGTTCTGACAGCAGGAAATGCAACTGTGCACATATGAAAATTTGCGCTCACACACTCATGTAGAGTAAGGTTCAGCTGTTACAAATGATATCAGCTTGTTAATTTCTACACAACCGACCTTGACTATAATATAGACTGTATTGTGTCACTCTTGGAATCACGCACATATCCGAACAGTTAAGCACGAGTGTGTGCGTGCAGGCACGTCTGTTCTTCTAATCACAAGTCTGCTTTTGCGCGCAGCTGTCGCAGATTGTTCTGTCTCTGATGAGTTACCCAAAAGTCTCCTCTCCCGGCCAATCACAGCTGTCATTGACATTCGTTCTACTTCACATCACTTTGACAAGATTCTAATAAAGATAAATAATACTGTTACAATTACAAATTTACAGCACTTCTGTCCTATCAGGAGTCAGTGAGCAGAAATTAAAGTGGCTCGGCGCTCGTGACGATGATTAAAAGGACAGTACTGTAGACGTGTATTCAGAAAATATTCTTCTTGCTCAGAAAAAAATACAAATGTGTCTGCGGCACATAACGTCACAGTTTGTGTGTCATCAATCAGAACATCAGGGTCTGTTAGGGGAGCAGTCGGCCAAAACTCACTCTCAGATACGTGATGAACCCACACAAACACTGTCTCTCTCTCTCACGCTGTTCTGCTCACCATCAGCCTCACATGCTCATATTCATCACGACAACCATTATCCACAAAGCTGACAACACTCTGACCCCCACGTCCTATAAAATCTACTGAAGAAAAGACAAATCTCTTTCTCTTTAATATCGCAGCTGTTTCCTGTTACACGTGTTCTCCTCTGAAGTGACACTTTTTATTCTGCAATTTCAAATTTAAATTCAGTATAAATTAAAATTTCTTATGTTACACAACAATTTAGAAATAATTCTTTTATTTAGGTATACGCTACTTCTCTCCAATAAAAACTTAAAGTATAACAAATGTTACATATGTTAAGAAAAGCAAAGCTTGCATGATTTGAGAAAAACACAAGAACCAGGAGCTGGAGGTGCGTTTGGGTGTGGGTTTCTATATAGCTGTCAACAGATCTGACCAAGTTTTCTGCCTTTGAACTAAATCCAACAAAATTTTAATTTGAAGACAACCTCATAAATAAAATGATTCATCAATATAAAGTAAATCATTTTAAATGACCTATGGTTTGGGTTAGTGTGTGGTCAGTGTTATGTTCTTCAGATGTAAAAGTGTGTGTCTGTGGGTCTTACATTCAACAGCTGGTCGAAGGCGAACTGAAAGCCAGTCTTATAGTCTGTGGTGCCCTTGGCCTGCATGTTCATTACAGCATCTTTAAATATCTTCTTGTTCTTTATGTTGGCCTGGACCAGCGTTGTAAAGCAGGGGACCACAGCATACGCTTTCTCATTAAACTGAGGGAGAGAGCATGAGAGAGGAAGAGAGAGACAGAGAGAGCGTGTGAGAGAAGTCTATTAAAATTTGATTGAGACACATTTGAAACATTTCATTATTCATATCTATTAAATCTCACTGCATAATTTCTACTGGTAACACACACTAATGAAGTCACTTACAACCAGTTCATGTTTTGTGTGACTGATCATTTCTTCTGCTGCAGACTTGAACAACTCATATGAAACTTGAAATAGATTTAAGATCATTCTGAGACACTAATCAAACTGGATGTGGAGGTTTGTATGAAATAAATTAGATTTTAACATTTTCTGAATAGTGAATGTTTGTTGACCATATAAAACTTGCTGCCATGACACTTACATGTTGTGGGTGGTGGTTGCCAGGATGTTGATATGCAGTTGCTAAGATGATGTGATAAACATTTGCACAACCTTAGTGACATCACCCGGAGCACAGTTATTTCTAAAGCTTTTATATTTGGATGACAGATTACAAAGAGACATTTTATTTTTTTGAATAAGGTGCAGTGATGAATCATGCACAATAAGAGCAGGAATATGTATGTAAAAAATAAACCTGTTTTCCTATTGAACTGAAGTGTATGAAGGTAAACACACACACATTTTTCTCTAGTGGCTGTAGAATGGGCATGTTCGGGTTTAGATTATGATGCTCATTTTGTGTTCTCAGAGCTGGGATTAGGAAACACACACTAAGAGCCGCGGATCAGCCTGGATTACTGGCGTGGGCTAATGTTTCATTATGTGTGTGCGTGCCGGTCTGTATGTGCATGCACACTTGTGTGGGTGTCATCTGTGGGCGGCTATTGTGTCTCTAACAATTATGTTTTTTTTGGTGCTTTCTGGATTTATGTTTTTATACAGGGCAAAATTCATGCACCATTCACAGGACTGAATGATATTGGTAATGACTTTTCAAAAGCATTCGCTATGACTAACAGCTTTACTTACAACATGGTGGGACTAATATTTAGTATTTTCACTAAGACAGCAACCTCTCTTCAACCAGGCAGTTCATGAACATCAACAACAAAATAATACACACTTCTGTATTTCTCATGATGTAACTGAAGCAACATCACAGCTGAGCATCTCTTAATCCAATCAAACTCTAATGGGCATAATGTGAACTTACCTTACATTATATTTTTCAGATGTGTCACATCTCTGAGGTTATATGTGCACATTAATACACATTTCAGACATGACATGTTTTTCCCCAACCCTGAGCTACAAAATCTGTTTGGATTGTGTGTGTGTGTGTGCGCACTTACCCGTGCCACATTCACATAATCATCATCGGACAGAGTGTCTAACATCTCGATGACGGATGTCTTCATCAGCTTCAGAGTCAATCCGCTAACACTGCCACTTCTACAACACACACGCCAAACACACTGCATACAGTAACCACAAACTGAGGCAGGGTGGCAGATTTTAGAGAGGCTAGCTTTGAAAACATAAGATCCTGCTCTCCCTTTGGATTGTCTGAGTGAGGAGAGTGCACGGAGGTATGCAAATACATATTTTGACAGGCAACATCCTATGATTACATTCAGACTGAATGTAATGATTGGACAAACATTTTACGGGCCTGCACCTTCCACAGAATATATATATATATATGACGACCACTTTAATATGTGATTTTGCTATCAGGATGTAAAGAGACTTTCAACCAGCATGAGGAAACATGTTTCTGGATAAAATTACCTACCCTGCCTTTAAACTTAAATGGATGTAAACAAAACTTTGCCCTTCATTTTACCTGAATAAACTAAGTATTTACTCATTTATTTCACAAACCATTAGTCTCAAAATTAGTCTCAAAACATCTGCTAGCATGTGCCAAAACAGCCGTTGCCAAGCAGAACCTGTTGCTAAGCACCATGTCCATCAAAAGTCAATTCTCGGCAGCATGTTAAAAAGCACCATCTTCACAGACAGTCAGTCTTCAAAAACAAAGTCCATTTGAATCCTGTGCTGAAAATTGGACTTATTAATAGCCTAGAGCAGCTATTGAAAAAGCAATCACGGAGTGCATGTTCATGTGTAATTTGCCTTCTAGAGTTAGAAGGTTTAAAAAAGACGAGTGCATTGAAACAGCATGTGTGGAAGAAGCTGTCTGACAGAAGTATTGTCTGACGCTTCCAGCAGATACAATGAGATCAGTCTGAGATTGTCAGAAACACTTGGTGTGACGGTGCTTTTGATTGGCATAAGATTGCTTTGGCAAAACGACAGCTGCTGTATTTTTTTAATTATGTATCGTATCTATTTAAGGTTATGGGCGAGTGCCAGCCAGCAACAATTAACTTCCATTAGGCAGTTTTCCTGGAGAGCTTTACTTGAGAATATTAATGCTTATGCGCATAATGACGGTATGATGGAGGCAATCACCTATTTGTTCAACCACGCACCCGTATTACTAATGATGCTAAACGACGTGCCTGGAAAATTTCAACCCTCGAGTTCACAAAGACTCAATAAGTAAAACATTCCACAAATCTTGATGAATCTCAGAATGTGCATGGAATATGATTTATGAAAAAACAAGATGCTTCTTTCAAATGAATATTTTGTTATATCTATATACTCTCAAAACATCAAGTCATTAGCTTAGTAAGGTGTCATGTATGATGCTACAGTGTTTCTGTAGATAATGTTTTTCAGAGGTCAGATAAGAACGACAGTGACTGAGACACAAGACATTTTAAATTTGATGCCTGCAGCGCAGATATCGGCAACGGGAATGTCATTTTTCACTGCATATAACCTCCAGTCATACTTGACAGAACGGAATAAAATTTTGATGTAAAATACTGAGGCACATGTTTAACAGATGTAACACTACTGGTGTAATACTCCATTCAGTCAACAGCTGGCAGTAGAGCACCGCACTGTCTTTACTTGATGATAAACAATGTTTCTATCCACAGAGATGGTGTGTGTTAACATCTGTGAATGTGAGACAGTCAAGAGATGAAGGGTGTGTGTTAACATCTGTGAATGTGAGACAGTCAAGAGATGAAGGGTGTGTGTTAACATCTGTGAATGTGAGACAGTCAAGAGATGAAGGGTGTGTGTTAACATCTGTGAATGTGAGACAGTCAAGAGATGAAGGGTGTGTGTTAACATCTGTGAATGTGAGACAGTCAAGAGATGAAGGGTGTGTGTTAACATCTGTGAATGTGAGACAGTCAAGAGATGAAGGGTGCTGTTTAACATCTGTGAATGTGAGACAGTCAAGAGATGAAGGGTGTGTGTTAACATCTGTGAATGTGAGACAGTCAAGAGATGGGGACACAAGGGTGTGTGTTAACATCTGTGAATGTGAGACAGTCAAGAGATGAAGGGTGTGTGTTAACATCTGTGAATGTGAGACAGTCAAGAGATGAGGGGTGTGTGTTAACATCTGTGAATGTGAGACAGTCAAGAGATGAAGGGTGTGTGTTAACATCTGTGAATGTGAGACAGTCAAGAGATGAAGGGTGTGTGTTAACATCTGTGAATGTGAGACAGTCAAGAGATGAAGGGTGTGTGTTAACATCTGTGAATGTGAGACAGTCAAGAGATGAAGGGTGTGTGTTAACATCTGTGAATGTGAGACAGTCAAGAGATGAAGGGTGTGTGTTAACATGTGTTAACATCTGTGAATGTGAGACAGTCAAGAGATGAAGGGTGTGTGTTAACATCTGTGAATGTGAGACAGTCAAGAGATGAAGGGTGTGTGTTAACATCTGTGAATGTGAGACAGTCAAGAGATGAAGGGTGTGTGTTAACATCTGTGAATGTGAGACAGTCAAGAGATGAAGGGTGTGTGTTAACATCTGTGAATGTGAGACAGTCAAGAGATGAAGGGTGTGTGTTAACATCTGTGAATGTGAGACAGTCAAGAGATGAGGGTGTGTGTTAACATCTGTGAATGTGAGACAGTCAAGAGATGAAGGGTGTGTGTTAACATCTGTGAATGTGAGACAGTCAAGAGATGAAGGGTGTGTGTTAACATCTGTGAATGTGAGACAGTCAAGAGATGAAGGGTGTGTGTTAACATCTGTGAATGTGAGACAGTCAAGAGATGAAGGGTGTGTGTTAACATCTGTGAATGTGAGACAGTCAAGAGATGAAGGGTGTGTGTTAACATCTGTGAATGTGAGACAGTCAAGAGATGAAGGGTGTGTGTTAACATCTGTGAATGTGAGACAGTCAAGAGATGAAGGGTGTGTGTTAACATCTGTGAATGTGAGACAGTCAAGAGATGAAGGGTGTGTGTTAACATCTGTGAATGTGAGACAGTCAAGAGATGAAGGGTGTGTGTTAACATCTGTGAATGTGAGACAGTCAAGAGATGAAGGGTGTGTGTTAACATCTGTGAATGTGAGACAGTCAAGAGATGAAGGGTGTGTGTTAACATCTGTGAATGTGAGACAGTCAAGAGATGAAGGGTGTGTGTTAACATCTGTGAATGTGAGACAGTCAAGAGATGAAGGGTGTGTGTTAACATCTGTGAATGTGAGACAGTCAAGAGATGAGGGGTGTGTGTTAACATCTGTGAATGTGAGACAGTCAAGAGATGAAGGGTGTGTGTTAACATCTGTGAATGTGAGACAGTCAAGAGATGAAGGGTGTGTGTTAACATCTGTGAATGTGAGTAACATCTTAATTGAGACATCAAGAGATGAAGGGTGTGTGTTAACATCTGTGAATGTGAGACAGTCAAGAGATGAAGGGTGTGTGTTAACATCTGTGAATGTGAGACAGTCAAGAGATGAGGGGTGTGTTCTGTAGGTCTGTGAGATTACTCACACATCTACAATGATGACCATGTCCTTTGGAGACGAGGCGCCCTGAATATACCTGTCAAACAGAGTAAACCACACAAGCACAGAAACTAGTTAATGCTGATATTAAAACACATGACTACAATTCAAAACTAAACACACATAAAGATATAAGGCATCAACAGTAACATGACAAAAGGCACAAATGTTTGATTTATTACATTTATTAATGTCAAAAATAACACATGATCAGACTATTTTAATGAAATGTACTTATAGTTAAACTTTGTTCTTATGTGATTCCTCTCAAAACCGGTTAACATGTTTTAAGGTTTAGGCTTTTAAGTCTTTATTAAAACATTTTTAATAAACATAAATGGGAAAAATACTTCCAGAATCAAGACAGCTGATAAAGGCCACAAATATACTCAGTTGCCCTCTGTAGTTAAAAAGCCAAAATTTCATTTCCCTCACAAGGAAAAGTCATACACAAATTGACTTCTTTCAGTCAGGCATGCCTGACTACAGTTCACACATTGTAACTCAGCACAGGTCCTCTTTTTCAAGGTCACCATCATCTGTGATGTGGATAAACGACAGTAGAGGACTTTGTGCTATACTAACCCATTACAGAGTCAGGTGAAACGCCACCCGTTTATTATCCGGCTGACCCACCGGCCGCTGACAAACACACAATTCTTCAGTCGGTCTCTCTGTGTCTTTGTGCTAGCACTAGCAGATTGTGCGGTGGAGACGAGCGTTTGTCTCAAACAGAGTGTGAGCCATTTTTAGCCTAGCGCTCAATCTAAGTGCGGGAAGACAATGAATGATGCACGGCACTTTTCTGCCACAGACAACAAAATAAATAAATAAATAAAGGGCCCAACGTAGCGTCTGTCCACAGCTGATAGAGGCTGACATATAGAAAACACCAGTGAAGCCATTTTCACTTTCCCTGTGCAATTAAAAACACATTACAGCCGACAATCAGCCTTAGAGATTGATGGACATCGTGAAGCAGCTGGTAGCTTTGTCAAAGCTTGGAAAAACAGCATTAGCTGAGGTGACTGGCTGTCAGACAGACAGGTAGTTAGTGCTTTGTGCTAGCAAACGAGTGGACTGATCGTTTAGGATTTCCTCTACCGTGGTAATCAGGGTGAAGAGGCGACGCGGGAAGCAGCACCAGGTGCAAGGGAGGGCTTTGAAGCTCGGATAAGCCCTGGATGAAGTGGAAAAGCCCTGGAACAAAACACACACACACAACTCCAGCACAACGCTGCTTTTGCCACACACTGCTGTAAACCTTCACAATGAACTTTGACCCAAAGGTTAGAAGAAATCTAGCCATAATGCCCTGGAGAGAGTTAAATGTCAAAGCAGGACTGTGTCTAAAAGGGCAAATCTAGACTGAAGGACAGTTAGAAATGGTTAGAAAGTAAATAAATGTTTAGTTAAATACTGCCACTGCTTTTGATGTAATGCTTTTTAGTCTGATTTAGTGTAAATTTAAGTTTTATGCTGTCACTGTTTTTATCTATCTTCCCCAACCCACACTCACCCGCTCTCTTGAAAAACAAAACACACACAATATGACATCAGACATCTTAAAATTCATGTTTACTACATATTTGTGAGAAACACAAGAGCTACACCAAAATGTTGTGTATTTAAAATTCATTTTCTCCTCTGTTTGCTTGTATGCAATCAATCGACAGCACGCCAGATTCACTTTGTGCCGTGTTTGCCCATGTTCTTAGTTCTAATAACGCAGCCCCATCCTTCTGCTCAAACAAATACACATTTTCATGAACAGTTTCAGTAAACACAGTGGGCATAATTGGAGGGTGAGAGCAGCACATTAAGAGCCACAATAAAATCCCAATAAAAACAATAAAATGTGCAAACGCGCATGTCTCGCAAATACTGCATAAGACTAAAAATCAATGAATTAAATGGAAGAAATGAATTTGTTCAGGGTTTAATGCAAGAACATTTGGACAGAATACAAAAGGTCGGTTCATATTAATGAACAATGAAACATTGACAGACAACCATAATCCATTCACATTTAAAGGACTCACACATTTACTGCAGCACTCAAGCTTGGAATAAACAGTGTTACTGTTATATCAACATTACACTTGTGTGGACGCTACTATAGTTACAGCTATCTCATAGTTATCATTCTTGTTGTGAATGGGCCTTAACAGTCTGAATTTGGAAGTTAATCAATTTATTGAAAAGTGTTCATATGACTAAAGTTGAGAACATTATAATGCTCTGACCTAGACATCTGCTGACCAATCAGAACTTCAGAGGGGCGGGTTTTATTTCTTCACCATCAAAACAGATCTTCTGCATTCCTGCCTGTCAAACGCTCCAGCAGATCTTTCTCTGGTGTGTCTGTTTAAGGTTCTAATGATTCTCACCATGGAAATTAATTTAAATAGCAGGTGTGGGTAACCCATGATGACAAAGATCCATGTGTCCATTAAAGATTGGACTGGAGCAGTGTGTCTGTTAGTGTCACTATCAGTCAATGTCACTCTGTTGGGTCTTTTTCAATGACATTCTTTAAAATCTAGTCTATATGTGATCCTGACATTCGTGATCTGTGCCCATCTCACTGTAACATCCGTGTGTTATCCTGATGGATCCAGATGTGCTGTTTCTGCTTGGATTCCACTCTGTAATTACCCTCCACCCAGTGATGCCATTCCTTCCCTGTCATTACCCACAATCCCCAGCGCCCCGGCCAGGTGACATGCAGATGGGCCATCACATGCCCAACCCCCCCCCCCCCACACACACACAGGCACAATTTAAAAAACTTGTCTATAACATGTGACTTGTAATGGGTTTGATAAAATATATAGCTGGAACACGCTGTAAGCTGCTTTTGATAAGCGTCTGCCAGATTAATAAATGTAAATGTAAGATATGTAATAACTCAGCAATGAATTAAACCTAACATGCATGAGAAAGCCTGAAAAAGAAATGACTTTTTGAAAAGAAAAACTTCTTTATGCTGTAGTTTAAAGTATCACTATAATACCAAACACTTCAGAATAATCACACACTGTAAACATGTTAACACAATGTCACAGAGACCCATCTATAGGAAAGACAATCTCTTAGTCGGAAGCCTGGAGGGTTGAAAACCTCAGCACAAAACAAGCTGTTCTCAGAAGATGACCAAAACACATTTCACAGGCAGGTTCTTCAAAGATCTCTCAGATTGTAACGTACCACACTTAGCTTTGATTGCTTTGCATTGTTTAACAAGGATAAAGACGCTAAACACACAGAGTACTTTTACCACATTGCACTGTGGGAAAAAAACAAAGCATTACCTCTGAAGGCTGAGAACATTCTGGTGAGAGCATGTCTATGTCCTCTGACCTAGTCTCTCTCTCTTCCTGTCTTACCCTCATGTTTTTGTCTGTCACAGTCTCTCAGTGAAACTGCCACATTAAAAATTAGTCAATTATGGCTGCTTATCTCTGCTGAAATTATACGCTTGACTTGCACACATGCAGCTGTTCATTTCTGTCACAATCTGCAGGTGTGAGACCTCATGATGGGTTTACTGAAGTGAACTGACTCCACATTCCATTATATGTGTGTGTACAGCAGTGCAGCTCAATATAGGTGTGCGTGTGTTAAAGGATTTATTTGCAGGTTCACGCGTTGATGGGATTATTATTTTATGGGCTGCTGCTCTCCTGGGTTTCTTCTGGATGTGTTCTTGAACAGATTGAATTAAGATTAAAAACACTGAGGCCAGTGAAGCAGGTAAACTGCGGAAGAGAGAAAGAGATGCTGTCGTATTTTTTATTTATTCCACATTCTAGAATATGAGATTGACAGCTCTGGATGGGTGGATGACCGGTGCGCTTTCTCTTTGGCCATTTTATAGAGATAAAATAAAAAACAAATCTGATGCATTTTTAAGAAAAGCAAAACGTTAAAAGAATTCTAAACAGACCTAAGACCTCTAAATCTCACATTAAAAATCTCCAAACGATCTTTATCTAATAAATCATAAAAACATTTTATTTAAGCCTTTTTTTATTACAACTAAACAATTTTATGATCATCTGATCTTAATGCTAATCTTATAATATAATACACTAAAAGAGTACAAAAGAGTGTCTAAAATGTATCATGCACACTGGATATACTAGCAAGGTAATATTATGTTTTTTGGACAAACATTAAAACTTTATTGTAAGCACAATAAAAATAGTGATGCTTGTCTCATAATAATACTTAATTAGACTCATAAAACAATAGAAACAGACAGAAAGAGCAGAGACAGGCCCAACCCTGGACTCCATCTTGTTTCTGTGGCGTTTGCTCTGCGTGAATTTGAGCAGCTGCCATAATATTTACTTAGAAGCCAGATTGACTTTTCTCAGAAATCAATATGTGCTTTTGGTGTGCTGCATCTCTGCTGCGCTGGGCTGAGTCTGTATGGTAATGGCTTCTCTGTAGCACTCAGATAACAAAACACACACCTCTCTGTTTCTCCTTTTTCAATCAATCCTCAAGTATTCAGCCGTGGTTCAGACTCGCTCCTCTAAATTTCTGCCCTCTCACTGAGTCTCTCCTCTGTCCTCTGCTAACGTGTCTGGACGTTCATTATAATAGAGGCGTGTTAATAATTAATGTCAGAGCAATTGGGCACAATTAAGTGTGTTGACTGGGCCATTCATTTTCCAATCAGAGTTTGATTTGACAGAGTGTTAGATCACTAATCGCCCCCCCAACATTCACCCGCCCTGCTACACCCGGACGACACCCACAAGAGACCCGTACAAATCTGTTATATTTCAACTGTTTCTTAAAGACAGTGATAAGATTAAATAAAGATCTACTATTTAGATTTTTCTCTACAGAAAATTTTTCTCCCACATAATCTCATCTGTGCTCATACTTGCCAAAATTTCAAAATTATAATATTTACTCATCAAAATTCTTATCAAAATTTTTCCAAGACAGGATTATCTGAGATATGCGATACACACATATACATTTACATTCTTTAATTCTTTCGGTGTGTCTGTTTCTAATTTTTATAAACTATATGTACTACTGATGGCCATGTTTGCTATAGCAACATGATTTAGTTGGAAACATGTTATTCTTTTTGAATGTATTGCATAGCATTTAATTGCATTAAACTGTATGCTCTCAAAACTGATTAACTAATACTCAAAACTCAGCACAGTTCTGCTCAGTTTTAAAGGTTTCGTGTCATAGTTCGTGTCATTAGCCACATCAGCATCCAGAATCTGTTAATTAAATGAAAAGTTTCTGCACTGGTTCTGTAAACACAACCTGCTGATCTAGCAGCAGGATGTTTCTGAGTGCTTGAACTAGTCAAGCCATGTGAAGAGAGTAATACACAAGGACAGTGTGTTGGGTGATAATCACACAAACCTGACCTGACACATCCTGACCCCCCCACTGCCCCACCCTGCCAGTCAGAGGAGCACGGCACTGGTTGCTAAGCAACAGCCTCAGAAATGACTCTCACAAGGTGTTCGGGGTTAAACAGCAGCGGGGGGCTTCAGGCTGGACCAGCAGTGTGACACTCTTGTGCAAACACACACACTAACACTGAGCAAACATCTCTATTAAAGATATACAGGTGGGTCATTGCTATTATACATTACCAGATTAACTTAAAGTTTAAATTATAGTACAGCTAGAAACATGACTGTTTACATGATAGTAAACAAATGAACAGGACAGAAATAAAGTGCTACAGCTGTACAGTGAGAGACTGAGAGTTCAAATAAATCAAACATAAAAATGGAATGACAAACCAGCTAGTCATAAAACATCACTGAATTCATCAAGTCCAGCTCATACTCATGTTTGTGCTGTTGCTTTTCTTCTGCAAAATGATGCAACTTCCTGTTGGATGATGTCATTAAGGAACTAGCTTAAAAGAGACATTACCAAAACAGGCACAGGAAAACCTACAAATTATCTTTCTTGAAAAAGTTTTAATTCTCAGTTCTCAAGTGTTAATTACAGAAAGGACAAAATAAATGAACAAAAGGCCAGTTTTATTTTAATCATTATTTATTTGTATTATTTTTCTGCACTTTCATATACTGTGTAGTAGCAACGACCCGTCTATAGAAACATAACTGAACCAGAGCGGCCGCCTGCTGACACTGTTCAGAACCAATTCATCACTCCTGCACTTATATATTTGATGTCACACTTCCATCCCACCCACATGCAGAGCATTAAAGAAACTCATTAAGCGTGTGGAACATGTTGCATCAACACAAAACTCATGTACCACTCGCTCTGGCTCATCAGCACCGTTATCACTTTGTCAGCCAAACAAGCTAACTGCCAGTGCGGCCATGTTCTTTGTCTTCAGGTTAAGTGCTTTTACAGGTATATTGGGGATTCTTTTCCCCTTCACTAGAGACACTTTCCCCGAGTGTGAACTTAATTACTCTGTCAAAGAAGAGACTCATTAGCGCCTTGCTAGCACTCGTCCTCTCAGAGAAACATGGTGTCTCACTCATCCGGCTGGCTAACACTCAAACTCCTGACGACACGCTGTTTTCCATTTCACCAGCTTCTTTCTGCACACTTAAAAATCCACCAGAACATATACCACAGAACATATACCACAGAACATATACCACAGAACATATACCACAGAACATATACCACAGAACATATCTCACCAGTGGCATATGTTTACCGCACGCACAATATGATCTTGCATACTATATAGGGTGGGTAGGAATATGCAATCTGAGTGCAGCAGAATAAATATGTCTAAAACATATCTTTAAAGGTTTTTTTATCTTGTTTGTACTATAAAGACTTTCACAGGCACTCCAAACCAATCTGAGACACTAGACACACATTGACCCTGGATCCAGAAGGTACCGTAACCTGCATCAGCCCGACTTCATTTGAACTTCACACGCTTGCTTACACTTTACAGGAAAGGCCATGAGGGGACTCCGAGAAAACAATGAGATCAAAGTCAGAGTAAATGGAGTCTTTTCCTCCGCTGGATGAGTGTGAGAGTGGCGGTACTCACCACGGGCGTCTCCTCACATCATACAGGTCAATCTTGTTGGGTGCTCTCCACGGAGTAGCTGCAGAGAAGATTACAGCACAACAAGAGTGTGACTCTGAGAACTCGGGACACATTCACGTACTGTGCTAGTGTACAGCACACAGATACATGCTGGTGTCAGAAATCAACTATATTTTCAGTGTTCAAATTTACAATACACATAAAACGTGAGTGTATCTCATAGTTAAAAACAACAAAATAAATGATACAGTCTATTAAACAAAATTTGCCCTCTGGAGTTGATTTTCAGGCACGTCCTTTCTATCATCAAACAAAATGCCGTTCGTTCACTTTTAAGTGACTTTTTAAACTGTTTTCTAACACATTTAAATGTGTACTTACTATACGTGTGTAAGGAATATACATTTCTTTACATTTAAAACTTACACTTACAGCTTTACACTCATATCATGAATGATACTTCTAACTGTAAGAAATAACTAAAGTTTCTGAGAAATGCGAGTTGAGTTTTTCCAGGGAAGAGACATTTCACAAAGTTTCTTATTGAGGTGAAAACATCAGCTGAGAGTTATTCTGGGGTGCTGCTGTAAATACATCAGTCGTTCCTCACCCGGGTAGAATCTGGTGACACCGGTGGCACTTCCAAACACCTGCCAGCGCAGCGAGGGATCCTCACGAGTGTTCTCAATGAAAACTCTCTCCAGAGCCTGAGTCCAGTTCAGTTCATTCAGGATAGTGGGAGCTGTGGAGATAAACCAGATGATGAACACCAAAACCAAACACTGCAGACCTCACAGATCACAATGATATCAGTGTTAATTCAAAACAGAAGAATTTCCTGGTTGTCACTCAGAATTTCAGCATCTATAAACCTGTTTATTATGGCTGGTTATCCACAAAAGAACATCAAACAATACTGGCTCCTTGCAAAAAGTCTGCTTGTACTTTAAATTTATTTAACATTTCTCCTTTCTTACAGGAGCAAAGACTTATTATTGCAGTGAAGAACAACCACTGCAGAGTATTAACAGACAATAAAAAGGTTAATGTGATGCTAACACATGCTACGGGGAAACAGTCTTCAAGCAGCTGACAAATGTTCATATCCACACACAGTAAACAACAGATATCTCTGATAAGAGCTGAAGAGACACGCATCAGGAAGCCATAAATATGGAAATATTCATTGAAACACTCATGACTGTTTAAAGCGGTCGGACAGCAGCATTATTCCTGCAGTGTCCCAGGAGAGTATTCGGACATCAGCTGTGATCTTGAAGAAGGTTGTGATGGTG
Source organism: Chromobotia macracanthus (assembly GCA_036877525.1). Classification (NCBI taxonomy): domain Eukaryota; kingdom Metazoa; phylum Chordata; class Actinopteri; order Cypriniformes; family Botiidae; genus Chromobotia; species Chromobotia macracanthus. The sequence continues at coordinate 17,881,218 of JAZGTH010000001.1, forward strand.
TCACAGGACAGAGCAGCAGCTAGCGAGATTTTCATCTATGATTTTAACAGCCACAGGCCTTTAATTTAGCACAATAAAGCATGATTTGCTATTGCTAGGTTTGTTGTAGGTGGTACAGGATTAAAGGAGACATGCTGACATTCTAAAGAGTATTTTATTGAACAAAGTGTATACACCCCTGAGCAGGGAATGACATCATAAATATAGCTGCCTCATTGTTTTTGCAAGAAGAAAAGGTTGAATTTTCTAAAACTCCTCAGTTTTTACTAAGTACACTAGCAAGTAGACAACCTCAGAGCTTAGAGACACGGACTAAACAACACACAGAGCTAAATTCTGACTTCATGAGGTCTTTAAGTTTAGTGTTAAAGCTCATGAATTCATGCAGTTATTTCAGCAGGACAGAATACATTCTGCATAAAAATGAAAAGCCGCAGACTGGCTGAGATGTACAGACAACCTCCTGAGAAAACTGCTTTCAGACCAACTTCCAAAGTCATGTCAAACTCAAGTGAGCTTTAGACATAACCAAGCAAAAATTTGAAAACACACTGGATGAATGCATCTCAGCAGACAAGATGTTATGCAAGCGCTGGATTCTGTATGCTGCTTGAGAATGCAGCTTTCTCCGATTTCAGACATTGCCATAGTTAGCGTTTATTATTTGACTGACAGCTCTCTGCTAGCATCTTCCACTGCTGTCTCATGCAGTTTGACTCGGAGAGCGAGTGAAACTTTTGTAGCATGTGTGTGTTGCACTGTCTGTCTGCACCTGTGTTCTGCTTCTCTCTGCGACTGTCGTCTCAGCTCACCTCTCTGTGCTCCTGTACCGTCTCAGAGCGTTAGCATCTCTGCATCTTTACCGACCAGCATCTACCACCTGTATGACACTGATCTGTCACTGCCAGCCAATCAGCTTCCACCACGCCCCCTTCTCTGTTCCTTCATGTCACCCCCAGTAGCAGACAACCAGTAAATCCTCTAAATTCTTCCTCATAGCCACAACTCTCATTTGTAGCCCCAGATTCCAGCAACAGTAATTTTTAATAACCAACACACACACACACACACACACAGGTTCAGTCAGGTGTGTAAAGGGCAGCTGATTAGTGGAGAAACAGAGGAAATGGAAAGTGAAGCAAAAGTTGCTCACTGATTTAATGCTGCTCAGATAAAACCACTGAAAGTGCTTCAGTAACTTCACAGTTCTTGTCCACACCAGCGCTAAATAAACAATCATTACATATTTAGCCCCTGATGTTCTATCAGGCCCGGCCCGTGTCTGCTGACAGCTCATCAAATGAGAGGAGAAACAGTATCTGTGAGACTGACTGCAAGTGAATACATTCAGACACAGAACAACAGAACTGCCACTGGGAGAGAGAATCAGCGGAAATATCTGAGCACGATTAAACATAACAGTTTCCATGCCTTAATGATTCCCTAAATAATTAAACTACAAAACAAACACAACACTTTTTAAGTAACATATTTTAATTGCTTTAAATTTAAGTACCATTTACTACAACACAATTCAGTTCCAAATGTGTATCTTTAAAAAAATTGTTATCAATTAAAATAAAAATCTTTAATTATACACTAGTTTACATTCCACTCTGGAACATGATTTGATGTTTCATCTGGGAGAGAGTTCACTGATTAACATCAACACAGCGACTTATTAAAATGCTAGATAAAATCTAGCCAATCAGATTACAGCTTGTTGTTTTGAGAAAACCATTTTGCACACAAACCCTTGGTTGTGTACAATATTCAACAGTGTGCAATCAGGTGGACTGTAAATGGTTTGTGGGCGTGCTGGCTAGGTTACAAGTGACAGTTGTATAGTCCACTTGATTGAGGCAACGGCGTCAAGTGAAACGTCACGTAAGATCACCAAAAATATTCCATTTACAGCAATATCCACATTAACAAAGTCAACATCTGACAGGCGTGCGGCCACTAAACGCTGCTGATGGGAGTGTTATACAGCATACAGAGGCTTTGATTATACGCTGACATGAAATTCTGTAATCTATAAAAGCTCTGGCATGGATAAAGTTCTGCGTTTTACACTTCCACGTAAGCGCCTGGTGTTTAAGTGCATGAATGAGTGTGTCTTTGAGTCAAGGGTAAAATGACAGACAGCCGGACGCATTTTACAGCATTATCGGTCACACACAGGGGGGTATGCAGATTCAGTGACGACTGGACACACACACACACACATACAGGAAGGTTGTCTACGCAAAAACACAAGGACTGGACAGATAACAAAACAGGGCCAAACAAAGGCCCGACTGATTTATTTGCCCAGCATGCATCACGACTTTGCCCGGACAGCTGATAAAAAGAAAAATATACTTACAAAAAAATATACCACAAAAAATATACCACAATCCTGTGTGCTATGTAAGAGAATTGCTTCAAAACAGTTTTCTGATCTGATTCTGGTTTACTTCATAACTAAAACACTATTTTCACATCCACTGTAATACTTCAGTATTTAGTATGAAGTGAACTGGCATTCGTTTAAAGGGTTCAGAATGTTTTGCTGCTTTATAGACACATTTTGGTTTTCAAGAATGAGTCAAATTTAAATTAAGAATCAAAATGAGCTACATTGTTTGAACCAAAGCAGAGCTCCTTTGAAAAACATTAATCTCTGGAAACTAAAATGACAATACAAAAGTCAAACCATCTTTTGTTAACTAAAGCATGTCACCAACTTTAGTTTTGACTGCATATAAAATTCATCTTCCTCATTCTTTAAAAGGCGACCACAAAATCGCCCAAGAAATAAAAGACTGCTTGCGACGGGCAAGGCCTCAGAAATGTCGCCAGAAAATAGAAGGAAAAAATCTTTAATTAAAATGATACTGTAACCAATAAACAGCAGAAATATAATTTGTGAGTGTGCTGATAAAAAGAAAAATATACTTCCAGAAGAAATTTGTGGGTGGTGGCGTGGAGCTCATCCTTCAAAACAAATTTGTGTGTGTGTGAGACTTTAAAAGCTAATCCATCAGGCAGAATCCTCAGACACCTTTAAGAGCTGCAGTTTGGGCTAAACGTTTGGACCGTTATGGAGCAAACAGCCACATGATGAGCAGCCTGTGTTATGAGGCAGATTTATGATGTATGCTGTGGGCCCGCAGTGCTTCATATCAGGCCCTATCGCTCTTATAAGTCAGAGAAAGAGCTCCTGCAGGAGTCTGTGTGCTGGACGAGGCCCATTCAGTCTGATAGCATCAGTGATGGAGCAAAATCATATATAAATCATATATATAAGTCAAGATATTTTTAGCATATACACATTTGTGTTTATGTAAAACATGCACCCAAACACAAAGAGAATACACGTTTCTTTCTAAAATAACTGCTTCAAAACGCGCTTGAGTAATTCTGCAGTCAAAAAACAGTGTACATTTCTGTATATTGTATTTTAGGATTATTTAACAAAATAATGTAAAACATTTTTTAATTTGTTTAAGAATTTAATGATTGTGGAGCTATCCAACATGTCTCCTGGAAGTGCTTTTAAACTACTTCCTTTCTGAAGTAGTTACACAAACTGCAGCCCTCGGTGGGCTGATAGCTCTCATAATTCTTGTAAACACTTGCAAATTCATCACAAATGTCTTGTTTCATTTTCAATAACATGTTCATAGAACATTTTTCATTACGAAATGAATGAGACAAGCTCTCTCTGGTTCTTCCATCCCTGCACAATGAAACTCCCCACTGAAACTGAACTACAAGCCCATGTCACATTCAGGACTGACTAGAGCAGGTCCGAGACAGTCACACATCTGCTATCAGTGTCAGCAGCCCACACCTGTCAGAGTGAAGGAACATATGTCATAACAAACACACTGACCTCAGGTGACAGAACGCACGCTGGAATCCAACAGCGACATCCAGAAGAGAAATGGACCTTCACTTCACTACAGTGTGCTCTCAGCTTTTAAAGATACAGTACAAACCCGAGTGGCATCCGCCCAACCAGCAATAATGTAACATCATTCTGTTCTACATCCACCCACAATACTAATCTGTTCTATGGTACACAGGACCAGCCATACCAAATCTAAACATGTTTAAAGCGTGTCAAATACTTTTATTTGATATTTTAAAGTTTAAATTTAAAGATTTTACAAACTTTGACTTTTTACATTTAAAATAATTGTTTGTTAATAATGAATGGCTAATATTTCCCACAATCCTGTGTGCTATGTAAGAGAATTGCTTCAAAACAGTTTTCTGATCTGATTCTGGTTTACTTCATAACTAAAACACTATTTTCACATCCACTGTAATACTTCAGTATTTAGTATGAAGTGAACTGGCATTCGTTTAAAGGGTTCAGAATGTTTTGCTGCTTTATAGACACATTTTGGTTTTCAAGAATGAGTCAAATTTAAATTAAGAATCAAAATGAGCTACATTGTTTGAACCAAAGCAGAGCTCCTTTGAAAAACATTAATCTCTGGAAACTAAAATGACAATACAAAAGTCAAACCATCTTTTGTTAACTAAAGCATGTCACCAACTTTAGTTTTGACTGCATATAAAATTCATCTTCCTCATTCTTTAAAAGGCGACCACAAAATCACCCAAGAAATAAAAGACTGCTTGCGACGGGCAAGGCCTCAGAAATGTCGCCAGAAAATAGAAGGAAAAAATCTTTAATTAAAATGATACTGTAACCAATAAACAGCAGAAATATAATTTGTGAGTGTGCTGGTGAATGAAGGAAGGCGTTGACTGTGTTTGGGTTTTTAATTAGTGTGTCGAAGGCTGATAGTGCCCCTTCACTGAGCAGAGAGAGCGTGAGGAGCACGGAGGAGCCCGAGGAGAAAGAACCTCAAATCTACTGTTTATATAATTCCCAGCTCTAATTGTAGAGTCACATCTCAAAGGGAGTTCGGTTATATCGCACTTTCAGCAAAAGCAGAGAATATGAAATGTGTGTTCGCCTGTCATGATGGGTAACGTTCTTTTAATGCTAGAGTCAAGTTTTAGTTACCAAGCAATCAAAGTAAATGAAGACTGTATACAAAATGACATTTAAGGTCATTTTCTATTCTCTGTAGGTCTCAACACTCAAGACTGTTCTGTCTTTTATGATGCATTCATAATCACTTATAGTACATTTTAAAATTGTATGTCAACATCCAGAGGAAGCATGCAGCACGACACAGAGCAGCAAACTTTCACTCACTTTCACTCAATAAAGCTTCCTGCTTTATTTTCCGGCAGTTTGACAGGACAGACGGTCAGTGTCCGCAGGAAGTGCTAATCCCGTCATTCTGACAAATAAGAGCTGCTTTTCCTCATTCTTCATCCACACACACAATTAATCTTTCAATTCTACTCTAATAACCACCATTTCCATCATTATCCTCAGAAACAATAGAGGCCAGAAAACAGAAGCTGGGATGAAGACGCTCTCTTACTGCAGGGATTTAAAGTTTGCTGAGAATAATAACAAACTGACGTGATCTGTATTAGCATACGCGTCAGGGCTAAACCAGACGTTTCTCTGTCAAGTGTACTAATCTTCTAAAGTTGACGGTATGATAGTCACCGTCACTGGAGGCCGTGTGATTAAAGGAGAGGACTGACCAATAAAAATGTATTGACACTGAAAAGCATTGAAAATCATGCATTTGTCATGCGATAAACAGATATAGCTGAAATATACATTCTCAACTATATCTCGAACTGTTCTCACATGCCAAAGTTACAATCAAATGGAGAGACAAGTGAGACTTAAAAAGCCTCTAGTAATCTCAACAGTGTCTCCTCTAGAGTTTCAGAAGATATTGCAAACATTGTCTCAAACTGTGCTCAGATTTACCAAGATATCAGTGTATGCAATAAAGTCTTGAGATTTCAATATGAACTCATCAAAGTTTTCCAAGACCACATTTTCTGTTATGAGTTATGATTCACCTTAACAATGCAGCTGTGACCTTCTACTGTATTACAACAATATTCCAATTTGTCTCTGTATTCAAATATATATTCTCTATATTTGTCTCTATATTCAAACATATATTCTCAATATTTGTCTCTATATTCAAATATATATTCTTTATATTTGTCTCTATATTCAAACATATATTCTCTATATTTGTCTCTATATTCAAACATATATTCTCTATATTTGTCTCCATATTCAGATCTTCTAAAGAACTTTGGCAGAAACATCTGTGATAAAATCGACACTAACAAAACATAGCTGTGCTACAGAAGATCAGCACAAACTGCCTCTGGGTTGTAGTGGTCAGTGGGCCTTCATTTGCAGACAGACTGAATCTGAGTGTTTGTTTTTATGTCTCCTAACACCATCACCCATCTCTTCCTCTGAGTATCGCCCAGCCCACCTCACACATCTCACAGTGTCCATTTCCTAACAGCCTTCAGTAATTAGCTGAAAACTGTGTGACCTGCGCTAATTAGAAAGTTTGCAGACTTGGCAGCAGAATTCAGTGCTGGGATAATGAATCATAAAATGCTTCATTACAGGCGAGTGTGGAAACGTTCTCCAACTCAATAACTGCCCAAGCAGGCCTGACAGAACCACCAAAGCTGGGCTTACACAAACGCTGACACATTTAGAGCCTGGAAAAACATAATCACAAAAAAATGTACAGTCGGAGCAGCTGCTATTATGAGAGTTTCTGTTTTGGTCTTCTACATCTCACTGGTCTGCTTACAAAAGCGCTACACAACATGAGCATGTTACACCCACACTGAATACAGCACACACTCCAGACACTCAAGTGTTTGACTTCAAGTAATTTTAAGACTTAAGACGGAGAGAAATAAGAGACATAAAACCACCACAGGTTACTGCAGACCACTCAGAACTGCCTAGCAACCACACAGGCAGTGATAAAACCACTCATAACAGGTTAAAAACCACCTAGCAATGCCCTAGCAACCATCTGAAACACCATAGAAACTGCATAGAAATGTGCCAAAAAACACGCAGACGATGCTATCTACTGTATGGCAATGCCATGGCAACCATGCACCACTCTCTAGAACTGAGCCAGTGAGTTTTACACGGGCAAGCCCGACTCATATTTTCTTCAGAAATCACAAAAATGTAGTTTAAAATGTCTCTCATTAGCATGTTTTGTGCTTTCTTTCATAACATATCGATCTGGCATTTGGAGTCAATCTGGCTCTCATACTGAAGGAGCTCATGCACTGGGAAATGTTACCAGGGTTTTAAAGAAAAGCAGCCCATGATTCAGCTGTACAAGATTTTCACTGGACATTTTCAGAGTGCTCAGCTTTAGTCAGCACAGCTTAAAATGAGAGGAAACAAAAACAACGACTCTCATGAGGAAGGTTTGTCTATAAGTTCAAACAAACCTAAGTGCCACACAGCTTGTGATTATTATACACTGGTAAAAGTGAAGCAGCTATTTCCACTCGATCTACTCAAACAGAATCAGATTCAGTCCTACTGAATAACATGGTCAGCTGGAATAAGAGCATGTCAACAGTGGTTCTCAACAGGTGCTCACCAGTTGGTGTGTGGACAACACAGCTCTACAGTATCCTGCAACAGATTGATCTGAAGCTATGATTGAAGACTATGAATATGTAAAATGAAGATCAAATGAAATACATTTGAAATACATGCTACTTTAAATACGAATTTAAAACGGGTTGAGAGCCACTGTGCACTTAAGAAACATTTTAAGTAATCGTTACATCAGTTTGTGTGCTGCATTAGAGTGTTTCTTCAGTACTCACAGCCTTTGTAGATGTCTGTGGGGATCTGTACAGCTGTGTATGAATAATTGACTTTATTTTTAAAGTTGAGATCATCCACAAACTCCAGAGAGAGAGAGTTCGGGTTTTCCAGGAGGTTTTCCCCATCATCGCCATCCGACTGCAAGAGAAGACACAGAGACATCACACACGTGTGCATCAGTGTTGAATTAGACAAACACTAATGACACACACATGACGGTAATCCTGCCTCCACAGTTGAGAAGTTGGCATTTCTTGTTAGCAAAAGCTGCAATACGTCACCAGTCTATTCAAGCCCAACACAATACAACAGCAGGTATCAGAGCGGCTGCAAAGAGCTGAAAATCAATTAGCGTCAGTGATGGCGATCGCTTCCCTCTCAAGCCCCTCAGACGATTAACCCTGTCAATAACTCAACACAAGAGCTGCTCATTAGCATTTTAATACCTCAAAAAAATCAAAAACTCTGGCTCTAAAGAAACTTCAATGACTGTAAGCAAGAAGAAAGACTACAAATAAATAGAATAGTTTAATTGCCAGGATTTTAATGAATACTCCATTTTAACGCCACACTAGAGCATCTTTAGCATGAATTATCTATAAACACAATCATACAACATATCATGCGTGTTCATCGTTTATAAATAACTGAATTCTCTTTATATTCTCTGTCACACCTGCAGAGATTGCGATTTGCCAGCTCACGCTACTCTGCATGTGTTTTTTGTGAAGGTGAGCCGCTGCATAGCGCAAGCGTTCTCCGTTCAATCCCACAATACACCTCGAGAGCGTGACACGCCACTTCTGTACAATGTATGTAAATATAATGAATATAAAACGATTGCTCACCTTCGGTAAATGCGCCAGTGTATCTTAACCAACACAATCAATGGCGATTGTCTCATGGCAATCTGTAGCTGTTTTACATTTTAGCGATGTGATGGCTAATTTGAAGGAATTCGTATGATCTCATTTGTGCGTTTTTGTACAACCTGCTTTTGTCCCAGTAATGGTTAGGTTAGAAATGGGGTTATGGGTAGAACTTCAGTCACATTTTCCCTGCGATTAGGTTGATATTAACTTTAAACAAATACTGAGATATTAAAATAAGCACAAACCATAAACGGACGCAACACACTGATAACAAACTTTGTTGTGCTTTGGAAGACAAAACATCACCGCACACACAATTAAACTCCATTTTCTGCTTGTTTAGACACGTTTCAGGCAACTGGTTTGGAAATGTCGTGTTTGAGGGTTGATCTTTATTTGTTTATTCTTCCACCTGACTGTCCTTCATTCAAGTGTTTCATACCGTCAGCCGAGCCGCTCATAATTATCCAAGACAGCTTCTAATTAGCAGCTCAGAATCCACACAGCACACACTGACTGCTTCATCCACACGCCACCTGTTTAACTCCAGTCATTGCCTTTTGTCAGTTTATCACCAAGTTTAATTCAAGGTTGAGAGAGCCAAAAATGACATTTTGAGGACACTTTCAACTGCACTTTTATCTTTCAAGAGTTTACATTAATCACAGAAAATGTTCTCATGACCTCCACTTTTTGGCTTTCTGATTCTGTATGTGCACATAATGACTTTTACAAACAGAACATAACAGACTCGTTCTGTTTTCTACAGGTCTGCACCAAGTAACAGCTATCAGTTTTTACTGAACATAAAAACAGAGGAAACACAGAGAGACAATAAAAATCTTTACTGATATTACTGCAAGTTTATTGATCTCGCAGGAAATGGAAGGTCAAGTTGAGAGCATTGCATTGTGGGATACATTATTCCAAAAAAGCAGAGTGCTTTTCCAAAAATAAACACCCAATACTAAACAGCTTTGTATTAAACTCTCTGCTAACTGTCTTCAGAGAATGTCGTACCTGAACTATTAGTAGCCACTAATAAGCATAATATGTTTTCTTATAAAGTAAGCTAGTTCATAAACTACAAAACAAGTCACATTAAAAGTCAGATTACTTCAAGACTGTGTCAAAGTCCAAATAAATGCTGTGTCATCTACTCATTTGCATTTGTTTGCATGTAATTGATATTTCCAGTATTCAATATTTGTACTGATGTCAGATCTCGGTCTAATAGTCATCTGTTAGATATACATCAGTGGATCTGACAGCTGTCATCCTGCAGACAGATGTGCAGGTTTTAATGTAAACAACAACATTGTGTTTTTGGACCAATGGAAACGCAATCAATTAAAGATGAAACCATTTTACCATCTGGATTATGATCATGTGTTGTGAATTTTAATTTCAAAATGTATTTTCTGCAGTCTGAGGAGCTTTACATATTGGTTATAGACTTATAAAACTTTAACTAACTTATAAACTTATTTTTGCTTTGTTTACACAAACATTTACAAAGTTTGCAAGGCTTACAATGTTCAAATATACAATATAACAGAGTTTTTGGGAGTGTATGTGAAGACTACATCTGTTCTAGAAAGTTAAATTAAATTTATACAGTAACACGTGTTACTGAGAAAGACAATAGAACCTGCTGGTACTAAGACATATGAGTGTGGACAGTTATTCAGTCTAAGGTGAGGCTCAAAGCCAAGCCCTGTCTGAGGTCATGTGAATGCATGTTTGTAATTGAGCGCACAAGGAACTCAACCTCACAGCCCCTCTGACCTCAAGTTTCCTCCGCTGATAGGGAGCAGGGTGGAGGTCAGGGGGCATCTGAGGGCCTGCTATCCTCTTGGCTTCTGTAATGATGAGTGATGCCCCCCAATTAGAGTCTCTGACAGCCCCTAAAGCTCTGATCATTAATCACACACCCGCCGCACCTCTACCTCACAAAATCACAGTCTGATTTATGACTTCTCATCCTCTGTGATTCCATCACACACTCATGGTGTCTCCATCACTGCTCCACTCGTCCTGTCTGACTGACTGCTCATATAGCAGCGACTTTCTCCACCCTGAGAAATCAGTCAGCAGGTGTCAGAGAGAAGAGGCTGTGACCTTCTCACAGAATCAACAACCTGATCATGAAGGTATGATGCTTGAAAACACAGTGACATGTATTTTTATTTATATTACTTATATTATTATTAATACTATTTTTCAGAGGAAAATTGTATAACTCAAAGGTTGCTTTGTCATGGCTCAGGAGATTTCTCAGCTGTTATCAGCTGTTATCATTGCTGTTCAGAAGAAGGTGATATAATGGTCATATCATGAATCATTTAAATAGTTGCTTAAAGTTTAAAAATAGAATGTTTTCTGTCCTTCGACAAATTGTGTTTGTGAAATAATTCTCACGTACTGCCACAATCTGTTTTGTTCTCTTGTGTTCTCTAGATTCTAAAATTGGCTTGTCCAAATCTGAACGTTCTGAACACTTGTGTTCTTCATATGACGCTCCATTAGAAACAAAAGATCTTATGAATATTTCCCACAGTTTTCCTGTTTTCCACAGTGTTTCCCACAAGACAGTGTTGAGCTGCAGATATGACAGTATCATCAAGTCTATATGACTCATGTGTTATATTCCACATCAGTCAAACAATAGCTTTGTGTAAGAAACAGGCAGACATTTAAGTTCCCCTCCACTGAATCACACAAATCACGCCAACCCTCAATAAAAACCCTCAATAAAAAGAGTACTGCAGGCTGTCCAGATGTCTAATGACAAACATGATCGAGTTTATGTAGTGGTCTCACTACAGTTCACTTTAAGATTAGGAGGAAAACATTTCCATGGCATTGATAAGACGTGTGATCTAAAAACAAGCCGGGTGAAACCCATGAGATAAACAATGTTTCTGATCACAGCTGGAATTCAAAAATTATCTGCAATATCACAAAAAAAATCAACTTACGTAATCCGAGTCAGCTTTGGAGTCGTAGTACTGGATGTCGTTTTCCTAAAATGAAAGAAAGACAGAAACATTAATGACATGGAAGTAAACAAATCAAATTCTGTTCATAATTTCACCTTGAGAACATTCAGTCCTCACGAATAACCTTTCGTTGCTGTCACTTTGATTTGATTCACCTGCCTTTTGTTTCACAGTTTATGTAGCAGAAAAAGACACTTATTAGCTCATTTGTTTGCTGACAAAATGAAAGAATAACGACATTAAGACCCAGTCCTAAGGGTGCTGTCATGAGATGTTAGTTTTCTTCCATTCTGATGTTGTCTGCTGTGGTTTTGTTTGCATCGCAGAGTCTGTCTTCTGTTTTTGATGGCTGAATTAGGGATTTGTTGGCGTTACATAAAATCGCATTTTGATATTTTGGCAAGTGACTGCTTAGGGATAAATTACAAATCTGTTCATGAAGCATAAAGATTGTGCCCTGAGCTCTGTTAAATGAGGGTATCCACTGAGACAACATGCCCCGTCCTTTCACCTGCTTGCATGTTGGAAAATGCCAACCTGTCCGCTGTGAAATGAAGATCATCACCAGAGTATTCTTCACATTAATGTCAAGACTTTATTTGATCACAAAGGCTGTATTGAGAACTTCAGGTAATTATACACATTTTCTCTGTTGCAGATATATTGTGTCAATATATGATCAGGAAATTTTAGATAATTTCTCTCATGTTCATCAGGTTTTTTAATAGCTGGCAACACCAGAATAAAAACAAAATGGCTACTGGATTTAATAATGTTTGAAAAACACAATTATTTTGTCAACCCTGTCTCATGTCAACTCTGTCAGATTTCCTGTTAGTCTGTGGTGACGGTTCAATAGATGAAGATGACAAGTTCTCCGTTTATTAATTAAACATGAATGCTGGAATATAAATATTCATAACAAATATTTGACAGCACACATTATTTTTATATTTGGTAATAAATTAATCCAAAATAATTTCTTTCTACATAAACATTTATTATCGCCTGTATTGTCTCTCAGTTGTTTCTGGAAAAGCAGAACCCAATTAAAATCTGTATTTTATTTTACTGTGTGAGTGTAAGAGCATTTGTGATGCGTTGTGTTTTATGCCATTTTAGGTTGAAATATGTATTTAATATCTAGTACAAACATTTCCTCATAAACCTGTTGATGTTTTACACTACTGACTAAAACAATCTCACAAGGAGACTAATATTGGAACGCTATAAAGCAGCGTGTTTGAATTTCCTCCAGAATATGAGACAAAGGCGTGATGGAACAACTCAAAATAGATCAGCCGATCTTCCCAAGAAACATTCTGATGGTAATTTGTCATATTTAAGAGACGCATCTAAAGCACCAGAAGATCCAAATGAGCAGAAATGAGCAGAATTGAGCAATGTTTTGGCCGTGAATGCTGTTGTTTGGAATCTGATTCTGCAGGATAAACAGCAGTGTGGTGGAGTGTCTCTCAGTGGAGAGGAAGTGATGTCATGCTGTATGACTGATTGTTGTGTAGGACTGTTTAAACTGGTTTAGAGCAGAACATTCATCTCTGTTAATGCCAGCACGCTCACACACAGAGACCCTGCAGTCTGATGTCTCAGGGGGGTCGCGTCTCCTCCCTCTCTCCACCTCCTCATTCTGCACTTCCTGTTCACGAGAGGATGCCATCTCAAGGGGAAAACACGGCTGCTTTTCACTGCCATATTCCCTCTAAATATGTGTGTGCATTTTCCTCCAACACTGAAGCTTGTACAGAAATAAATATGAACATCCTGCTCTTACTGGATCTGTAGTTATGATATACAGGACATACACTGTATGCAGTTCTTATACTGTACCCAGTCGAACTAAAACATTTGCCAAAGTATGCAGTCCACAGTAACGAGGGTACATGTGCTGCATACTACAGAAACAGTGCAAGCAGTATGGTATTCTGAAAACAGTGTTTCTCTCATTCTCTCCATGCTCATTCAGTTCTCCTGTCTCTCTAGCATCAATCCAAACTAACCAGATGCCAGTGTCACCATGACAACAGCAGCGTCTGAGCTGGTAACGAGGGAACAACGGTCAAAACTGCTGACAAATCTACACAATTCTGCAACTCACAAAAGCGTACCCACAAAAACACACAAGTGGCCATGTTCTCCTGGGACTGTCTGAGCAAGGAAAAAGATGGAGACAGAAACAGAGTGAGAGAGTTCAATTCCTTCTAATAAAAAAGGCAGACAATCGTGAACAATGCCACCCCTCTCTTCTTGAATCTCTCTTTTGGCCCCTCTGAGATTCTCTGGACAGACAGAAACACATCCGCCATCTAAAGCTTTTTCCCAATAACCCCAAAAGCACGACAACACACCTCAATGTATGATATGACCCTTTTCTATTACACACAGCTGAAAGTGTCAGATTGTAAACATTCTACTGGACACTGAATTCACTTGCATCTCAATGAATAAATTAATAAATATTAATATCAGTATTATGATTGGACACAGTAATGTCTTCAGAAAGGTGACATCTAGACTTCTGCTCAAGGACAGCAATACAATCTGCTTATTTTATACAAGAATTTAAAGCTGATATGTCTACAAATATCTATAATATATTATTTAATATTTAATACTTTAATATAGTAAGAAAATCATAGTAACAGGATTGACTGTTTTAAATAGTCTGACAAACCTAAATGTAAAGTGATAAAGAGAGAGGAGACGCTGGAGAGGTTGAAAACAAGGAAAAATTTTGTTGCCATTTGGAAATGAATGTTAATAATCACACATGATAAACGAGTGTGTCACCGGTTCACTGTGGAAGCCTGTCACACACGTGACAAGGGTTTAACTGAACGACCCTCCTGCAGTGCAGAGGTCACATGATCTGAGACCAGCCAAGACAGAAGGTGTAATGAACAAACAACAGAAAGAGAAGAAGAGTAAGAGATAATGAAAGTGAGGCAAACAGAATGAGAAGAGAGAGACAGAGCAATGATAACTAAAGAAAAGTGACTGATGGATACTGTTTGTGTGTGGACGGCAGCAGAAGGCTATTAATAGAAGTGCTCTGCAGAGACAATTTCTGTGTGCGTCTCTGGAGAAGATGTGTGTGTGTGTGTGTGTGTGTGTGAACTCTGAACATTTAAACTGGGATTTTCAGTGCAGCAGATAAGCACAAGCACCCTCACACACACTGGCCGTACACACCTGTCTCACACTCACAGTGTACTGTAGCCAGCTAGCATAAGTGTGGCTCCTCTATCCCTAGCAAAGAAACTATGATGGTATTACAATGTTTTTGTGGACAGGAACCATGGTTATACCATAGTACAGTATGTATACATGATAATAAATTTAGCACACATTGTGGTTACCATGGTAAACGTTGGGAAGCATCATGACCTCTACATGACCCATATGTTAATTTCTTTACAAATATATCAGCCATGAAGTCAGACTCTGTATTCAGCTCACTACTGTACTCTTTGTGAAGTATATGCAGTATAACTGTAGTAAATTTGCCCTTTTGAACTACACGCCCGTGTGCTCCTGACCGCCCTGCAGACACACGCTGTTTTCTGAGTCTGTTTAATGTTTACATTACAGAGTGTGTGCTGAATAATAACGAATAATAATAAAAATCTCAATTAAAGCACAGAGAGACCACAGGGACAGACACTCCTGTGCTGCTGCTGTCTGATAACTATATCTGATAACTGAGCGCCCACCCACAGAGACAAACTTCATGGATGAGAAACAAAACCCCATAAACCCTCAGTCCCCATCAGTACCCATAAACCCTCATAAAACTGTTTCCTGTGGGATCTTATCTCAGGGAATGTCATATATATTGGGCCTATCAATTTGTTGTTTTGTAATTTTCAGTTGCTCGTGAATACTGCTTACTCGACTGTAAAAATAATTTTTATTGAGACTCACAAAGAACAATTTCTGGCCAATGAAATATTTTGGAGAAGAAACAAAGATAAGAAAAGATACAGAAAGTTACATGACTTTCCATAAATTTTCCCCCAACTTTTAGCCAGCAGGCTACTGGCAGTCAACTTTTCTGCTGTTGCTATAGAAACAGTCACCTTTGTTCTTCATAATAATGTTGATTTGTCTTTTCAGGAGCATTTGCTCTCATTTTTCCTCTGTGTTTTGTCCTTCTTGTGTTTTGTATGTTTTATCTGTCTTTAAGCAGAGGGATCATACAGATGTTTCTGTGAAACACACAGACTGGCTTAGAGACTGCTGGTCTGTTACTGACACAAGCTGGTTATTGTTTCAGGACTAGTCTGGTCTTCTTTAAAACCAGCACAGCTGTAGCTGTAGTCGCTAGCTTCTCAGCAGGACAAAAACAGTTTGGCTCCTAACAAATGATACAAGCCCACCCAGCTAATCATCAATAAATCAGTATTAACACACCTTCACCATCCCTCAACTGTACTTCTGAACAGTGAAATCATTTCATCATCTCCATGCACACACATTTAAACCCTTTCATGACGTCCCCAAACAATCTGATATTTAAATTACAAACGATCTGTGTGTTATCCATGGCCATATCTCCTACAGACACACACCAAGATACTTTATAATTACAGTACAAACACACAGATGTTGTACTCCTCTGATCTGATATTTAAATTCAATGAATTCATGAAAATTCACAAAAATTTACAAAACGGTTTTACAAAAAAGTTTTTACTTCCATAACATGACAAATGAACAGGATAATCCATTGGAAGTGGAAAAGCACTATTAGCCACCAGGAAGTGATTGAATTGTTATAAACGGCATTACATACGGTAATGTACATCTGGGAAATCATTCACAAGAAGATAAATATGTCCTGGGTCCAAATTAAACACATTATTACTTGTATTATTTTTTATTATTTCTATTATTAGGCAAAGTTAGTAATTTGTCAGCGTTATCATTTGTGTCAAACACTATATGTTTTAGTGTCAATCTTTTATTATCTCTTCCTTTGTCTCATTACCTGCTTTTCGCACATTTTCTTTTCTTCTAATTTTTCTTCTTTTGTTGTTTTCTTTGTCGTCAGATCACTGGAGCTGCAGGCAGCACGATCACACTGAATATTTCAGTCCTCCGATAAGCCAAGGAGATGCTGTCCTGTGGCATTGTGGGTAATACGGTTCTCTATTGTTCTCTGAAAGGGTTCCTCTGAGGAGTCTGTGTCTGGCACCAGATAAAAATCATAACACTACGTCTGATAAAATGGAGCGATTCATAGCAACACACACACACACAGACACACACACGGCTTTGAGGTTGGATGCTGAGTGGTTACTTACTAGCATTTAGGGTCTTTGAATGCGCATCACATCTCTCCTTTAATTGGGATATTTTTTTGTTTTCAGGTGTCATTCCGGTGTAAACAGTTTGTGTTACTCACCAAAGTTCAATATTATTGTTTGGAGTTTAGTCAAATCTTGAACAACAGAAATAATAAATGCTGCCTTAGTAAACCTCACCTGAAATAAACACCACTGATACATTCTGTGTGAAGGAAACTAGAAAAGGATCTCTCGTCTCATCCTCCTCTATTTCTGCACCATCCTATCTTACATTTGTTCCTTTTTTCCCCTCTCTCTGTCCTTATTTTAAAATCTTTTTTAAATGAGCGCTTTTCCACGAGAGCTGAAGAGCCGCTGGCCCTCTCCAGGGCCGCCCTAAGAGCGGCCAATCAACAATCAGCGCCCGCCGTGATAACCCTGTTATTTGAGACCCTGTAATCATTTCCATCAAAACGCAGCAATGTCCATAAATTCAGCAGACAACATCCAAATCACAGGCAGGCTTTTAGAGAGCAGCAAGTCAAGGACAGAGAGAGAGAGAGAGAGAGAGAGAGAGAGAGATAAAGTGTGGCCAAATCAGGCCAGACACAGATGATGTACTATCGGCCACTTAACAGACAAACACACCAACCAGAACATACCCACAATGCAAATGGGCTGTTAATATTTCCCAGGCTTATCATTTAGAATTGAAAAGTAGGATGGTGCTTAAAATGTCTGACAGTATCAAAGGGATGTAACTGTTATCTGTCATACAAACACAAACATATTTATGTATATTTTCTCTTGAGTGCTGTCTGTTTTTATACCATCTACCAACAAGAGCCAAGAAAAGCAATTTTTAAATGATCTCACACCAAATACAACATTTATACATACATATATTTAGACATAAGAAATGTAGACCAATTATGTTTCATTAGCAGTCATTTACGTTTTTTTCTCTATATTCAGACTCTTTTGTGTGCCAAAAAAGGAAGAGTGAGAAAATTGTTGTTTTATTTGGCTCAGTGTGAACTCTGCAGGATGATAAACAAAAGAAAACAGCGTGAAGTATGTGAGAAAGTCTCTATTTTTCCACCTGATAAACAATGTTCTTCTGCAAACGTAAGCAAGAGAACTCCTCAAGACTTCCTCCTTTAATACAATGGCTTACACTGAACTTTCAAACATGCGTTAAATTATTGCAGTACTTGAATCGATGCTGCATCAGCTAACTAACTAGCTGTGAAATAAACTACTGATTGTTTCCCAAAGATGTCACGCTAAAAGAAGCAGATGACCAACATGTGGCAATTTCCTTTATTTAAATCTGTGAGTATCAATTTTGAGAGAAATTATTCTTTTAAACAGTGCTACATATGAAGGCAAACTTACATTTAAGAAAAATATTACTGACTGTGTTTAAAATGAAACCTACAGTGTATATTCTGTACACTGCTTACTATTGTCATGCAGTGTGTGGAAAGTACACAGGATTTAACTCTTAAACAGTAATGTGTGATATCACCTCCATGTTAAAATGTCAACCTAAATTTGAGCCCATTTACATTCTTAATGCATGTTATTACTGTACACAAATCACAGAAAAATGTTACTTGAAAACATACAAAATGAGTCAGATTGCAAGATTACAATTAAAAACTGTTTCTGAAGTTTCTGAAAGTCATTTGCCCTGCTTGTAAACTGACCATTTCAGGAAATGAAGAGTTAGTATTAGCAAAAATAAAAATTGTGTTTTAATTTAAAATTCTTAAACTCCACTTAAACTCTTAAATAATCCACTTATTTCTTCAATTTCTAAAGTGTTGTCTGATTCTAACCCAATCTAACCCCACACCTTTTCACTTCACTACCTTTGTTCATGCATAGACACACACACAACAGAGAGAGCGAGAGAGACAGAGAGAGAGAGCCCTTCATGGGTTTAGTGTGTGATGAGATGGGCTGTTGTCTTCTGGAGCATGGAGAGCTGGATTTGGGGAGGTATTGATCTGAATCTGGGTGGTATGAAGAAATCAATGCAGGAGATTTAGACACAGGGAGCACCTTCGCCCCACAGCGGTCCTTCATTCTCTTCTGCGGGGGACTGCTCAGCTGCGAGAACAGCCGTAAACTCCTCGCAGTCTGGGAAATTTGATCCGATTTATATAGAGCGTGCAATCATTTACAATTATGCTCTTGTGGATGCTTTCTTACTAACATGACTCTGGAGAAGGTTCACGCAGGTGTAAGTGGCAGTTTCTAAAGCTGACAGTGAGGGACACAAATCAGGTAATAAGATGAGACCTCAGGTGCCAGAACAACTGCATGACAATTGAAAACATGATGCAATGAGTTGTTATTCCAGAGTGACACAAAAAAACATTTTCAGTTGTTCTACTTTATGCAGCATGCAGCAAAACAAACGTCTCATCAACAACCTCTTTATAAGGATGATAAATATGCTGTAGGACTCTTTGTAGATCCAAAAAGTTTTTAAACTAATCAAAAACTAGATTTCTAAAAAACAGAAACCTGTACAGAAGCACTTATCACATTGCTGGACTGTTGTGAGTGGCTGCTTCCTGCTTCAGGAAGAGCCCATCCCTCTAGGATATTGCGGTCTACAGATCTAGAATATTTCTTTTCGTCATTTTTCATTCGAGAAGCAAAAATCCAAGTCTAATTGCTTGTTAAAGTAACAGCACACCTGTTCTCATCTACAGTGAGTTCTTTCTGATTTCTCCGACTTTGAGCTAAACTCTGTTTGCAGTAAGTAATTCTTCTGTGTGAAGAACTCTGATGGATCCCGGTGAGAAGCGTCTGAATGTTCTGCAAGACTCTGTCATGCAGCAGAAGGAGAGCAGAGGAGGCTGAGAGATGAGCAGCTGGAGTCCTACCTGGAGGAGAGACTCTCCAGTAAATTACACTGACAACTCCAATCAGAATGCTAAAATTACAAACACTGAAGGGTCACCAAGGCAACGACTGGAGGCAGAGAGTAAAGCAGCCCCAAGTGTGTGTGTGTGTGTGTGTGTGTGTGTGTGTGTGTGTACACTTCAAGCACACATCAAGCTTAAGTGGAATGTATTAAATTTATTTCATACAGACAAAGAGACTTTCATACTCTCATACTGTATTACGTCACCATACAGACATTACTTTACAGTCAGGATGATTTTCACATGTACTGAACAGTGAGGAACTCTGGGACATTTGTTAGAAAACAGCACAAACAATAGTAAACAAAAATGCTGAACGAGAAATGTTCAGAATGCCATACTAGCATACTACACATACTATTTCTGCAGTATGCATACAATGAACAGTGTAAATTCTGTATGCATGAAGTCCCCAACATTTGACAAAGGCTTCATATACAACCAGACTATGATCTTTCATCTCTCATCTGCATCTTTTCTTCTCTTTCACCAGACTACAATGTGTACCATACTTCACAACTGAATGACTTTGTTTACGTATGCAGTGAGCTGTACACTGGAATTTTATTCTACGTCATCCCTTGACATATTTCCCACAGTGTGCTCAGGTACACCTGTGTCCTGTCACTGACCCCCACTGGCTCGGAGTAGAACTGCAGCTGGGGCGAACAGTGCCCTCCAGCCCCATCTCTGGCACAATAAAAACTGTTTGAGATAATTGGCTCTTGAAAGGGGAACGAGAGAGCTGCTCTCTCTGCCCATCTCTTCTAAGTGGCTGAGGTCCATTAGCCATTGAATACATTACTGGCTGTAGAGAGCCATCTTTAAGACCTTTAATCAAGCTAAAAGTAGGGATATATAAAAACAACGTTCCTTCTGGACCTCTTTCATTTTACCTCATTCTTGGGTGTATAGCTGGGCATGTAGCTTTTATTCTTTTCAACATATTCTCTATTTTTATGCCATAAAGTACTGTGATTAAATACTATGATAAATAGTGTTTTTAGAATCGCCTTCCTGATTTGAAGTTGGATCAAGCAGCTATCTGAATCATCAGAAGGTGTGTCACTTTTAAGTTTCAGTAACAAACGATCACAACAGTGCCTGCGGACTGTCAGTACTTTTCCTGTTCATTTTCTCCACAGAGATTTCAAGACATGAACTGAATCAGCCAGCACTGAAAAAAACATGAAGGAATGAAACACTTCAAATACTTAAAAAGTATCAAAATTCCTTGAAGTCCTTTTAAGTTAATATTTAAATTATTGGGTACTATTTAACCCAAGAATCATTTCAAATGTAACATTCTAATAAATGACAGCACAATATAACTCTAACTGTAAATGTACTGTAAAGTATACTGTAAAATACAAAATATTTTACGTTTATTGCTAAATATTCAAACGTACAAATAAATGTGCCTTGTTTAAAAGCACATGGAAACTTTCGCAATGATTTTGATCCTTGCTTAACTGTTCTGATGCAATTGCAGTTACTATGGTAACAGCAACTTTTCAGCATTGAAAGTGGAACTATCGATTTTTACAAAGAAAATAATTGTCGTAATTGTCAGATTTATTGACTACATCTGAGCATGTTTACATCCCAGACCATTAACCTAAAGTCAAAACACTTAAACACATGGATGTGAATGATGAATATGACAAATGCAATGTCAAAAGAACTGCTTCAAAATAATGCCAGCCCTCCCTCCCACCTTCTTGTTTTATGATGAAAGGCTTGATTGATTACAGAATGATGATTATAGCAAATGGCCTGGAAGATGGCTGCCTCTCTCTCTCTCTCACCATTGTAACCCATCTGTAGAGTGCCTCTCCTCTCTCCCATAATGGCGCAGCTATTAGCACTAATGCATTTCAAACATACTACTGACACACTGGATGGAAAGGCATATCTCTCTCTCTCTCTCTCTCTCTCTCTCTCTCTCAGTTCTGTCTTATGTACCCTATCCCTCTCTCCCAGTATCCCTCAAACACATTTAATCAAACAGACGTGGGTTTCCTCTGAGCTCCTTCAGTTTACACTGACAGATACAAGCACAGGTGAATGTGTGTATAAACGTGGCTAACATTTGCGCGGGCAGCTGAACTAGATAAGGTAACTATAGTAATGCATTCAGTGATGATGAATACAGCTGTAATTGTACTGTGATGTACAACTGTAACCACAGTAATGCATGTCATGACACTGAAAATGCTATGTTATGTTAACGCTAAGCGCAGCACTACAAAAACAAACATAGCTATAAACATGCAGTACAAAGGTGTAGTGCACAGTTATTTTTTTAATTGGTCAATATATTCAACCAGTCTGTTGCATCTAGATTTATTTGATCTTATTGCCTACATTTTTAAGACTGCGGTGCTAAATATAACTGTGATTGGTATTATGTTGAGTATGAACTTGGGTTATGATTTTTTTTGATTACCGAAAATACATACATACAATACTATGACTTGAGTTATAGCACTCATGAAATAAAAGAGTAAATAAAATAAATAATTTCTTATAAATAAATAATAACCTGCTAAATAAAATAAAAGAGTGACTATAATAAAGTCAGAGTGGATCCAGTGCCATACAGAATCATTCAATCCAAACTGACATGGCTGAACTTAGTGGTGCTTGACAGAGACAGAAGACAACTGTGTTTTCTTATCTCATTAAATGAGAGATTTACAAATCTAAATCTGACAGAATCCTGCTTTATTCTTTCTAACTGTTTCTCTTCAAGCGTGTTAAATACAGTATTACAGTACGCAGCAAATGATAACAGAGCCGTGGTAGCACACAGAGTCATGGGACATGTAGCCTGTTGGTAGTCGTTGCACTGCCTGCACCAGTTTAAACGAGACAATCGCATTAATCAGCCGAGAAATGGCTCTCAAACCAATTGTGACAGAGGCTGGCCTAAATGACCTTGAGAAATAAGACGCAATAAAAGAATTTAACGACTATTTCACACACTGTTGCATTCAGATGGATTTAAAAGGCTGCATACACTACGACCAGCATTGATGTTACTATAGACTGAGAGCAGAGAGCCTGATACTGTGGACAGCATTACATCATCCATTTGACTGATATTTTAATCCACAGCGACTTACAGTGTGTTCAGGTATACATGGTAAACTTTTTTATCTTTGTGGAATCGACCCCATGACCTTTGCACTGCTAATGCAAAACCGTACAGGGACAATAAAGTGGCTACAACAAAACCTCAAACGCCACCACATGTCCAATTATCTGGAATCATAAACTGAGCTAAAAAAGTGCTTTTGCAGTTATAATAACGATTCAAGGGTAAGTAGAAAAGTTTCATTTTAAGATGAACAATTTCTTGAATATGCATCACTTTCTTGTAAAATTGTGCTGGAAGAAAACGAACAGATCCGCTATTTCCATTCTTAGAAATTCTTGATATTTGATGAATTTGATAACCTATTGATATTTTCATCAATATATTAATACGTTAAAACGGCTGACAGGGTTTTATGTACGTTGGCTCACAGACTATTACGATATTGAGAATATTCACAGGCTCAATGAGAGAGGACAGATGAGCTGTGCGTATATCCATCATACCTGTCACAGTCATTAAGTGTGCGCAACATCACTGAGGTCTGGCCATCAGATGAAGTGCATGGGGTAAAGTAACAGTGACTCAAGCTGACTCCCCCATCGCTACGGCAACAGCAGCTGGGAATCTGGGCTGATGACGTCACCTCTGTTAGCACGCAGAGCAGATGGACTGAGGCAGGTACTGAATGAGTGGTAAGTAAACGCACACAGAGGCACACGTTCACACATGCATGTGTTGGCATCCTGTGCAGGTGGTCATGCATACATAAACATGCAGATCGCATTTGTGGGAATACAGCAAAGCAACCAGCCGTGCTGCGTTGGTCAGTTGCAGGTTTTTGCACCACTCTCCACTTTGACCTCTGCGTGACGAACATGGAATGGCAATTTTAGTAGGCTGCTAGGTGGTAAGCAGGCAGATGGTGTTTACAGTACATAGGATTTATATACATATATGACCCTGACAGTATAGGCATCAATTTAAAATCTATTTTTTAGTTTCAGTCAGCATCAGTTTCAATTTTCAATGTTGAATCAAATTCGTCAAAATTTAAAAATGAACATTTATTCAGCGTGGAAATAAGGTTGACTCATAAACACACACCGCCATTATAAGGTCAAAGTGTGATGTGTGTTTTTATAAGTGACTACATACAGTATATGGGATGACATTTATTTAAATACCTGGGATTCTAAAAGAAAGTAGGAAACATGACACAAACGGCTCTCTCTATTTTCCTCCCCCAGTGCTTGTGTGCTGCTAATGTGATGAAACACATGCGCAAATGATCTAATTACAGCCAGAAAAGAAAATGTTCCAAATCTAAAATCGATCAATGGAGAGGCCCCTCACTAAAGGACAAACCGTATCCCAGCATGCCCTGCTGGAGGCCCCCCCCTGCACTCTGTGAAGTTTGTGAATTGGTTTGGCCCCCACAGTTCTTCATTACCTGCCCTAATTATAAAGGCAAATGAAATCAGCTCGCAATACATTATTAATGTCCGTGTGTCATTAGGATTCAATTGCAGTATTTGCGACAATATGATATTTTCAAACTGTTTTCACGCCTGATTAGAAGCGAGGACAGATAAGAGGAGGTGCGAGGGGACGAGAGAGAAAAAGAGAGAGAGAGGCCTTATATTAAACTCTTAGTGAATGAAAATGAGGCATATAAATGAGTATGAAGAAACAGAATAACAAAAGTCCACTGAGGAGGAATGTAGAATAATAAAGTAAAGATGGAGTGACACGACATCAGTGTGTTGACCTCTGACATCATGAACAACAGGAAACACTGTCAAGCCATTACACTTACACCGTTCTGATGTTTATACTGATATCAGACACAGATCAGATCTTGTTACAAACATGTAAATCCACAAACACACCATGAAATCAGATGAGAATCCGACTGGGACCAAGTTTGGTTCTAAATCTGATATGTGAAAAGCCAAACACATCAGAAAAAAACCAAGACAAAGTGATGTTAGAAATATTCCTATAGTGTGTGTAAGAATGTTTTCCTCACGAGACTGTAAGCATTACATTACCTGGACAGTGTGGGTGTGTACTTCTATGCGTAATATATTGTATATATACAGTGTGTCAGTGGATGTATTTGATGCATACAACCGCCCCACTGCAGCTGATGACAGACAGCAGTCTTCACTCCCTCCTGATGGTGACTTCAGTGACTAAGCAGCCATGAATAGAGATGGGCTCGCTCAGTCAGGAGGTCTCATAATTATTAGTTTTACAGTCTTTTCTCAAATATCCTGTGGGAGCAACAGGGTTAAAAATCCATTTGTGGGAAGTGTAGCATGACAGAAAGCACGTCTCCCTGGAGACGGCAAATGCTGAACAGTGTGTGTGTGTGTGTGTGTGTGTTTGTGTGTGTGTTACATGTGTAACACGCTGGTCTGATGTCTGTGTGTTTGAAGCTGTTTTTTGGCATATCTTATTTCTATAATCACCAGGTTTTTGGACATGTACTGCAGTATTACTATTTCATCAGCTTCCCCTACATAGGCAGCTGTCTTCTAAGGCAGTGTCCTAACTGAAACACAGCCTTTTGCAGTATGTGACTAATGCTTTACATGCATTACAGGCATCAAATCAAGTGACATTTCTCTGAAAAGAAGTTGGATAAGCAAAGACTTGCTAACACCATTTAACTACCAGTAAGTTCATTTCCTGATTATCAAACACTGGCCAGTCTGATAATGACACACCATAAAGCAACTTTCATATCAAAAACCATTAGAAACGTAAAAGGAATGTAAACATCTGAGAATAATTACATGTCTGATCTTCAAACTGTCTGTTGTTCTGGCACAAATAGCTTCTCTGTCTCTTCTGTCTTTCTTAGAGAAATTGTTCTGTGTGCTGGTAATAGCAGCCATACTGCCAACTGATTCTTCAATATCAAAAAATTACCAAATTATTAAATTTATATACGATTTGTTTCATTTTCCTATTAAACGTGCCAAATAGAATCTTCCTGATTTTAACACTTTAAATGTTTTATAGAAGTAATAAAGCCTAAAAAATCCAAAACAGAAGAATTATGATAAATGTAAAATTTCAACATCCTTAAAAATAGGAAAAGGAATTAGAAAAGGACACAATGAAAGACTTCAGATCTGTAAGACTGTTGAGAAGTCTTACAGATAAGTTCAGAAGTGGCTGCTGACTCTCTGACTTCTCACTGAGTTGATGTGTATTCAGATTGTGGACTTACTTTGATTCCATCCTGCCATGAATGTTCTTTCTGGATGTCTTCGGCCTCTCTGGCCAACCTCTGAAAGAGAGCAAAGATTTGAGGTTAAAGGTGAGGAATTATGGGTTAGGGTTAGTGTCACAAGAACGACCTCAAATTGAGATAAATTAAAACAACTGGTTTATGTATGAAAGGAAAACAGTTTAAAGAACCAAAATCAAATGTGACCTAACTAGGAAACAGCTGCCTATATAAGCAACACCCTTCAACAGCACTGTTCTGACTGAAACGTTATCTCATTGATTTAAAACACTTGACGAAAGCAGAAACTGCACTACAGAAAACTCCTCACATGAAGATTTGACTCTTGCTGTGGGGAAACACAAGAACAGTTAACATGAGAAGAGAAACAAGAATGAAGATAACAGGTAAACATTCTATCCTAACTTAACATTTAAAACAGCATCTTATTTTGATCTTTTTGTCATCATTGTCTAACCAATTAATTTCATTTCAAGGCCAAACTGAAGAAACTTTTAAAACATTCCTTTAGACTGCATCTTGAATGTGAAGAATCCCAAGAGAAATGTTTTCTGTATTGTTTTAACATAAGTTTTCTCCTGACACACTACTGAGAGCACGTGGGCAGCTCAGCATGTCACACATTCATTATGTGCAGCAGCATCTCAGCACTCTCACTCCTCTCTGAAAATGCTGATATTTCCCATAATCTTTCTGATGTGCTGCACAAACATACATTCATGTACTGAGAAGCAACACATTCACTTTCCCTATACTGACTGACTCTTATGTTGCAACCCAATCTGCATATTAAAGTTAAGCACTACAGATGATGGCAAGGTGCATATTGTGCATGTAGTAAAGATGACAATTAATTTGCTTATCAGCCTCTTTGTTGCATACTACCTGCGTTTGCATGCAAAAACTTTCTTTATGGTGGCATTATAAGTTCAGTTTTAAGGCATTATGACTGGATGCACAAGTCTTGCAAACAGTTTAGGATGGACTGAATGCAAATCAGGAGTGGTTGCAGTGTGAAATAAGAGCATTTAATTGGCTGCATTCTGACAGCAAGCGTGCGCCATGCAAATTTTAAAGTTTTCTGAGGTAAAGTAACTTATCCCATCGGTGGGAAACAGTAAAGTTTTCAAACTGCCCCTGGTGATCCTTTCCTGCTGTGCTCATGAAGTCGAAACGAGCACCTGACAGTTTTGGACAGCACCACAGATCAGCGCTTTTGTCCAGATAAAAACTGGAAGAGTTTGAGAAGTTTTTTCCAATTGCTTCAAGTTCCAGCAATGGCTCTAACTGTTTAGATGGTCTCCAGAGTAACACAAGATGCTGTTGTAACCAGAGTCCATATGGTGGAGGTTTACAGTTGAGATACTGGCCCATGCTGTCATGATGTCAGCACAACAATGAACACACCCCAGCACTGAAACTCTCTTTCACAAGTTACTGTCAGGTCAGAGTTCTCAAATCTCATTTACATTCACGTGTGTTCCAACATGCTGCAACTTCAATAGTCACACCAGGTCTGTGATGGAGAACAGCACAGATTCTTATGAGTTCTCACGCTGGAGGGCAACAGACATCTGAAAGCTGTGCTGGAGGGCAAGATCTACAGTGAACTTACATCCCAGTTTTATGAATCTTTTTGGAGCATTGTCCTCAGGTATGTGCTTTCACTGTATGTAAAAAACATCAATGTTCTGTTATTCCTCCCTGTATTGTGTAAAACAGAAGACAGACTATCACAGGGTGAGTAAACAATGACAGAATTTCACTTTTAGGCCGAGCTGCTGCGTTAATCGCGCATTGGAGGTGCAGTATTGTTTTCAGTCTGTGTTTTCGGATGCCTTTAGATTAGTTCTGTAATCACACAGGTGATTCACTCTCCGGGTGTCTCGCAGTCCCACCTGATTTTCCTGGTGAGATTCACCTGATCTGCGTCCAGACCCACCCACGAACACCTGCCGCCTGTCTCCGGGTGTGAGGTTCAAACACCCACTCATTTCCACTCGAGATGCGGGCAGAGCTCCAGCACTCAGCAGGCGACTTCTCACGACAAAAGAACGCCCGTGAAAAGCCTTCAGAAATATCAATTACATCATTTCATCTACTGCATTTTAAACCTTTCAGACTGTTATTGAGCTGCAGCTCAAACATCTAATAGACCGGCAGCAGTAATGTATCTGAAGCTGGGAAATAACTGAGCGTTGAGAGGTGAGCCTCATTCAAGGGCAGTTGTGTTTAATGGCTACACCATTAGTACTAATGCACATGGCAAATGACACTTCACTGCGGGGTGTCAATTCAAACGGTATTAAACTCTACGTCTTATTGACCAGACTGCATGAGGACATTAGCCACAGTTATACACCACACTTTGGTTTTAATACACTTTAAATCTGAAGGTTATACACGCTCAAAGCAGATTATAAGTGAGACCTCTGTTTAACGTGAAACAATTTAGTCAAAGATTTGGAGTGTAATGCAATGTTTGTTATTAAAGGAGCAATCTGATAACCAATGGTGTGAGTTTGGGGCGGGGCTACCTGTTTTATTCAAACAATTGTACAACAGCATTCTAACAGCAATAAAGCCAAACCAGCACTACCTTTATATTAGTAATATTGTTCAACACTGCAGCTAATATGCAGTAACCTTCTAACTGAGCTCTGACACAAGACAGGTACAGTCATAATAATGTACATTATAATAAAACACAGAACCTGAAAATACCAAAACGTGTGCATGAATAAAATAATGTGCTCGGCACAGTTAACCTGAGGGCACTGGGTTTAATGTCAAGATTGTATTAGCTGACATTTAGCTGTGAGAGAGCACTGGATCACTGATGGATGACCAGTAAGCCATGAGCACATAATGTATGCACAGTTAAACAGCCATGACATCTCTTGTTCACAACTTTACTGTAATATTTACAGTAGAAAGCAAATTTATGCAATGGCATGAAATCAAAATGAACCCTGTGTATTTTATTAATAAATGTCTGTGGTCATATTGTGCACAATGTACATTATTCTAATAAAATGATTCATTATGCTTCAACAAAATATAATGCTTTTTTTTCTGTTCCTTTTGGTTGAACTTTTTTCTGTATTGTAAGCAGAATTTGCGCTAAAAAATCTTTATGGTCCTGAAAAAAACTTCATTTAATAATCCTTTGAGTCACACATTTCCTGCTACACATTTCACTCCACAAATGGGTTGTAAAGATCATTTGTGTTCTTCATTTAAAGCAGTTGTTTGGTAAGTTTTGTAGATTGCAAAGTGGCATTTTAAAAGTCTGACAAAACAGTTTGAAGTGAAAATTTAATATGACTATCTTTGTGATCAGTAATCTCTCTTTTCTTTCATCTGTGTGTCACAGCAGTTCAGTCACTGACACATTGTTTTTGACTGTTTTGCTGTTTGTCTCTTATTGCTCTTATTACTTCTCTTTGTTTTCATCTTTTCTCTTTTTTTTTCTTATTAGGCCTCCATGTCTCTCTGTCTGTCTGTATATTTACTGGTGTTTGCATCACTATTTCTGTTGCTCTCACAGTGAGTGATTTAAATAAACCCTAAACCGGAGTCAAACTTCAGTGTGTAAGTCATTCTACACTGTGTGCTGTTGCTTTTCTAAACAATTACACGTACAATTAGCCCCTGGTGGACCATAAAACAAGTGATAAAGTTTCAGTTCAAGAAAAGACTACACTGAGGCGTAACTACTCTAGCAAACACCTAGAAACGCACATAAAATCATACTGAACACATAAGCAACACCACAGCAACCACCCACAACACTACATAACTCATTTTCTGAGAATATGTGTAAGTCTACAGTAGCTGTAAAACAGGTCTGTAGGTTGTGTGTGTGTGTGTGTGTGTGTGAGAACGTGTCACCAGTGGAAGCTTGTCAAAATGAATGAATCATATAACATCAAATGACTTATAAATCAAAAATAATGACAGATCCATTCCCAAATCTGCACCTGTCCTCTGCTTGTTCATTTTCTCTCTCTCATTTCTAGAAATGCATCAGTCTTTCTAGAAAATATATAAATTCTTTCCAAAGCTGTAAAAAATGAAAAACCTTAATAGCTGCTGTTTCACAGTAACTCAGGGGGCAACTTCAATCACTACAAGAGTCAAAGTAAAACACACACACACACAAGACTGTGTTACAACAACACTCTGCACACTATACACTGCATACTGAAATGTATTTCTGGAGTATGTGACAGTATGTAAAAAGCAGCAGTATATATGAAACAACAGCACTCTATATCAGTGTCACATGATCTCACATGCGGCATGTGTAATTCAAGAGTGCCATGCAGTTCTATCTATATCAAAACTTTGCTTTTGCATTTTATTCCAAATTAGAGTAAAAATGTAACATAAAATGGAAAATTGCACCTGTTGTACGTCACTTCTGTTACATACACTTCATTTGTTACCTGCACATTTTGTCAAATACACTAGGTCATATTTCTTGCATATGAAAGACTGGCAAACTGTGCATAGTATACATACTGCATACTTCAAAAACAGTAGTATGCTTTTCTGAACACAGACTCATGCGGACATTTGGGTCAATTAACAGACTTTAATTCAATGCAGAGAAATCCAGAAGGTAAGATCTGGAACTGCTGAAGTCTGTGTAACATTTTTGTTGCAGCAGAGTTGGATGAATGAACACACAGGCAGATGCATGAATAAATGGATGGATGGATAAACGGACAGATGGATAGATGAATGGAAACATTCAGCCTTTACTTAACTAAGAAGCGCATGTACCACACGAGACAGCAGAAACTATCCTGTCACAAATGCACATGACTCGTAAAAGCATAAAATCTTCTTCTTAATATCTCAAATATTTCTTCTAGACAGCATTAATACCTCAGTAATCTCGGGAGAAATTCTCAACAATGTCTCAAACTCTGCTCACAGATTCATTCAGAAAGTGATTAACTTAATCATCTAATTTAATGAACAGATTGTCTGAACTGTCATCCACATTTATTGTACAGTTTTTATTTGTATACCTTATCAACAGCTGTCCCATTTGTGTCTATATGATTTTCCCAAGGAATTGTACGAAACGCAAGTTGAAACTTGAAAAATGGAAATGTGAGATAACTATAAAAGCAGAGCAATAAACTTTACAACTAAGGCTGTCAAGATTAAAAACTCATCTAGAACCTCACCATATGAGACCTGCAGTGAGCAGAGCACCTCAACTTAAGATCCTGCAGTGTTCCGCTCCCGGCTGTTTCTGGATCAGTTTTACCTTTCATAGTCAACTTAAGGGAAGATCCTGCAGTGCCCCGCTCTCAACTGTTTCTGGATCAGTTTTACCTTTCATAGACAGGTGAACCCTGTCGGCTGGTCTCTGGTCAGGCAGAAACTTTAAGCCCTTCATTCTCTTCACAGTGTTCAGCTGGGATTAAACCCAGTCACTAGAGCCACTGAGTCAGAACACAGCCACAATAACAGATGGGCAGAGACACTCACTGATTGTGAGTGTGAGAGAGAGTGATGGATCGATCAGAATTTAACTTTTCAGCTTCTACTTTTCAGACTGTCTGTGCATGTATGTCTACAGAATACTTCATCTATACTGATTTCTGTTCTTTGTTTATAATTCTTTTGTCCTTATTTTTACTTGCTGAAATGTATACATGTGTAAATAATGTACGTGTGTCACTGAAGGGGTTCATTTTGTGACCCGCTGTATGGAGATGTAGGAAGCTACTAATGTGATGCAGCATTCATCACTGTAAACTGTGGATAGCTTCACACACTCTTTTCAAACAACAGTATGCAGTGTATACTGCGCAGTATGCACTAAGCAGCTATTATCCACTCTAAACATACAGTACCTTTTCCTGTTTATGTTGATCTTGCAGTACGACCTCCTGTCCTCTAGGGGCACAGTATGCATTTGTGTGTGTGTTTTTATTTGCCTGTTGGCAGGTTTGGGTGTGTGTTGGTAGGCTGGTTGGGTGTGTGAGATGTTTTTTGTCACCACGGAGACCATTGCTAAGCAACATGCTTGGCCATATACCAACCCATCCCAGCGTCAGCAGCCCTCAGCATTTACAAAACTGAGATTAACTGGAGACTTGTGAGATCTCTTTAACACTTTAATTTCTTTACACAGTGAAACTAAACAGGCTGAGCAGAGAGGTAATTTCATGTGTTTCTACAGTGCAAATGTGAACAAACAATCAGAGAACCACTCGTTTTCAGATTGTTTCCACCAACCTGAATTAAATGCAAGATCTGAGCTTATCTCATCGTCTCTCCTTACACAAGCGCTTTTAAAAACTCTCTGTTTACTTTTTGGCAGTTTTATCTCTCTGTCTATGGCTGACCGGCATCCTTCACTGCATCAGACTGAAGCTACAATTAAATCTGATTTAACTGAAACTCTTTTGAGTCTAAAAACTGAACAAGAATAAACAGGATAATGATTTTGTGTGTGCGAGAACATGACAAATACACAGACAAAGTCGGTGTAGAACTCAGCCCTAATCTGTGTGTTTTGGACAGTCTAAGAGGCAAATCCTGGAATTTAGGACGACTGTTTAATTAAGGGGTTTTGAAGTTTAAGACTGTAGGACTGTGACAAAACACATAAGACAGCATCCATCATTCGCCATGTTGAATCTTCTAGATAGCAGAAGAGAGGAACCCAACATCACTGCTGTATCTGACAGCTGCCACAACCTGATGTGACCTCATTTATTCTCCTTATTTTGCATTTATTTTTAGGAAATCTGTCATATTATCTTAATGATCCATCTGTCTGAATAATTTTTGCAGGTAATGGTGCACTCCAAAATGAAGACTTTGTCAAACTGTCTCTGAACTGGTATTTTAAAATAGGAAACTATTTTATTGCACACTTTGTATGAAATACAGGATTTGAGGGTTCACATTTAGCCCCCACAAAGATAGCAATGATGCTGTGTATCGTGACTTCATAACAGTAAAGAAAGCACACACACACTACTCTTGGCCAGGTATCATAAGTGCTGACTTTAGCTAAATAGTTTTGTGCAAAAGCCAAGCGTGGGCTGAAGAGGACACCAGGAGGACACGCACAAACTTGTCCTGTTACACACAAACACATACACACACAGAGAGAGAGAGAAATCCATCATCTTTGCTTTGCTAACACATCAGACTCACATACACAAACACTGTCACTCTATAGCACAAACCTTTCAGATCTCAACAGCTTGTTCCTAAACATAGTATGACGCCTGATTTCGGTGCATTATTTGTGACTGGCTAGTAATGCTATCGGGGGCAGGACACTGTCATTTCAGAAAGCATGTGATTGGACAATATTTACCTAGTGCAGGATGAATCACCAGTAGCTTTGGTCTGTTTTCATTAAAGACTAGAAACGTGCCTGATAAAACATTTTTTAAAATTCAACCTTCAAGAAATTTAGTCTAAAAAGAAGACTTATAATATACAATACACCCGTATTTTGTTTTTGTGGGCGTTTATATATTTTAATGGAAAACTGTCATTATGAATTTTTCAGGTTTTTGAAATGCTCCCACACTATATAGCCAGCTGAATAGACTTTGAAAAGCAACTTTGAAAAGCTACATTGTCATAAAGACAGAGAGTGAGAAAGAGAAACAGAGGGGGAGAGATAGAGAGAGGGAGAGAGAGGGAGATGACAGTTCTTTTAGTTTGCTAGCGTTATCTTGGTCTATATCAAGTCTCTCCTCCTGTCTGCGTCTCTCTTCATCTTCTTCTCTCCCTCATTTCATCAGCTGAAACACATGTGAGCATTTCGCAGTCTGAAGCTCAAGGGTGAACTGTTTATTTTTGCTGCCCTTTACTTCAATCACGTCCGTGTATCTTCAGATCCGTCACAGCGATCATAAAACGCTACCAGAAGAAAGAAAGGTCATGTGGAGCGTGCGCTGACAGATGTCTGCGCTGCTGAGTTATTATATTTTCTCATATTCAGTAGGCAAAGATCTGCAGAAGATGACAGAGTTATAATGCAGACACTAGTGAACAGACAGCTTTTGTGTCCGACAATGCGCATCATTTGCGCACAGCCGTGTCTTGTCGTTCATGTGATGGCGCGTGTCGGAGCCATGGCTCAGGACACTCACCGGAACACACACACACATCGCTACAATGAAAATAAGCTGAGCCGGATGGCTCTCAAAGCAATTACAACAGCTTGGCAAATTAAAATAAAGGCCTTGAGCGATCAGAGTGCGAGATGTGTGGGTGTGGGGGGGCAAAATCATTTTGACGCCCTGAGCAGTTCAGAGCGATTCCATAAGCCCACCTCCAAAATCAACCCAGCTCAATTCATTATGCTTACATGGACTCTGCACCACCAGTGGCAGGTTTTTTACAAGCATTCTTGAGTTTACCATTATAACATAATGCAAACCAAACATTAGTAACAAGCAAGATAACATACAAGACACAAGCATTCCAATGCACCAGTCATTCTGTAAAAAATCTCCCAGAATATGTTTTTAGTGCCAACTAGACGGGAATACAAACAGAAGTGGGTTTTTAATGAACTTTTCACTCAAATTTATATGCCAACAATACAATTAGAATTAAAAACCACTTATTACATGACAAAAAAGCAAGAAGCATTTTAACTTGTGGATTTTGCAAACAGATCACATGAGAAACTATTTTAAGAGAAAAAAATAAAACCTAACCTGGGGCAAAAGTAGACCATACAAATTTTTTGTAAATTTAAGTGTTGTTCTATCAATGTGTTGTTCTGAAAATGTACAAATGTGATAAAACAAATTCATACGAATTAGCCACCAATTCTGCAAGATACTTTATTACAAATTGTAATAAAGAAGAAAAGCCCCAAATCAGTGAAACATCAACTATACTATAAAATACAACTATATCCATCCAGAGATGAGCATAGATTTACTGAATCCCCTGAAAGGAGATTTGAAACTGATTCTTTTGATGGTGTGCACACAGAAAATTTGACCCTGTGAACAACAGTCTGTCCAAACGAAAAAGACCACAGAAGAGCTTTGAGCTGAAGGTCTTAAACTGAAGGTCAAATCAATCTCACACACACACACTTATGAACTTGAGATGATGATGTAAATGGCACATTCAATGTAATTTAAAGAGTTTCAAAAGAAAAAAGTGAGAGATGAAGAGTGTATGTGGGAGCAAGAGACACAGAGAGAGAGAGAGAGAGAGAGAGTGCTCTAATCTAAGTCTAATCAGGTAAAAGGCCTATGAGAAAACCTTACGGCCAGGCGTTGTTAATGTCAGGCCAGTACCAGTCGATGGGGGACGAGAGAAATATATGATTCTTTTGTCTGTCCTGCAGTCGTGACTGTGTCTCAGTCACCGTTCAGTGGAGATCTGGGACAAAGAGAGACTTTGTGAATTAGGTCTTAAACCTCAGCAAGATAAAACAGATACTGCACTCAAATGCGACGCTTTGATGACCTTGGATTAGAAAGAACAATCTCATTCATTCTGAAACATGATGAATAAACATACTGCTGAAAAATACATGCATGTTACAGTCTAGAATTTCAGACATGAAGTGGGCTAGGGGTTACTGAAATTAAATATAAATTAAAAACACAAAAAAGAGACATGACAAAAGTCACACTATATAATGCTAAGTTAACATTATGATTTAATTCATCAAATACTAGCCAATACATTATACAATTAAGAACCACATTCATCACCTGTATTGCCATCATAAGGTTTGTGAACCAACAGAATTAACTTTGCATGTTACTGATGCGTATTCGCTATCTTTTTAAACTTATTAAACTCTAAACGGTCATTATATAAACTGAAGGTTTCACACTAAGCAGTCTGTCCCTTTGAGAATTTGAAACATCAGTTTCTCTGTCATGCTCATTTCAGATCAACTGGCCTGAATTTTAATGTGATATTTAAATCTTGTCTATGTCTTGTTAGCTTCCCTTCTTGCTTAAAATACCATACTACAGGTTTCCTGTACTGTTTCTGCAGTATGTGTACTCTGCATAGTATGCACAGAACACCCCTACAATCTACTACATTTGTCAAAAGAAAGCACACTGCACAGTATGCTTGTCTCAAACCTCTGATTCTAGTGTGACAAATGAATTAAGGAAGATCATTTCCTTTTTGTCTCATTTGTATACTGTTATTTAGGTCAGATACAGTCGCGTTTCAGACCCTTTCTGTGCACGTCACCTGACGGCACTCATTAGATGAACAGGGGGCCGTGCATCTGAACTGCTCTGGGACTGTTTGTCTTGTGACGTTTTAAGAAAAGTCAAAGGAGAAGCTATAGCTGCCTCGAAACGTCAGATCTAATCTTATTTTCTTATTCTTCTGAGAAAGCGATTCATCTCCCTTTATTCTCCCACTCCATGCTCACTCACTTTCTCTCTGAGTGTGTCGAATGGAGTAAAGACACAGAGCAAAGATTCATTCAGTCAGATGTATCGTCACTTCAGCTCTGTTTAAGATCTCTAACAGGTCTTTTAACTTTCATTCAGTCTGGCCTACATTTATAAACTTAAGCAATTCACTGCAGGGCTCAACAGTGAGGATGGACTGATGGCCTGAGACCAAAGACAGAGAGATTTACAGCTTACAGCTTACAGTCCTGCTCATAGGAAAGAAAATTCACTGATGAGATCTCTTTAATATCTCAACTGTGTCTCATGGACAGCGATGAGATTAAAAGGAGAGCCATCCAACTATGTTGGATGGCTGATGTTTTACAATTTTTCATCTCACTAATCTTGCTTAGATCCCAAATCTAAATGAAATAAAATTAATCTCATAACTCGACTAATAATGTGAATATATCTGACTAAAACAGAAGTAAACGACATGAGTTAACAGATCCTGACAGAGGAAACCCTCAGGCCCGTGTAATGTCACGCAAGTCAACATTATCCACATTTAGCCTGTTTATCATCATGAGGAAAAATATGAGGTCTTATCTACAGACAAGAGAACATCTGCAAACAAACATGACAAGTAGAACAGAGCTCTGATAATGCCTTGAAATAATCCCAATTAATGCAGAATTCTGAATTTAGCTGAAATATGCTGTAAAATAAATGACAAAGAACCAAACAGCAATTTTAAGTGTCTTGTTGCATTAAATACATTTAGCAGAATTATTTGTTTAATTAAACTCAAAAACTTTTGCCAAAGGTTACAAGCCTGCAGTACAAGAGTGTTCTATAGGTAAGTCATCTGCTCTTTGTACAGTACTGTTTACCAAGGTATAATCTCTTGAGAGGAAACATAAGCTGATTACCAGCTCCTCAACCCACAGGATTTTAATGGGAGATATCTGTGTTTTTGGATGCCAATTGTAGACTAGTTATTCCATAATTATAAAATCTACATCCAAAATAGCGTCTCTTGGAAATAGCACAAATTACCTGATCAAACCAGAGAAATGTGATTATAATCCTCACACACAGAAACACAATCAAGAATTAGACCGAAAGACACACACAGACACTGAAGAGAAAGCAGAAATATGTGAGAGATAAACAGACACAGAAGTGCACAAAGATGGTCTGTGATGAAATCTCATGAATGCATTTGTGGAGAAAGACTGTGAGCTTTGTGGCAGATAATGATTTTATAATTCTGTATTTTATAATAAACTACATGCAGTATAACAATTAATACCATGATGTATCATGATGTAAATTGAATTATCGTTAAAATAAAGAGAGAGAGAGAGAGAGAGAGAACGAGCACAAAATGACAGAAAAAACTGTGAGGTGGTCATACACATCCATCTAGCGTATGTTTAACTAAACCAGCAGTTTTAACAGTTTTAAAAACAACCTCCATAACCACAGACAACAGGAGGGATGAACTTTTCATTTGTGAACACTGCTTCTTAAACTGCTTCTTAAAATGGACAGATGTCACATGAAAATCTTTTCACAATGTATTCATCATTTATCTTTTCTACTTTATTAACCTTGTGAGATTTGTGACTGAATGCAAATCATTTGTTGAGTGGTGTCTGTCGAGTGAAGCAAACCTTCAGCTGACGTGCAGATGGCTGTGTGTGTGGCACAGGTCAGAGCTCGTCCAGTGTTTCACACTGGTGTTTCACACTGGTGTTTCACAGGTACAGGCTAATTCTGATAACACTGCATAAGCTTGTACGTTTGTAATCAATGAGGGGGATTAATTTGTATTAAAAGCCAGAAGACAGTGGAGTCAACGACGCTATCTTGAGCTACTTGGATTATTGAAGTGAGAGATCGAGAGAGAGGGAAAGAGAGAGAGCGATGAAGAAGAAAATAATGAGGTAGAAAAGAAGCGAGAGGCAATCTACACACGCCGCCATCCCAAAGGTTATTTTCTCAAGGTCAGAGTTGCCAGTTCTCCTCCAGGCTTTTCTGTCAGTACACGGACATAAGCAATCAGCCAATCAGCAAGCAGAACTCATTTCTGATGTTCATTCTAATGTTCAAAGTAACGGCCTGCTGCAAAACAGACACACACACACTCACATACTCATCAGCAACACAGCAGCTAGAAAATGAGCAAATACTCAAGTGAAAGATTTACATTATGAGCAAACACACGACCCCCCTTGCATACAACCCCAACCGCCAATCAATATGACAGTCAGGTCTTCAACCAGTGAGATACTGGCGAGAAATGACAAGCTGTCATGCAGCAGGCAGTGCTGGGAACGCTCTGTGACAGTGAGGTGCTGAAGGATTGGCTGCAAGTGAGCTGAATCCCGACCCAAAGCTTCGACAGCAGAAAGCCATGGAGCATTGTTATTTATGAGAGTATTAAGCCATGACAAACAATCATCCACTCTAATAGACAATCATTTATAATATCAAATGATGGCTTGGCCCCAGACTGACTGATAATGTCTGTGTGAAGCTTGATGCTCTTGTGCAACAAATCAAATGTAGCTGCTCCAGGAATCTGAGGCAAGCAGCTGCCTGATTCAAAGTCAACACAGAACGCATGTCAGCCTGCAGTCTAATTAGGATAATCTAATATGTGATGTTGGATTAATAAATAAAGATAAATAAAGTATTATACATTTTAAATAAATGACATATATGTATGTAAAAGTCATTTGCAAAGAAACATCAAAAATAATATATGAGCAATACTACAAGATAAAGATAAAAATGCAGAAATAACGGCGGCCTAAAGCGACAATTTCAGCCTCAGCCCATCATTGGTTACTAATGATGACATCATGGATGATATTCAATCAAAATACATGACGTTACTGACACTGAACAGGCATTACCCTACATGAGAATCAAATATTAAAGAGCTAAAAAAAATGACCATTTAAACACTCAAGTAGCCATAGCAGACAGCATTTGCAGAAACATATGTTAGCACAAGCGTGCTGGTCTGTTGAGTAACGCACATGTCTCACTGGCAGCCTGTACTTTATGATACTAAATGAACTCTTGTTTCCAGAATTCCCACACAATGACCTTCTAGCCTGAAACCACGTCTGTTCGTCTGTTCATCAGAAATCTCACTGCCAGACCCACAGAACTGCAGAGGAAAGAAAATCTTGCGTTCAGAAGAAGAGTCACACTAATGATAATTCTGCAGGAGTCTCTGGCCTGAAGGCCGTGAAGACGCAGCGAGAGAACGGCCAGTCGGTGAGATAAGAGGAGGTGAAGCGTAGATTAGCCGTCCTCACGGACACAAATGCCGGAGACGACCTCCAGTCCTGCGTTATTTGTGTGGTGGCGTAGCGAGGCAGATATAGCGCGAGGCGGAGAGGTTACCACTTAAACTAATTAGCTTCAGCATGTGAAACTGCTGGACTGCTAATCAAAGCAACTCTGAAAAGATCTATTTAAAACACAAGTACAAGAGTGTAATATAGAGTCAAACTCGAGTCAGCCTAATTTCTTTAATGCAAATCAGCTCCAGTGCCAGCAAAGTAATCACTGTCACAAGGACCAGCTGAAGACAGTTCACTGGACTCCTGCTGCACAAGACTCACAGCTAACATCATTCTCTTTGTGTGAATTCTGGGATTTCTATGAGCAATTTAATGTCCTGGGGGACTCACGCTTTTAAAACATTATTAAATATGATTTATGATTCCACTTATTTTTGCTTCCTCTCATATGCCTTTAATGTACTTATTTTATTGTTTTATCCTTCTCAAAATTAAAAATGGTAAAAAAAGAAAACCCACCATACAAATATGAATTATTACGTTTTTAAAACTTTGATGATCTAAACAGAGTGAAATAAAGTATTTCAATGTGTGTATAGTCTGAAGATGATTTCTGTTTGCCAATTTTTTTACATAAATAACAACTGTTCCTCGAATGCAGAATCATTTCCAAGTTAGTGTACTTGGTTACCAAGGAGACGACAGTGACAGTAGAGCATGCCTGAGATAAAGAGACCTGTAATCTGTGCAGAAAACATCTGTCCTATAACTGCTTGGCATCGACCCTCAGTGGATTTTTTAGAATTTTCATTTAGCTGTTCAAACACAAATCAAACACTCTGTTTGTCTGCTGACTGACTCTGTTGCTGTCGTTTGCTCATCAAATAACTTTATACGGTGAAAGGAATGCATTACAGTTGGACCCCAGAGAACCACTGCGGCCTGATTACACCCCCTCACTCGCCTACACAACAGGACAAAAATTTACAAGACAAAACAGTAACAATCCTTCACTCTGTGTATTCACTATGCCAGCTCGAACAGGTTGTTAAAACAGTATGTTGAATACATGCATATAAATCTATTCCATGTGCGCACACACAA
Source organism: Chromobotia macracanthus (assembly GCA_036877525.1). Classification (NCBI taxonomy): domain Eukaryota; kingdom Metazoa; phylum Chordata; class Actinopteri; order Cypriniformes; family Botiidae; genus Chromobotia; species Chromobotia macracanthus. The sequence goes on from JAZGTH010000001.1 coordinate 17,922,309, forward strand.
GGACAAAGAGTACCACATAGACACACAAAATACTGTTCTAATTGAACACAATCCAATCAACTTCTGATGTTCCCTGATCAAGTCCCTACACTGCGGTATTATCACCTTTAATATAACGTGTCACATTACAGAAGTTAAACTGAGTTGCGATTGCGGTTTGATGTTGACTTTAAATGCGACATCTTCTGTCATCTGGATTCTTATTCCATATTGCAAATTACATAGATATGCAAATCTGTCTCTCTTTGTCACGCACGTGCGCCCATCTGTATACCTCACAGTGGAAACTCTCTTCATTACACTTGCTATTCAGCATAGAAACACAATTCAGATTCAATTGTAAAGGGGAATATATTCAAAAGCCCCATTTTCACACAAAACGATCTCTTTCAATTGTAGCCTGCAGCCCAGGAAAACAACCGCTGAATAGAGCTGAATAAACTCTAAATGCATCCACAAACAATAATGGAAAAAGAACAGTGCTCACACACTTCAAACGTAGCTGCGTTTTAGGAGATACTTTATAATTGGCACGTCACACTTGTTTTCCAGCTCATCACACACAATGGCGTGTTTTGTATGTATGGATCTTCTCTTCCACAGGAAATGTAGGTGTACGATGAACAAATGCTAGTGAACCAACCGCTCAAACACAAGAACCATTTTTATCATCAAATCAATAGCTCTGCTTTCTCAGACACCCCTACAGTAAAGATTGTGTTAGACGTGCTGGTGTGCCTGTACAAACAAACAGTGAAGTGTTTAGTGAAATGTTAGAGAAAACGTAAGATATACGATCTAGTTTTGATTTTTAAAATGGCTTTTTAAAAACTTTGAAAACTCTCTTTTCTACTTATTGAGATACTTGTTGCCACTCAAAAGAATTGTGTGCCAATTTATGTTGCTAAATGTTGCTGTTTATCAGTGACAATAGATTATACAAATAATTCTAATTATAAATCTCATAGAAATGTTGAAAGAATGTAAATGTTAAATATAATTATTGTAGTGAGAATTTTTTACATGTGCACATTTTTTTTAGTGAGAGGTTTGTGAATTTAAAGTGGGCGGGGGAAAGAGACTCGTGTCTGTTCTGACCTGGAGCTTCAACATCATAAAGGTGTTCATCTGTCTAATAATCCGAGCAGGAGAGCGAGTGTAGCGTGGAGAAGAGCAGCTGTATGCGCACACGCAGCCAGTGTATGCATGTGTGTGTCTGAGAGAGAGAGAGACAGGAAGCAGGAGAGACAGATCGAGGTGTAATGGCTTTTGCTGCAGGTGGTGACAGATGGCTGCTAATGGATGTTCATAGATCTGAATGACATGAGCTGGGGGGTGATGTGTGTTAGACAAAGAGACGAGAGAGAGTAAAAACTGTGAAATTCAAATCACAAGAAAAAGAGAACAAGAATCTAGTACAGTTGAAATTCAGTCATACGCAGAGAAAGCTGCACTGCTTTCAGAGCCCTGAGGACTCAAAAAGATTTTTTATAAGGGACATTTCATCCAAACATTGTGTCATCGTTTACTCAAATCATGTTGTTCCAGATCTCTTTGACTCTATCATCCATGAAACACAAAACGACAAGAAGAAGGAACTAAAAGTTGATGTTTTGGTCACTGATCCAGGCTGTTGAGAACAATTATGAAAAAAGATCATAAAAGTCGTCCGTAAGACTCAAGTGTTATATATTGTATGGCTTTATTATTATTATAATATTGCATTTTGTTGCCATAGAGTACAGGTACAGCACTATAAAATCAATGATTCTGTGAGCTTTTGTGACCTCTTACAGATCTCTGATACACTGAGATACGCGTGAGATTACTGGAGAGTTTTTCAGGAGAACAACCTGATAAAAAGAGGCATAAGCAAAAGTCTCCTGATCTGATTGCTAAAAGAATCAATCAGGATATAAAGGACATTATATTTCCTATAGGAAAAAACATGAAGACGTGCAGTACTGAGAAGAACAGCTGAGACTCTTCTTTGATTTTACAGCTGAGACATCAGAATTCACTACAGTGATCACAGTGTACTAACCATCTGATCTGAACACAACGTGTTTGTTTGTATCATTTATGTTCATTCAAGTCCAATCGTCTGAGCAGATCTGTGTGAGTTTTATGAGCGGCCGTGTTGACGTGCTATTTTTGTGCTAAGAGACAGAGGCCTAGTTCCACACCGACCTCCCTTCCTTTCCAAAGGGACCAGAGCTCTATAACTGCCTCATTCTGGACCTGCAGGAAATTGAAGACCAAATTACTTTCTCAGGTTTTTCTTTTGTTTTTCAGAGGGACGTGATGGAAAAACCAAACTGTGCCACTTCTGTTTTGTTTCACGACATGTTTTGAGTTCAGATCGGTACAGAGGGGGGTGGGTTTACAAGTGGCGTAAAGATGCACAGCACTTTTTACATGCCCTCACACACTTATTTTACACTAAATAAGTGTGTGAGGGCATGTAGATTAATGCAGTGAAGTTGTGCAACTGTTTTGCATATATTAGCAGCCCCCAACTCTGCCTGTCTCTCTGTCTGCATGTAACTTTCCATCTGTCACTGTCATTCTTTCTTTACCTCCTCCTGACTAAAGAAGTGTTCCACATCAACAGAACCATACTGTTTATATGTCTATCTGTCTGTCTAGTGTGCCCATACAGAAACACTAAAGCTGTGTTGTGCTGTGGGTATTTTCTGTCCAAAGAGACTGATCACACTTGTTCTCTCATTAGTGTAACAGCAGGAGTAATTAATTGTGTTTATTTTTAGGGGCGATACAGAGCACACAACTAAATTTAGCATGTGTAAAGATCAGAGGGCAGCTAATTAATCCCTGGAAGAGGAGAACCCACCGAGACTCCAAAAACAAACTGACACTAAACGGTCGGGAGGGGAAAGTGTGTGTGAGACCCATAACCAACCCCAGCTCTTATCTGCCCGCACAATGTCATACTGGTTTTCATGATGTGTAGGAGAGACAGACTGCTTGACTCTGTCACATGTTGCATCTGTGTGACGTCAGTATGATCCAGCATCACAATCCTGATCCACATACCATCTACATCATATGTGAACACACACATTCACATCACCACCACCCGCCTTATAATCTTGAACACAAAATCAATATTTAATAACCTGCTACTCCTTCCTTACAATCACCTTGAAGGCTAAAAACATGCATGTAAAAAAGCATTTACAAAAACATGTTTCTTGCATGGATGTTGTGAGTCACTGTCATTACAGAAGCACCTCAGGCTCAAAACGAGTTCTGTATAGAGAACATCTATAATATGCTGTTGATTACCAGAGTTTGTATAAAAACAGAAACTATGCTTACAATAATATAAACTGCACATTTCCTGCAGTTAAACCCTCCCGAATGTCTTGTCCCATAGACTTCCATTCTAAATGCATTACTGTAAACACACTTCTAAAGGATATGACATCATCACTGTCACACAAGCTCATAAGTGACACTTTGTGAGTGATATAATGTGCTCAGAAGTTTGACTGTCAGGTTCTGTTCTGCAGTATCAGCTGGTCCTGGCCAATCCAAATGAAAAAGAAAGACAGAAAGACAGAAAGAGAGAGAGCGCAAAAGAAAAACACATAGCAAATCTCAGCTGATCTGTACTGCTGCAAAACTGTTCTTTACATGACAGCTTCCCAAACCTGACCCTGACATCTGTCTGTCACTCACACACACACACTACTGTCAGTACAGACTCAGAGCGTCTCAGTAGAGCAGCAGGTTTCTCTGTGAGCAGACTAACATCAAAACACCATCAGCCCATCATGATGTTTCACATCTTTAAGATGCATCAGTCACCCTTTACACTTCCTGCTAAAAACTACCAGACAGGAAGTAACACACTTCAGGACAACATGGCCGACTTAAATACACATCAACCATCCAGGGGAAAATACTGACAACACTGAATGCAGTGGCCTTATTCACACAAAACTGTTTATAATGAGAATTTGTGAATGTTTTTATGAATTATTTTACACATTTTGTTTTGCTAACGTTTCACGTGCGCTGTGCTTGACGCCTAAATGTACCAAGTAAGCTAAAACTCTGCATTAGATGTATGAGAAACATCTAGTGGTCATCCACCCTTAACTTTCCTAAAAATTCATTTTTCAATTTAATTCAATTTAATTTCATAAATGCAAGATCATATATATGCACAGAAACCATGTCAACAGAGAAGTGAGGATTTGTGGATAATAACACAAGAAACATGCACTGAAAATGTCACCTGGACAACTTTGACATGATTTATAATGGACTGTGATTTGGGACACATTTATTCTAATCTCACACTCTATTTAGGGCAGATAGGATGTGATCTGGGACACAGGGTCTATTTTACTTATTAACAATGACCTAAAGAAGTGGATAAACAGGTGTGAACCAGTTTGTGTGCATCATATGTCCTCATAACAACAAAGACATAATAACTTAACCAATAACTTCAAACATCAGATCACAGAACAGAGGTAAAGGCAAAATATGATGCAATGATAATTTATGTTACAGATTATAGATTAACAGGCAACTGAAATCACAACAAAGGGTTTAATATTGTCCATCTAGGATCTTCTTTAAAACAATGTTGAAAATTCCCTCCAGCACAAGACTTCTGTTCTTCCTCTCCTCCTTTACCTCATTCTTCATCCTGCAGTCTGTCCCACATCATTCTTTCACTCCTCTACATTCCTCTCGTCTGAAGCTCATTTTGAAATCAATGATTTTCAGAACTTCATTTCCTCATGTTTCTTGATGCCTGAAGGGCCGTTCGCATTCTGGCCCAGTCTCTCTCTCTCTCTCTCTCTCTCTCTTTCAGTTGTTGGGAGTCTGTTGAGGTCTACAGACTGCTGGCCTCTCCACTCACTTCAACCAACAAAATTAAATTACAATGGCAAATTCTACAATGATAAGAGAGATAAACCCTGATAGATAAACCCTGGTAACTCTTTAACAGTATTCTTTTATCTACCCTATCTAGCACAGTGCAAAAACTATGGTAAAACAAGCTGTAAATAATTTAGTATTGCAGTACATATCAGTGCAGCTGCCTATTTAGGGAACAGTGAGGCAGTGGGGTTTAGAACAGTCTCCTGTTTTGTGGTAAATAAATGCCAGCACCGCATGACTCACATTCCAGAATCGTAGTTAATCTCACTGATCAGACGTTCCGTGTCTCCAGTGCAGGTCCTCAGGCGATGTTCATGTGCTGCTTTTACTTGAGAAGAACCACCGTTAAGGGCTCTAAAGTTACCAAACACATGACTCACTTCTCAAGCTTAATAAACACTCATTTCTCTTCTCCAACAGTCCAAATGTGCTTCCATCTGCTTTAAACGCACACCAGCCACAAACGGAGTGTTCACACTTTCACCGAGTAATGCCATTACCCTCGCAAATGTTTCTCAGTTGATTAGTTCAGCCACTAGTAGATGTGATGAGTCTATGTCCATTAGTCACAAGTCTTTAACAACCTGCCAGTAATTTAAGTAGTAAAATGAGTGGCTGGTATATACCATTGTACTGAATTATACCACTGTAAAGAATATAATGATGCTTCCGTGTTACATTACAACGTCTGTGTGAATGTGAAAATGCGATGCATGCGCTTGTGTGTCATATGCACCGCTGTACTGCTGCTCTGTAGATTTCAAGAGGAGCGGATTGGAGGAAGACAAACTCATTACCTGCTTAGTTAAGCAAGCTAATAGAGAATGTGAGCATTGATAATATTTTTTTAGAAATCCAATTTTTTTCTGATTGAAACAGACAGTGGATCGATTCCCCTTTTTAATGTACCAGAGAAGAGTTTTACAGCACGATTAGTGCCGTCTTGACCCCCTGCAGGAACACTCCACAGAACATGTTAACATGAGACCGCTGTTCCTCTCACCTCCAGAGCTTTCCGTTTCCTGTACAGCAGCCGGGCGATGTCTCCCGCCACTCTCTCCACCAGCTGTTTGGGCGTGTTTCTCTCCACATCAAACTGACTTCTCTTCTCACTGTAAATCTGCAAAGGGCAAAGGTCAGGCATAAAACAACATGATTGATTATATACACATATATACACAGAAGATTAAAGGATCAGCTAAACAAGAACTCAAGACATCAGTGTGTCCTCACAGAATCCTAATATTTTCATCTGCACTGTTTCAACTTCATTTCACTTCTCTTTATTTTTCTCAATCATACTGTAGAGCTGATCATGTTTTAATATTCCAAACACACCATTAAAGTATTAGTAAAATCTCTCTGCTCTATTTTTATTCTACTAATAGCACATTATACTTCAGTTCTAGAGTCACAGTGAAATGGGCTGACTGAATTTCTGAATTTCCTATTTCCTTACTGATACTGGAAGTGGGCGGGGAATCCTAAAAAGCCTTTAATTTACATCACATCTTGACCAAAGACGTCACCTGAAATCTGTAACATGCATTACAGGACCAAATGCATTATTCAGAACTCTATACTTAAATGACATGTATAAGGTCAATTTGTCAGCTTTGAAGAGACACTAAACTTCAAATCTGGTTTATTACATTTCTGTTTATTTAAATGAACGATTATGTGAACAAGAGTGAATTGGTTGTGGATTTACAGCTGGGTGATGTTGATAATGTCATCTGATGTTTTTCTCCTTTGATTTACACATAGCAGGTGTGATATTATAGCCTCACTCAGTTCACCGCTCTGCTGTCCACAGTAATCTGAACCCCTGGGACGACCACTTATCCCCTCCATCCCAAAGACTCCATTACCCACAAATCCATCTGTGTCAAGCTGAGGTCCAGGCAAATAGCCAACAGCGGGCCGCCTCTGTGGACAGGAGTAAGGGGTGCGTTTGCAAACACACAGTTTCCAGAGCAATCACTTTGGGCCGCACTCCCTAACACCATGTTTGAGGCAGTACCATGTTTTCCCGGTTACCCGACAGCGACTATAACAAAAGCACTGTTTTCTGTCAGCTTGAGTGAATGGGGACAGGTTTGGCATCTGCGACAAGTCGCTGCCTCTAATGGGACGGCAACTGGAGGGGTGTGCTGGCATAACCTAGTTTTTAAACCGTAATACTTGTTATTTTTGGAATACAATTATAGTGCCCTCAATAAAGTCATTAGTGTGTTTAGGAAAAAAATACACAAAGTTATGCCATTATACGGATCTTGTACAATTATAAAACAAGAGCACAGTTCACTTTTTAAACTCTGCTAAAGGTTTGAAACGCTTTTTATGAAGCATCTTTATAACATGCATGTGTTTTCCTCCTGTCTTGATTTGGGAGTGGTTATTTTCAGCCTGAACTGAACAACTGCCCCCTGCAGGCCAAAGAGGTTCATTACAACAAGACAGAGCTCAGTCAATAGTTTGCATACACACTCATGCCTTATTAATAGTTTATACATTTTAAAAAAAAATAGTATAGTCATCAAAAAATACAACAAACACAAATAAAAGTAAGTGTTGCCTGCATTCAATATTTATACTTATAAGATATGAATGTTATACTGTAATGTCATATGTAAGGTAATGAAACTGCAAGAATTCTGATTTTAAAAGTTGGACTTTTGTTGTTTTGAAAGAAGCAAATCAATATGAGCATATAAAGCTGAACCTGGAATTTCTTGAGATGCAGCAGACTTTGGTAAATAATGAAACAGTTTTAAGATTAATCTGTAAACATTTGTATTCAGTGACTCATAGACTTTATATTTCAGAGGAAGAAATCAGGTCAAAATGGGGAGAAAATATTATCATTTAGGAAGTGAGGAGAGTTTGTGTGTGTGTTAATGAATGTTTAAGATGTGTGTGTGTGTGTGTGTGGATGGAGGAAGAGGGAACAGCAGGCAGAGGGTCTGCTGTTTGGGTCGGGCCAAGAGATCTAGATGAACTGGGCCAAACACAGCCACACCAGTGAACCAGAGCACACGAGCCTGTCCAATTCAATATGCTCCTATTGGCAGTCACACATCACACACAAATAAGTACATAATGATGCTCTCACACACAACACAAACTTGCATAATCTCCAATAGCGGGACAGTAAGAGAAAACACACACGCACGCAGTGTGATCATTAGTGAAGTGAAGTCATTCCAGTACAGCAAACTGAGACTGTGTCAGTATAAACACACAGATGGTGTGAGAGAGAGAGTGTGAGAGAGAGACAGCAGAAATCATCACAAAACTCTGGCCATCTGATCTGAGCACTGAACATCCAGACAGAGAGAGAGAGAAGAAAGAAACTGAGCTCACTTTCACCTTCTGTCTTATTTTCTGCTGGTTAAAAGATTTGTTTGAGTTTTCAGGTTTTTTTAGCGTGTCTGGTTCACGTCTCAGAGAGAAACGTCTTCGCTTATCAGTCCATGAAGGCGACTGTTGACAGAGACAGATGCAGCGTCATTAAGGAATATTAGTGGACTTGGCCAGGCAGACAGCGTACGCATCCCGCCAGCCACGGAACAGTTCAATAAAACAGAGAGAGAGAGACAGAGACAGAGAGAGAGAGAGAGAGAGAGAGAGAGAGAGAGAGAGAGAGAGAGTCTGAAAATGCTGAAAGGGAGCAGTCAATGGAAGATATGGCCTCCAGAGATTTGAACAGAGAGATTCAATACAGATGTGACGAGATGGAGAGCGCTGAGGGACTTGAGTGACAAGAAACATACATAATGTGAACGCTGGAGAAGAGAAGCTAGACACGACAGACTAATAGAAAAGAAGCTCTATAGATCAAGCGGGATACAGCGAGATCAGGAACTAGCGCTTAAGAGGAAAAGAGATGAACCGAACTGTTGTTTCATCAACAGCACCTGCTAAAGACAAACACTATGTGTTATGCACTCTAGCATCTCCATCATGTCTCTAAAAGCTGCTGACTTTAGCTGAACTCACTCTCTAAAGAAATGTTTTCTGATGTTGCCTCTGCAGACAGAGAGATGCTCCTGAAGATGGGTAAAGATGATTGGCTACTCGTAAAGTGTGTTTGTTGTAAGCTTTTATACATTTTGCTGGAGGGGAATAATTTAAAGATGCAGCTTCTCATAGAAAAGACATCCAATAGTCAACAAGTTTCTGGTCCACCAGTAAAACCAACACAGACCAGCATAAACCAGCATATACCAGCCTGAACCAGCACTGACCAGCATAAAACAGCCTGAATCAGTATAAAGCAGCACCAACCAGTGTAAACCGGCACCAATGAGCATAAACCAGCCAGAACTGACATGAAGCAGCACTGTAACAGCCTGTAAACTCATGATGGTTTAAGCAGTTTTAACAGTGTCCTCTGTTCACCTCTCTGTTGATGTTCTCTGAGCCAAACTTACTGTCACATGAGATATTGGCAAGCTTCAGTGTTTATGAGGATAACTGACCATTTGAGCAGATGGTGTATTAGATGAGTCTGCTGATGCTAAGTGCCAATGCAACGGCCTCCATAGTGACGTGCTATATTCAGATGTATTGTTTATCTACTCATTATTTCCCTCAGAATACACAGGAAGATGTCTGTCCAAGCCCTGCCCACACACATACACACACACACAAACACTTGCATTAAAGAGTCAAAGCTCTGTATTTACACACCTGTTGCTACATTATAATGGCTTGCAGTGATGAGTGTGTTTGCTCATTTCCTGTTCATCTGAAAGGTGACAGTCAGGAGATTATGATGACCCAACATTAAAGAGCCTCAGACTGACTGGACCACAATGACTGTCAATGAGGAACCTCCAAAAACACTGTGGTCAGACAACACAGAGAAACAGTGTATTACCATAGTACTTATAAACAACCTTGGAGAATCATTCAGCTTCATATAAAGTGACAGCATTCTCCTCTGGCACCAGACTGTAGAGACACACACACTCATTCCCAGAAAAATGACTTCAAGTCCACATGGTCTAGGGTCAGAAGAGAGGATATGAAAGATGAAGACAGCACACACTGAAGAATAACAGACATCGACTCCTGCCACCCCTTCCTCCTCCTCATCTGCTCATGGTATCCGTCTTTAGGACAGATAGAAACGTCAGCTTTTATTAACTTAGAATAAATTGTGTGTGTGTGAATATCCGTCCATCTGGAATTTCTATCACTTCCTTTATATATGCATCTTTTTAACACTGATGATCTGATAATAACGTGATGTTTCATTTCAGATTGTAATGATATTGGATATGTATCTTGTAAGCAAATGATAGATAAAAATATTAGGAACTTGCTGGCATGATGCCAGGGTGTTGTGGGTGGTTTCTATGGCATTGCAATGAGGTTACTAGGGTGTTGTGGGTGGTTGCCAGGGGCTTCTGGGAGAGATCTAGAGGGCTTCCTCCAGATGGTTACTAGTCAAATTACTAAAGAGTCAAATGTCCCTCACTAACCATACATATAAACAATAAAAATACTGGCACTTGACTTGGCAAACACTAAACACAAAACACTTAAAATCAAACCATGGAAGATTATTGGTTTAGTGGAAAATATATTACTTACAAAATCAACCTATAAACATGAGTTTAGAAATGTGTAATACGAAATAGCAAACAGGAGGCCAAGGTGCTGATGGAGGTTCGGGTGCATGTGTGTGTGATGGGGTTAGTTATGTGCCTAAAGTCTGTCACAACACAGGATGCAATTAAGGGAAATTGTGCTGTAATCTGCCAATTACTTCTCCATCCCCTGATAGAGATGATAACTAATTAATGTAGAGAAGGTGGAAACAGGAAACCAGCTGTGGCACACACACACACTTTAGGCTGTCTTTGATTGAGTTTGACACAACTACAACCTGGAAGACTTCCCTCATGAGCTGATTGTACTCTGTGTGTGTGTGTGTGATGTTGGGCTCATCATGCTAATCAGTCCTCTAGCTACTGCTCTGCTTCTGAAGGTCGTCATCTGTCCATCACTGTGAGCTCAATCATCTCAGCATGTTTCATCTCCTCCCACAAGAGAGAAAATTTACTTATGAAATCTCTTTGATATCTCAGTTGTTTCTCCCAGATGGCAATGAGACTGAATGGAGAAAAAATGGAAACCTTTGCTTATGTTTCATCAGAAGTTTCTCACTAGAGTTTCAGAAGAGATCTCAACAACATCACAATCTGAGCTCAGATCTGTCAAGTCTGCAATCAGAAGTGAATATTATTGAAGAATATTACTGAAGACTCAACCATTTCTCAACAAACTGATCCCAAACCATATTGTATAAAATCTAAATTCATTTTATAGCTCCATACTCCATGTATTTTAACCATAATCTCATTTAAACTGTTTCTATTTCTCTTAATAGAGAAATAAAATTGAGAGAATAAAACTGTCAGACTTCATAAGCAAATTTAGGAGAAACATCTGCGAGTGATACTTAACATCTGATTAACGCTAAATATTAAATTTTGATGTGCAACACCATAACAACCTGCCTGACAACGCACTCTAGAAATTACCCAGCAATATTTTAGAAGAATTACACAGAACACACCAGGAATGGCCTGGCAACACCACAGTGACCATCCACAACACCGCAGCATAGTTTAGCACAAACAAACACTCACATTTTCTTCAGAAAATGTAAATGTCTAGCTTGTGCTTTTGTGTCTCTATGTTAGCATGTAGCCAGAGGGCTTTTATTCAGGGTTTAGCTAAAATTAAAGTGTGTGTGATTAAGAGTGCATTTAGATGTTTCTCTTCATTGTTCTCGATTACTGAACATCCACAAGCCTTTTCTTTATTTTGGATTAAGTTACTTAAATTATACCACATGTACTCGGCCAGAACTCCCAGAAACAGATCACACCTCCATGATTCACCATTAATCTTTCCCAGGCAACAGACTGAGGCCTGGTTTATCATTGTCTGTACGTACGGTCCTCTTAATATAGATTTAATTCAGTCTGGCTGCTTTAAAGATTAAGATATCAGCCACTGGAAGCATCACTGCAAACGCATGCAATCAAATGTTCCTAAACAGAATTAGTCACAAGCCTGCAGCTAATGAAAACTAATTCAGCAGGCTCACCTCACAACACACGATCAAACCAGCCAATCAAAACTGTCACATCACTCTTGAACCCTTGAGTAGCCACCCTCATGAAACTAGACTTCCCAGAAAAACATTTTTATTCACGAATGCTCAGATCATTCAATAAGGAATGTTTGAGCTCATATAGAAATCTTTGCATTTATATTGTAAATGTTGATATCTTGGCAAACCTGAGCACAGTTTGAGACGCTGTTGAGATCCCTTCTGACACATGTAAGATTACCCATGTCTACCAGAGAAACAGCTGAGAAGCAGAAGAAACCTTGAAAAAATGAGATCTGTGATGTAGTTCTTCTACACATCATGGTTTTACACTCTATGGACTTTTCTGCAGATGACAAAAGTCTTTGTACTTTTCATAAAAGTTTGTTTATCCTTTTAGAAAAAGCTCAAAAATCGCATGAGAAGATTAAAACACCATCTGCTAAAATTACATACAAATATGTCTTTGGACAACACGTAAAAGCCTGATGTAATCTCAGGGTTTCTTATCTCAGTATTCTGTTGGATGTTTTCCTGTAAAAGGCGTCAAAATGTCACAGTACGTGTCGCCCGCCACCTCAAATGTCAAATGAGTTCCAGACGCGCAGCTGTTGCCCTTGTGCGGGCTAAGTCAATAAAGTAAGCCTTCACTTAAGGAAATCTCCCTGTCTCAGTCCATAGAAACTCGCTCAGATATGAAGCTATTAAATTTACTTTCGAGTAATTTATTCAACTGAGCAATGAGGCGTGTGCTCAGAAAGTACTGGACCAGCATCAACAACACTGTGTTCTGAGGGTGCTGGGCTGTTTTCAGCTCTATACAGCACTAATGGTGAGAGCTGTTCTGATGCTGGAACAGAAAGACATTTATGAGTAAATCAGGATATTTAATGATTCATTTTGATGAAGGAAAATAATGACAAATTGTATTTTGTTTTATTTTGGAATAATGTGCACTAAAGGACATTAAGTACACTATTAAGTAAATAAGGGCACTTTATATTCATGTTGACTTTAAGGGAGCAAATCTCAAAACTGGTAAAACATCCACATACCGTATGAAGAGACATCTGTGACAAAACAAATCCCAGCGTGTTACTGGGAAAATCATTGTCTTCTCTCAGCACTGCTTCTGATCTTTAATAAGTGGAAACTGAATTGAACTGACGGCCACATACTGTTGGTGAGGAGTGTGGAACAGATGTATATCAGCTCTTCTGATTGGCACTCTGACAGGAAGTGTGTGAGCTCAGACAAGCGAGGAGGAGGAGGAAGCTGATGAAGGTTTTGCAGATGCATATCCTGCTGTTGAAGCGACAGGTCTGATCTGCTATAACTGCTCACATTACACTCCCTGCAATCTTGTGATAGAACACAACTGAGCTCGCGCTCCACCGATGGGATACTTCATTTTATTTTAATCCACAGTGCGGCTTCATTTTCAAAGCAATTGAAGAACACATATGGTTGATATCAATGCCTGTCATCTCTATCAACTTGTTTCTGCATAAAACTTCCTAAATTTGATCCGATCTCATAACGCAAGTCATACAAACAAATAAATATAGCTTTCCATATAGCACACACTAGATTTTTGCCACCACAATCTTAGGTTGTTGGGGTTGCCATGGATTTGTCTCTGACTAGGTGGTTGCTAGGGTGTTGTGTGATGTTGCTTACTGGCCCAGGATACAACAAACCCACCCTCAAGTGTCTCTGATAATCTGATCCCTAGATATCACTCAGGTCTTCATATCTGTCATATATCTGAAAAGTAGATCTCAAAAGCACCAGCTGTGAGTAAAAGCGATTCAAACAATGATGCTTGCACCACTAATGAGGTCACAGGTGGAAGATATTTGCCACTTGTAGTATAATGACTTCCTGAAAGCAATAATTGAAGCGAGTTGCCATGATCAAGCGTGTTTGACCTTCACAGACACATAAACAGTGTTGTTTACCAATCTCTGAACCTCAGAAGAGCTGTTCAACCTCGTACGGCTGGAAAGACCTCAATCGGTCCACAAACAGAAGGAAATTCAGCACTGCTGAGTCTCTCTGTTGGACTGAGTGTCCTACAAATATAAATCCAAGGGCACACTGGAGAATCCTCAAATAATCCCCAGAGAACACTGAAGTGACGGCTGAAGATATGCAGGAATCATCTACATCTGATAATGACTGTGTTCTACAGACCACAAATTAGTGTTCAGGGGAGGATATAGTCATGGACTAAACCATCACTGCACATCACCGAACGTCACAGGGCTGTTATATCAGATAGAACCTCACAAATACAGTCCAGGTAACAGATCTAAAGAAAAACAAAAAAATTAGAGCACAGTCTGGGTTGTATATTCTGTGTTGGTTTCATCTGCAGCCACCCACACACACACAGTTGTGTCCACACACATGCATAACATTCAGCGTGCTGTCTGGTGAGGCAGATAGAGCGAGTGTGAGGGAGATGGAGACAAAAGCAGAGAGCAATTAAAGGAACACGCCACCCATGTTAAACACCAACTGGGTCGAAGTCCTTTAAAAGGGACTGTCAAGAACAGAGGCTTCTTTAAGAGAGGTGTGAGGAGATAAGGCTGTTAGCACGCCATGTTAATGTGTGTGTTCTGTTAGAGGAAAACAAAACTGGACAATGTGCTTTTGAGGAGCTTATGAGACGAACAATCTGCCTGCAGTGCTGAGTCTGTTAAAGGGACAGCACACCCAAAAATGACAATTCTCACCCTGATGTTGTTTCAAACCTGTGTGAATTTTATTTTCTCTCAAGGAATACAGAAGATCCGGGCTGCTCTTCTTTATACAACAGAAGTGAATGAGGCCTAAAACGTTCACGCTCAAAACGGGTTTAAAAAAAAATCTCATTTAAAATCTCATACATTCACATATGGCATTTAAGTCATGCCATGTATGTAATATTTGAGAGATGTAATTCTCACAGGGGAAGTTTATAATACAGTATATCTGATAGTATAGCTCCTTTTATTTTTTATAGAAGAAGCAAAGTTAGAATAATGTCACACACAACACACACATACTGTCATGCATGTCTTCACCTGTAAACCAAAGCACACAACACAAGCATGTGCAACACAGACCCTGTAAAGCAGGCCTGAAAACCTGAAAGGTCATTTCACTGCGCTGGACTAGGCTAGTTTACACCCTACTAGGCCGTCTCCAAACCACCGTTGCCATGGAGACCATCCACTTAATGACGGATAACGGCAAATGACCAGGAAACGAGCAAAGACTGAGAGTGAGCAAAAAAGAGAGATAGATATTACTTGGAACAAAGAGAGCAATTTAGTATCGGAGGACAGCGTGAAGCCCGATTATGTCGTCAGTGTAAATGATCATTAATTTCCCTCTGCCCAACCAGCAAAGATAAATGTCTCGCTCTCTCTACTGTCACAATGGAGATGGATCGTACCATTTAGAAACACCCCTATCTCATCTCCAACCAACATCCAGCACCATATAGAAACATAAACAGCAGTATAAGTTTGTATGCTTGGGAGGGGCCGCAAACGATGGCTCACGGTAATATTAATACACTGTGCGCTATCTGTAGTTCTGCACTGACTGGGCCTTTATATTCATTGTCAGAATGAATTAAAAGCCACTTAGTTAGAAGGCGCCGATGTAAAGCATTAAAAGAAACTTGAATCTAGAGGCTTGACTGAAAACACATGCAATGTGTATTTTCTCTGAGCTACTATCACAGAAACTTCCAGACATCCACAGAGGGCAACATAACCCCTGGTGCTCCTCAAATCACTTCAGCTGGAGGGAGAATTTTAGAGACTGCCATTTGAAGATATTCTCTGTGCCTCAAATGTGTAATCTGAAATGGCTTACCTGTGCCAGAAGAGCTTTTATGAACACTTTGATTTCTATCTTGCCTTGTGAGAGCTGTCGGACGGTATTTTTGTGTGATTTTATGGTGCATTATGCTAAAAAAACTTGCCTGTGCTACTGCATCCAGAAAACAGCAGCTGAAATCAGTCGCAGGAGAGAGAAATGAATATAATAATGCCATGTATTATAGAGCCCTGTTAACTGAAGCAGGAGAGCAGGGGCGAACATGTACTAATAAACATAAAATTACCCAAGACGACTGAGAGCATGTCAGGTGATGCTGAAATGTTAATGTCAACGTAGATAACACAAAAGAAACATTAGATTTAGTTTGTTATCCCAGTCCAAGTAATACTTCCCAGAGCTGAATCTTACAAAATCTACAAACAAAAAATGTAAAAAAAGAAAAACTTATGTGGTCAAAAGTGTATTTTAAAGACTTATTATATATATATATATATAAAGAGATTTTATATAGCTGTGACATTCTGTCATTATTCTTTCAAGCTCAATGTTTGTGTGTTAGTGTGTACTTGTAGTTAAACAGACATTACTGTTTAAGATTCCCTTTGTAGTGGGAAAACAATCAACTGGCACAATTAAATTTAGCCACAAGTGTAATTGTCCATATCTAACAAGACCGGCAGATATTTATGTACATACATTTGCACAGATACAAGCAATGTATATAATTATTTTACACATAAATGATCATTTTTCCTCTCAATGGCCACATTTAAATATGTGGCAGTGCATCAGCACAGTGATGCAGGCAGTGTATTGTGGGTAATTTTGCTCAGTCAATCTGACTCAGTATTCACCTGGGCAAGCCTGACTAACTCTCTCACAGCTTTTTCAACTGTTTTTAACCCCAAGCCTATAATTTAATCCCACTTTAATAAAAAAAATACCCAATTAGGCAGCTGTTAAATTCTTCAAACACAAAAGCAGAGCTGTTTTAAAGATGTGTGTAAACATGGGGTCATTAACTAAAACAACTGCTGACAGCCAAATGTGCTGCTTCACTACAGAGAAATAAAACTGACGTGTCTTAATAAATGAATGAATAATACACTGAAATGAATTAACAGCCATACTGACAGTACTTTTCATGTGGACACTGAAAAGTCTTTTGAATCAAAGGACATTTTGTGTTGTTTACTTCACCCAAAAAAGAAACCCCTAAAAGTAAAGAGCAGTAAAGCTGTACTGTCCACACAGAATCTGTATGCAGATGTTTGCGGCATTGGAGCACCTGTCATATGGAAAGCTCCCCTGTATTATTTTGACCATCCAATTCATGTTCAACTGAATTTCTCTCTATTAAAATCATCTTGGTTATGCTGTCAGTTATCACAGAAAATAATTCTGACTCGTGTCAGTTTGTAAGAGATTGAGCTGTGATTAATATTAAAGTAAATTGCCTCAAAACGACAGGTGTCTGGGCAAAGTAAATGTCAGTAAAACACAGTGTCACTGACACCAGGGCTCTGTATTCATCAACTGAAGGACGAGTCTGGGAAATTTTCTGGGTGATGAGCAGTGCTCCACATCTAACACTGAAACATTCTGTTAAAAGCAACACTAAACATCATGAGGAATGCAGAAAAGCAGTGTGTCTGAAAGTTTCTGCTTTTACAAATTCCACAAAAGCACTAAACACAGCCTGTCTGAGAGAGAGAGCAAGAACATGCATGCTCACAATGCAAAAGATACACCTCACACGGGTATAACACTAATAACAAAATAAATGCCTTTCCTCCTGCTTCTCTCCATATTTAAAGTGAACAAAGACACTGAACAGCTGCTTGTTGAAATTCCTGTTCCTTCCTTTGTGTCTTTTCTATCATCACTGGGATGGCTGGAGCAGAACAAAGAACATCAGCAGATGAGAGAATACCAACCTTCTGCTGCTGGACACAACCAAGCAGATCTCCCCACAGCTGTGAGATTGAACGTGTGCCATCAGACAAGAGTTTAACAAGCCCAGAGTATTTACAACTAATAATAAACACAAAACCTGCTCCTATATACAGTAGTTCTTGTTAACTAGTCGTGCTGATGCAGGGGTTACAGGAAAACCCATATATGGAGAATGTCGCTGGGACGATCAGGAAGTCTCTGACATTATTCACTATATGCATTTGCCCATATTAGCCTTTATGCTAGCATCAAATTTTGCACAATAACATGCATAACAAACATCATACATGTACAGCTCATTTCATTGGAGAGTCACGTGTCTCGTACCGACACACTGCTGCTGTTTTCACCTGACTCGTGTATTGCAGAAAGTTGTGTGGCAGGGATGTTAACACATCCTAACACTGTGTTAAATGAGGTCATTACAGAAGCCGTGACTAAAAGCTGTTAATGAGAGTGTTCTCATCTGACTGCTGCCTGAACACACATGCACTGCTTTTAAATCAAAATACTAACACACAGATGCATTTGAATGTATTATTGGGGTGAGACGATCTGTCACTGCTACAGAAGAGTTATTGGTTTTAAAAATAATTCTCTCTAAGCACAATTTTGATTTTGGGGTGAAATATGTCCTGGTCATTTCTGCATAAGATATACGTAGCAGCTCCATTACAAATGGTCTTTGTGTAGCTTACAGGCTTTGGTACCCCAAAAGTTGAAGGTTCAAACACTGGAGGTTGTGATTTATAAACTTGTGTGTTTAACAAAAGCATGCAGACTCCAGATTAACTGTCTGTGTTACAAGTGAACTACAGGTGGCTTTGTTTCAGAAAGCATCTGCTAAATGACAAATAAACTAGAACAACTGTAAGAGACAAACACACAAACATACGTGCCCTCAAACTCTATTATACAGCTCTGCCCAGCCTTCATACAATCCTCTTTGTGAGGTAAATCATATCCAATACAAACAGCTTTATCCCTGCCTGAGACCGGTCCAGCTCCACACACACACACACAACCTGACCAGACACAGATACATAATTCATCAAAGCACACACACCGCAGTACAGCACCAAAAACACACTTTATAGAAGTGACAAATGTATAACACACTGCACACACATCCCTGTTTTAAGGTCAAAGATCTAACTCGCATTGGTCCTAAGAGAAAGAACAGACTACAGACACAACCTGTTTTCCAAATACTAAAGAGCTGCCTACCTAGACGACATTTTAGGTATTACAGGTATCCTCCTGACATAGCGACTACTCATCCTGTCTTACATTTTTGTATCATTATGTTACCATAACAGCAGACTCTATTGAAATGTACTTTGAGGCATCTAGTCAAGTTGTCTGCAAGCTGTGAGTGCTATGTGTGTGATATGTCTGTTAAACAGTTGCTGTCTATGAAGGGCATGTAAAGTTTCATGTAAAGCTCCATGACTGGATGTTCTCTTAAAAAGCAGGTGCATTTGTAGGCCACTCATTACAAGCTTCAGAAGAAAGCCAGTGTTAAGGCTGGGACTAGTATAATACTAGCCAATACTGTTATCGTCATCATTAGCATACAGTTATGTGACCATCATTAGCATTGCATGTCAATGCTAATATTGTATTTATCATTATCAGCGTCTGATCTATCATTCTAATCAGCCTAATAAAAATCATCAGGACGATCCCAGACACTCAATTAATTACCTGTGAAACATCACACACGTTAACTTAGAAAGATCTGATGACTTTCACACACTGACTGCTTACTGTCACTGAGAGCTGATGCAGCCTGAAGCAGTGCGTCTCCAACTTTCTGACATTCAGACCTGTGTCACCCATACCCCCACACTCAAAATCTTGACCAATAAAATATTATACAGCTTAACACTAGGAAATATTATGTTTTGGTTGTTTTTGCTGTTTGGGAACATCTTGAGGCCCTCTTGAAAGTTTGTTGAGGCCACCACGTGGGCCGCAGCACCAGTGGAGGATACATTTCTTTGCTGGTTACAAAAGAGTTACAGGTTTGAACTTTAAGAATGCTGATCAGCACTAAATAGCATAAACTGTTAGCTAGGTTTTAGACAAGTTGCATTATCTTATACATGCAATATGCACTGACAAATCATGCACAGTAAGACCCACAATGCATGTTAAGAAAGTAAATACAAGCTTATTTTGACTTTACCACAGTGTCAATCTATAACAATATTGTGCAGAAAGGAAATCCACTGACGACACTCACTAAGACACAGTGGAAATGAGTTCTCAGTCTTACCAACACAGATCACAATTCACAGGCTACACCTGAAAGCTGCTTTACACCTGAGGCGAGGTGCTGACTTCATCCTGGACTCGTCTCGCACACTTGCACATGCTCGTTTGAAGTTTTATCTCCTGGACTGACGCGGCACACATCGGGTCATTTCAATAAGAATGCATGTGTGAAGGGAGTCGATGGAGAGCAAGGCAAGACGAGAAACATGGTTTCACGCAGGGTTCCAATGTACAGGGTTAATACAGAGTGCCTTTGAAGTCTCAGCTGTGTGTGAAATGAGCTGCTACTTCCAGCCATTGGCATGTACACACACACACACACTGCACTGCTCTCTCTCTATGTCATCTCTCGCTTCATTTCTCATATAAAGCTATACATGTACACACTGACACATTCATACAACACACACACACATAAATGGGTGAATCTGACAAAAGAATTTCCTGGGTCATATTTCATCTGAAAATCAAAAGAAAATTGGAAAATATATTTGGTAAACAGGAAAATACGTTTTGCATAATGTCAAAGAACATTTTTAGGATAATTAATATTCTTTAAATTGTAACATAGTGATTTGAACATTTATAATAAGAATCTGTATAACACAGTGCAATGGGCTTTATTTTCTTCATGAATAGTTTGCATTTCCAGTTTACAATAATTACATCATTACAATTTTAATTTCAGTCACTAACCCACCCCAATGCCACACACACAAACACATTCACAGTACAAACACACACTCACATTATAATCTCACTCACTAATGTATTTCAGGAAAAGGTCACAACTTGCATGTAATATAAAGGCACACACATGCAGACACACAGATACACGCACACACACATGCAAACACACACAACCACAGCACAAATGCTAGTATAGTTTAACTAACTGCTTGTCTCCAGTGTGTGCATGTGTGTGTGTATGTGTGTGTGTGTTTGATAGTAATAAATGTCCCTGCATTTGTCTGATTGTGCTTTTATAAGGTGAAAATACAAGTGCAGAGTTCTTTCATGCAATCATTTTTACTGAATGCAGTTCAGGAAGTCTCTGCGTTTGTGTGTGTGTGAGAGAGAGAGAGAGAAATGTTGCAATTGTAATGCCAAAGCACAAATCCCATCAAACAACAGAACCCTGGGAGAAGAGCCAGAGGCAGAGATCAGAACCAAAACCAGCTTTAGGAGTGTGTGTGCTGGAGAGAGAGAGAGAGAGAGAGAGAGAGAGAGAGAGAGAGAGAGAGAGAGAGAGAGAGAGAGATAAAAAGAAAGAGAGCGAGAGAGAGAGAAAAAGGAGCACTCTGAAGAGTCTAAACCAATCAACTGAAGAAAGGAGAGGAGACAGAATGAATAAACATATATGAGAGAGGTGTGGGCTGCCTTCACACTGCAGGCTGGATGAGCTTTCAGCTGTAGGAGCACAACAATGGATGAAGGGGGTGTTCTGAGACTCCACCAGAAGCAGGAAGCACAATAGCTGATGTGAATCCAGCCCATCGCATCCCTGCACATATATCCCATCATGCTTTGCGGGCTGCCATCTCCTTTCATTCAGATCGGCATCTTGCCTGCCTGCCTGCACTCACAGTTAGGTGGGCAAAGAAAAGTCGGATACAGTATGAAACTGAATCAGGGGAAGAATATAAAAAAATATAAAAAACTTAGAGTTCTTGTGCAGAAATGTAACTATGGAAATTTGAAAGAAATACTAACTGTCCAAACAAATAATAAACCGCCTTTGAATATAATTTTTTAGGCCACCTAAATCCGGCTGTGTATTTAAATTAAACTGTCAGCATGTTAATAGCTATTAAATGATCAACACAGCTGTTTTAATGGCACAGACATTTAAAGGTAACTATCAACCTTTGCGCTATCATGCAAGCATGCATGCTAAGTATGTATAATACAACCTGCACGCCTGCAACACAATTGCAATGTGAAGGCTGATATTTACAGTCGGGGGCTGGTACAGAGGTCCAGTGAAGAGACTGATGAGAGCAACTAAACCATCCACACACACACACACACACAGCAGCCAGCGTGAAAGCCTTTTGATGTTATTATAATAGGAAACAGCGGAAAAAGAACATATTTTTTAAACACAGATGGCAAAGAGATACTTTCATCTTCCCTGAACTATTAAATTGACACATACGAGAGTCTGAAAGTACAGATCTTTTAAACATAATATTCCAACAGATATATTTCAAATACACATGCTATAGTTTATTCATAGATCTGCCCACACACTCAATCAAATGTGGCAAATTGTATGTGAAATGAAATGTCCTTTTCATCACATCCACAGGATATAATAACAGCTATATGCTTATAACTGCCTGCGTCTAGTATACACACACAAACAGGAAAAAATTTGCAAAGCAGGCAAAAAAGCAACCTACATTTGCATATTTCCTTAACACAGCAGTGCTTGCGAGATAGCAAAGAAACAGTGTTAAAGTTTTAGATAAGTTTAGGCTTTAAGCATTGGATATTTCAAAAATAATGAGTAAATGAATGCAGTATGCAAATATTACAATGACGTCATCAGTTGTCATTTACCGTGTATTGAAGAGATTTCAAACTTCAATCTAAAAAAATTAAAAATAGCACAGCCAAGACTAAACTGATTGAACTAATGTCAACAGAATGTGTAAAAGACGTGTAAAAGAAATGTGTAATGAATTGTTGGGATCAGGAAGAGATGTGGAATGTTTGAGGAGTATCGGCTGAGCTCCGCCCCTGCATCAGCGCCTCAGTGTGTCAAAGAGACAGACGCTGAGAAAGTACAATAATCCAATTTTCACACAATACGCCATATTCTCTCCACTGAAGCGAATGTAGAGAAACCTCTCACGTCTCTGCTCAGGCCAAAGACACAGTTTTGAAACGTTTTATGTCAGAAAAATGGACTGCTTCTCGAGCACAAACCACAGCACAGAAACATGTTACTAACATTATTCTAAGTTCGTCTGCATTCAATCTCTCTGTGAGAAATACCTGAGATTTTAAAGAGATCTCATTCTTTTCTCTACAACAGAAAATCTAGCTCAGAAAGTTTAACTCATCTGGTCAAAAGGCTCACACAAGTTGACACAAAATAATAAAACTGAAAATATGTATTACATATTGTGGTTCCATTGAGAAAAGAAAGTCGTTTGTGTTTGAAACAACACAGAGGTGAGTAAATGTAAAAACTATTTCTGTTTTTCTGTGAATTTTTACTTTAGGACAACATGCCTACACACACACATAACAGATCAAATGATGAGACTAATGCATTGTGGACATATGACAGGCCCTGCACATGCATAAAAACACACACACACTCCGGGATGGATGAACGTGGTTCACTGGTTTGCTTCAGGGTAAATTTAATGAAGGATGAACAATGCTAAAAGCAGGTTTGAGATCTTCTGTGATTTTATTTTCCCTGTGGAAAAAAGAGAGAACGGCAGGAATAGAGAATAACACACTGACAGTTTTGCAGAAGGAAGATCTTAACATTGTCTATTGGGAGGGGTCGAAGCTGCTGTGTGTATGTTTTTGATTCAGTTGCAGATATTAAGGTGTATCTAGTCTGAATATAGTGTACAGTAGATCACAGTAATTATAGTAAAGTAGAAGCTTGTAGTTTAAAACAGCTTTACCCAACACTAACTGTATTTTAGCTAAGTTAACATTGTGTTTTACTTTTAAAGGAACAGTTCACCAAAAATGATAAAGTTGTCATTATTTTCACAACCTCATGCCAACATAAAATCCATTTAATGAGCAGATCGTGATTTTAAATGCCAAATGCCAAGAAAAATAATATCAAATTCAAATAATATTACTGTTATTTACATCATATATTAAAATCAAAGTTTCATAAATGTAATCCAAACAACTGGTGAGCAATGTTTCAAGTCTTTTAAAGCCACACAAGCTAGTAAACTTCAAAAACATGAAATATTGCTTTACCAGCGGTACCTTTATGATATTTGTTTTTAAGTTTAAAGTAGCCACCCAATTTTTTCTTGTATGGAATAAAAACTGCCGAAGGATTTTCTGCCTAAAATCTTGAGTGTTTCACAGAAGAACAGAGTGAGTAAATGACAAAATGTTTCTTTTTTGGAGAGAACTGTTCCTTTAAACAGACTTCAGCACTGAGAGCTTCAGTATTTCATCAGAAACTCAATTAAAGCTGCCCGCCGCTCAGCAGATACACCTGCAGCCATTGATAAAGTGTCCAGTGCGCTCGTCCCTGATGCCTCCACACGCATGTGTGTGATACATGGGTGTGTTTGAACAACTCATGTATAAAAGATTGTTCAGAGTGCTGCTGTCAGCTACAGCTTGAAGGCATGATTATAAAGAACTCTGGCCAGAACACACACCACATACACACACATTTGAACACACAGAAAAGATGTGAAAATCATGACTGCTCAAGGAATTTTACTGCTGAGACGTTGCTCTTTTAATACCACAGGACACTTTAAAGAGTTCTTGGTTATGTATAACTTGTTATATATGTTAGGCGCCTGGAAAATTTGATGAGAAAAGTTTGAGTTCACATCCAAATTACTTTTTATTGCAGACTTTGGAGTCTTGGAAAAATCTGAGCACAGTTTGAGATAACACTGAGACATTATTGAGATCTCTTCAAGATATAACTATAGAAGGAGAATCACCTAAGGAGCAGGACACCCAAACCTCTTATGAATCTTATACTGTTTTAGAGAGATGACTGAGATATTAAGATCTCGTTTGTGATCTTTCTTTCCTGCGGGTGTTTAGTGTGTACGCCAGTTTCATTATAAACCACAGTGGAAATTAAATTAGAGTGAGCTTGACTCTCCACACTTCTCTGTGCTTGTGTTTACACAACACTGCATCAGACCATGTGGGCTGATGTGGCCAACACTTCTACCTTCAGCATCAAACAGCACTGAAGGCTAATGTGATGGAGGCCTGAGATCCTCTGTTAATGGCTAATGCATTTCCTTCCATCATAGATTTGCTTTATGTTCACAGTAAAGACACGACTGACCTCTCTCATTACGTTTCAAAACCTGGTGAGCTAATCGAGAAAACCTTATGAGTGACTGATTCCCTATGCTATGCTATTTCATCACAAAAATTAAACACAATCTGTGACATACACATTATAGTAAGATTAAAACACACAATTACGAGTCTTTCTTTTTGTACTTTCTTGCAGGCATCAGTTGTCATTCTGTTATTCTATCAGTGTGAATTATGCATGTCCTCCAGCAGATGGCAGACAGAGGTCAGAGGTCAGAGGTCAGGGAGGCCGGCTTCCACGGGTCACATGACTCCTGCATCAATGATCTAATGATGTAATCAGCAACACTAGCAGCTGACTGTAAGATGATCGTCTTAATATTATAAACCTCATGTAACTTCAGTTAGACTTTGATTTGTCTGTGGTATTTCTTTCTGAACATGAATCTCTCTCTGCATCTCTGTGTCTAATTTGTTCAGTTTCAGCTTCTTTTATTACACCTAAAACTTGGACTATTTTGTGTCTTGTAAGCACTGATTTTCATTGTGAAAATAAAAGTAACTGACACTGAACTGAATTCTGTATTAATGCAGTAAGTATTTATACTATAAACTATTGATTAACACTATCAGAGAGCAGAGCCCTCAATGTTAAAGAGGCGTGACTCTTAAAGAGACAGTACAGCCAAAAACAGTCAGTCCCTAACAGCACAAATGAAAGTCAAACAGGCACTGAAACAAAATAAGGTGAATGGGGTCCAAATTTTCATTTTTAGGTGAACTTTTATCTTTATGTGATGTAAAATCACATCTACAAGTTCATTTATAATTTACTTGGGCAACTAAAACAATGCTTTGGCTGTAGAAGACAATTTGCATTCAGTGGGCAAAAAATGAAATAACTAAATCATATAAATTCACTGAGCACAAATATTAAAACAGATTTCTCTCTTGACACACACACAACAGTCCAGGTGTCTAAATAGGCAGTCATTTCAAACACACACAGCTGTTCCAGGAGAGGAAAAGAATTAAAGAAGAGAAAGAGATAAACTCAGCACAAGCCATGAAATATGCAGATGACTCGCTCAACACAAGCTGTCATAACCTTGAAGAGATGCCCAGAACTGCAGCAGAGAAACGGCCACACCAGTGTGTGTGTGTGCTATTTATATCCCTGCTGCTGAAGTAATGTAGTTTGTTGGGGAGTGTGTGTGTGTGTGTGTGTGTGTGTGGGAGTGGAGATGTATGACTGCTTATCTAACAGAACTGACTACAGACAGACATAGAGACTGAAATAGAAACAGCGAAGCACTTTCAACGTCCGGTTTATTTACTTTCACCAAAATAACTTCCGAAGGAAAATCAAAGTGGAATGATCTATCACAGCTCAGGAGTCCCAAACTTCAACCAGCTGATCTAAACCATACAGACTGAAGTGCTATCTACAAATCTTTAATACATATGATGACTTTCACAACATTCTCACGTGTTTAGAACGGTGAGCTTCACTGAGGCTCAATCTGACAAACAGTCAATTGCTCTCACAGGCCACTGCTTTCCAGTAAAACAGTGCTCATGAATTTATTTCTGGTATGTGTCACTTATTATAACATTTATTATAAATTATTACTGCTAATTCATCTTTATCTTAAACATGTTATCTGTTTTATTACTTTGTTTTGTATAAAAAACTATTATTGATGAAAATGTAATTAGATTTATTTCTGACATACACTGAAATTTAATTTTCTAATATTAACACTGATCGATCAACAGAAAATCAACAAAATGGGGCAAATCAAGTAAAAAATGAAGGACTTTCTGAACTTTCCTAAAACTTCCTGCTGATCCTCATATTCATTTATTTTTCATTAAATTCAAACATATTCATAAACTACATTCAAATAGTTTTGCATACATATCAAAATACTATTTTTGAGTGTTTCAGACATTACATAATTCTGACGCACTTTCATTTCTCTCTGAAATATTTCCAACACACCTGTTCACCATTTTCAAAACCCCCAATATATTCAAAATTATTACACACTGAATACAGCTGCATCTATTTACTTTTGGCAAAATGACTCTACATAGCAAAAGAAATGCTTAGAATTCACGAGCACAAGCTTTTTTTTGTTGGGGAGGGCGTGGGAAAAGAATACGGGAATAAACTGGGCATGAAGAAGCGCAAGAGAGACGTGAAGGAAAGCAATCTTGTTAGTGGACGGCTGCAGGCCAGGGAAGATTTCCATCAGACACACATATAGGCTGAGGCATCCATTTAGAAAATGGCTTTTTCTGCACACGCTGGGCCATTTAGTGCTCCCTGTGACGACTCCTGTTTGGACTAGAGATAAATGCGCTTTCACACACTCGCTGTGCACACACACAGACTCAGCAACCTCCAGCCACTAAGTGTGCAAAAACACACTCGCAAGCATTCAATGAGTCCTGAACTGATTTTCTAAGACACACATACAAATCCCATTGGACAAATAAATTAAAATAGATTTTTTCCTCACAAACAATTCAAACTGTTTGCACAACCTATCAGTTACTTTGCTGTATATGCATGCACAATACATTAAAAGTTAACAAATATAAACTGTCATAGCTTTTGAAGAAAATATAAATAGTCACTATTTATTCAAATTTAATATAAGCAAATCTGGGACCATGTTAACATTTCTTAATTTGCTCACTAAGTCAGATTTATTTTGTTCCTTGGAAGAGCATGTTTTTTTAAAACAATCTGAGAAAAGTCATGCTGAATCAACATTAGTTTTTGAATAAACTTAAGTTCATGTCATCAAAACAAAAGGGTACAAATAATATTCAAATATCCAAACACTATATACTAATACATAAGAAATTCTGAAATTCTAAAGTTTTCATACAACTTCTTACTCAAATTATTATTCTAATAATATCAGCAGCGGTATCAGTCTTTTCCTTTTTGCTCTTTAAATATTATAAACATTTTTCATAGTAATTAAATAATTCAGAACTGTTATTATGATATTGTTCAATAAGTATAACTATTAGAGAAGTCTATAAGATACATTTCACACTTCCAGAAACCACCATGAAATTAGAGTTCAGAACCAAGACGACTTTCAAAAGACAGATAATTATTATTTTGAAATGTCACTATTGAAACGACAGAAAACAGCCATTAACATTAATAATCTTATTTTTTGTGACACTGTTACCACGTCAGAGGTAAATAACAATGTCTTTATACAGTAGTTGCCACACTTTATCAAGATCTGTAACTTTACAGCATCACTCCAGAGTATCTCCTCAACTGGAGTGACAGTGAGGTGAAGTGTAGAGAGATTAACTTACCCCTTTCATCTGTTGACCTCCGGTAACCAGCAGCAGAACCTTCTCGAGTTCCTTCTCAATGCGTCCAGCCCAGTGGATCATTCTATCAGACAGACAAAACACAGAACAGAACATCATGTCTGATTCTCACATCACACACACAAGCTGTTTAATAAGATGAGCATGATTATTCAACATATACATAAACCTGTAGAAGATTTCCAGCTCTGTCAAATCATCTCACAGAGTCCTTCAAGAATTCGGGTAAGTTAGTCAAGATCTGCTAGAACATCCAAAGTCACGAGGTGTTTCAACACGCAGCATTTGAGAAACGTATGACGAGCATTATAGGAGAAATTCAGCAGTGTCACACGATCCCTATAACAGTTTTATCTGCTACAGCCTAATGGTCAGAGATTCACAACCACAGCCTGCGGTCAGAATGAACCTTATCTGTGTTACACAGCCTCTGAACGGCCCCAAAGAAACCCTGTGTGTGTGTGTGCTGTTCTGACTGAGCACTCTTATCTGCTAGATAAGAAGGACTAAACCCAGCAATTTTATTAGCATATAGTATTTTTTAAGTTAAATTATTCTTAAGAGTTTGTAATTCTCTCTGAAATCTAAATTACTTTTATTTTCCCATTTCTCTGTACAGTACAATGACAAACAGAGTGACTTGAAAAGCATTCATAAAACTGTATTCACAACACCCTGACTGTAACTTCTGTATCTTGTGTGTTGTGTTTATGTGTGATTGATTTACAACAATTAACAAAAGAATTAGGCAGGACTTCTATCCATACAGATTTAGAAATCGACAACAGCCTAGATGACCTCAGCCCAAAACCAAAGACACTACAGAGACAGAGGCAGTAGATTTAATAACAGATTATGAGGACAACATTATTTAAAAATGCACACATATTAATTGTGTACAACCAGAAACATTTTTACTTTAATGTTGATGTGACACATTCTCCTGCTTACCAAACTCTGTCTCTCTGGCAGTGATCTGCTCGACTGCTGGCAGGTAAGAGTGGATGTTTAAGAAGCTGAATGATAAAGCACGCTCTGTTCTGACAGAAGTGTCTCCATAAGCAGCACAACACTTCCTAACTGAGCCAAACCCCTGAATGAAGCCATCAAACGTCTGTATATATATAAATAAAGGTGCTAAACGATGCCACGAAAGAACCATGTATGGTTCCATAAAGAACCTGGCACATTCATAAAACCTTTTTGTTTCAATAAAGGTTCTTTATTGTAAGAAAAGGTTCTTTAGACTATAGAAAGGTAACCAAGAAATGGTTCTTTTAAGTACCTTTGAATTAAATTTAACTTTAAATAGTTCTTTGGGGAATCAAAAATGTTTCTTCTAAGGCATCACTGTGAAGAACCTTTTGTAGCACCTGTATTTTTAAGAGTGAACCTTTACCCTTACATTGTCCCATCTGTATTAATATGTAAATGTGACTCAAATCATCATGTACACATAACAGCACACACACGAGTGATCTCTGTGTAGACCGGTAACCTAATTCAATCCTCTCTCTAACTCCTGAGTAATGCCTGTAACCATAGTGACAGATAGTAAAGTAAATACTTCCTATTGCTTTAAGAATTTAATACTCTGAACTCCTGCCGATTCTATCCTCTCAGATATGTTGTCAAAATCTCTGGTTCTGTTATTACTGCTGTTTGCTAAGGTAAGCATCACTTTTGTTAATGCTCATGTTAGGGATTTGAACCACTAAAAACCACTAGGTCTTAAACTTTTGTGAGGAACTCATCCTGCAGATTGTGTTACAGATATAACTTGTTAAGGATTCTGTTTACTTTCAAACATTTTTCAGAAACATTTTCTATTCAGCTGAGGTTAGATTAGTGGAAAACAGACTTGCTCTGAGGAATCAGGACAGCAGAGACTTGGGTTGGGCCAGTAAGCAACACTCAGAACACCCTCATGGCACCCTCATGAGTTTTATTTGGTTGAGGTTTATTTACATTTTATTTTTACTTTTAAAGATAACTAGATTTTTTATATTTTTTAACTCTCTCCTTCCCCAAAAATACAGACAACACACTTTCTCTCCTGCTCAGACCACATAATAACACCATTGTCTGACATTTTCCTAACTTGACAAAGTTTGACAAAATTTGTGACTGACGGCACAAGAACAACCTGCCAAGAGCGCTTTATGTAATACGCATTTACCCACACATCAGCAGAAAACACAGGCAAAACAGCATGCGAAGTGACTCTCTTTATAAACTGAACTGTGTGTGAACAGAACTCCATTTAGCATTTCAAACTGGATTGAAAACCACACTCTGCTGCTTTGTGAATGCAGCTAATTACAGGTCTGAATTTATACACACACGCCTGTATTCACGCAAACAGCTTTATGGGCTTTTAGCATTTACATCTGAAAGTCTGCTGAGCATGGTAAAAACAGTAAGATACATGTGCTAAGACCACAGTAATGGCACATTCAAACACAATCAGAACTTTATTAAAGACCGAGTGAAGCTAAAAACACCCACAAACAGTGGAATGTTTTCACAGTGCTGAAGGAAAGATTTTAGAGAATTACTGATTATTAGAGCCGTTTCACTCCAGTGCAATTCCAAATCAAAAGCAGCCGGTAACAACCTGACCCTGTCGTGTCTATCAGCACAGAGACACTGAATGAGAGCACAGGCAAAGAAATGTCAGTGTGAAATGTCAGATTCATTTGAATGACAAGAAGAGAGAGATTAATAAAAGACTCAGAGTCAGAAGAGATAAAACATCCCTCCATACATCCACAAATGATACTGAACGCACTGCTACACTTCAGCTATGTCATCTTCTGTGTGAACAAGGCATTTATTGACAGTTTTAACATATTATTAATAAATCAAAACACTCCATTAACCATCAGTACAAACAGAGCAAAGTTTTATGTTTTGTAAAAAAAAAAGAGAAAGAGTGCCGTTTGTCTGAATAAAACATGTACACAATGCTTGGGTGTTGTGAGTGGTTGCAAAGGCTTAGTCATGCGGTTGCTAGGGTGTTCTGGGGTGTTGCCAGATGCTGGTCCAGGTCATAATAGCACACAGTCAAGTCTCTTGACCCAAGTATAATATTCTGGTCTTCAGAAATGCCTCAGGTCAGTTCTCTCCTCAATATAAATGACCTGTTTACCAATTTGATCGCCCGCCAGTTAAAAATCATATGAAAAGGTTACAATACCTGTACACACAGAAATGTAACTCCCGATTTAAATCTCTAAGTACGCACGACAGTAACAATGCATGTCTTAGCACATTCCACTAAAAAATAGATAAAACAACCAGCAGTTCCCACTCAGATCAATTATCAGACTGCTGTAGGTTTAGTGCCATGTTTCAAACCATCCATCTGATGCTGATTCAGTTAGATTAATGCTATTAAACAGAGAAGCAGAGATGTGAAGTCAGACTACATAAATCCCTCAGGCAGATATTTCTGCTCATACAGCTTCTACTTAACAGAGAAAACTGTTTGCTAACTGCTTGCTAAGCTCGCGTTTGAATAAAATCAATAAAATTTAAAACACAGATGTTATAAAGCTGGCTGCTTTAGCTAAAATCAAGTTATAACACTCATATTTTACTGATTGTTCAGGGTAAAGTGCCTATAAAATGATTTATTGACTGATTTAAACTCCAACAGCAAGATGAGCAGTTTGTCAAAATAAACAGACAGTGTGTTGAGATTATACAGCCGGTAATGACAGATTCAGAGTCAGGCTGTAATGATTGCAGCTAACAGACGTGTGACAGGCAAGAAAAGGTCATTCAGTAACAGAGACAGATATAAAGGTTTTGAAAGTGTGACAGATGCCAACCGCTAATGCTAACATCTTTAGCACACGTGTGTGATCTAGAAAAGCTTGTTCTTTCAAGATCCAGGCCAATCAGATCCAATCTCTATCTCTCTGTACTTTTCTGTTCAGTTCATTTTTGGTCCTTTTGAAAAATCTCTTCTCCTCTCCTCGCGACTCCTTCATGCAGAATTATTTGCAAATCCACCAAAAACAACAGAAATACTGTACAGGACAGATGTAGGACCCATTAAAACTCTGGCAAACACATATTTATGGTATGAGATATTTGAAGATCTTCAGTTTGTAATCGGGACTCTTTTGTGAAGAGGAGTGTAAAAATTGATGTTGTTTTCTTATTTAAAGTTCCATTTTACATCCAAACTCCCAAAGGAAACAAACTTGAATCTCTAGTATTTGCTGTTTTCATACAGATTCTAATACAATAATCAACACAATCCACACAAGCACAAATATTGTATATTAATCATTGTTTTACAACTCATAACAAACTTGTTTTGTTCTCATATGCACAGTGTTTAACCCCAGAGGTTCTTTCACTCATGTTTGCTGTTCATAATTTAAAAACAGGATTTATTGTAAAATTTTCTCAGCACATTCCCAGACTGGTTGTGGCTGAATGGTGATTTCAGCACCACAGGGAGCTCACAACACAGAAACAATAAAACTTTAACTTCATAAAGGGACAAAGAAAACCAATTAAAGTATTTTTTAGAATTCAATTTACAACTACAATTTACAAACTCCAATAATGCTCATCTGTATTATCCATAAAAATATATCATTTATAAATGTCATACTATTGATGCTGATTTACTCATAATCTAATAATGTACACTGTTATGAATAATTATGCTTGTCTCTATGAAGATATTGATTTCCCAGCATTATTATTTGTAGCATCATTTATCACAAACCTAATTAGATTTTGTTGTGTTGTTGTACTTGGGCCAAAGAACAACTTCAGGTCAACTTAAATGACTCCAGAGAATATCAGGAAGCAAAAAATCAAGCGCTGTATTCACTCTTCACATCAACACCTGTGAAGTGATTTCCATTACTGGCACATCTCATAAATATACATAATGTAGTGATTTCAATGATTTCATAAAATAGAAATCATTACAAACATTACGGCTTACAAACATACAGTGCCATGATGAATTTCTAACCCTGAGTTAAGTATAAAAAGTGTAAACACAATCATCAGGGTTTGAAAAAGAACAGTGGGGAACAATTACAAACATAAAAAGTCCAAGTGACCTTTAAATCACAGCTGAGAGTCTGATGAGGAAAATGAGTCTAGAAAGACAGGGACTAGTGTAACCTGGCTGAGGTTACTTTCTTCTCCGAATTAATTATTTAAATTCTGATTCATTTAGCCATTAACTGGTGCATTGCACCGGGTGACTGACGTAATGAGTGCCACAAAAGCATGTTCCACCTTACTCATCTATAAATGCATCCTGATGCAGACCTGTGGCTCAAAATCCCTTGAAAGAATTGGACCTGTATACCAACAATTAAAAAAGCATTAATCTCAGAGGCAACTGTTTATATATACAGACCATGACATTTACAGAAACAACAGGCCATTCTGTTTTAAACGCAGAACCATGACAGACAGATGGGCAACAGTTTTCTTCTGAGCACCAACACTGACAGACATTGTGCTTGTTTATAATCATGTGCAAAGATCAGATTAAGACGCTGAATGTGAAAGGCATTCGGAGGCCTGATTATTGCTCTGATTTGATTTTGGGATGTGATTGATTTTTTTGCTTTTGTTAAGTCTTTCTACACAGTTGCCATGCTTGCTAAACTGACCGGGTTTGGTAAAGAGGGTTAGTCCGCATGGCTCAAAGCAGTGTATAATAACCATTACAAATCTCTTAACTACACACCACAGTCCCGCAAGCAGAAAAACACACAAACAACGTGTGTAAAAATGATCTTTTATCACCATATTAGGAAGATTCTCGGTTATTAACCATACAAGACCTAAAATAGGGCATCATTCAGCTCTCGAGATGTACAACTATCCAAACGTGGGTTATATGTTTTCTTCTGCGAAGCCTCTGTGCCTCTGACAGGCTCTGATAGATGTCACTTATCAAGACTGACAGATTACATACGCTGCGCTGTTTGTAAAATAAAAACAATCATTTCAAATGCGAGACTCCCTTCACTTTAAAGAGGAAATCTTCATAGGTCTATATATTAATTATTGTTTTATGAATTAATTCATCCTCATCATATTTACTGGGGAATTTAGAGACAATATCTCCATAAAATACTAAGCTATAAGGAGGACTGCACTGTTAAAAATCATTTAATTGTGAAAAGTTGGACAGTTATCATCAGAACGCATGTCATATTTTCATCACTGACTTTGCACTAAGCTATACAATATTAAATATAAAACATTACAGAAATATATTGAATAGTAAATAATGAGTGAAATCAATATAACATTTTAAGGTTCAATTGTCAACAACGTCACACAACACCGTATCTTATATAACACAAACCCTTATATAAACAGCATCAAAATTGTGATTTCATACGGCGTGAGATGTGAGTTAATCCACAGAGGACTGGCATGTGTGGGCACAGAAAGGACAAATCCAGCCCCGGCCCCATACGAGCACACAGCTGCTGCGGAGACAGCACTCTCCGCTTCAGAAAGAGTCACCAGGACCCAAAACTGATATCTCTTAATCATTGTTTCTTCTACACAGCAATGGGATTAAACGCTCCGCACAGCTCCTGCTTAACAATCTGCTTTTGCTCCTGTTATTTTACGTCTCCTATAGTTTCTCAACAAAGTCTCAAAC